>JALAZF010000648.1:600000-922500 GCA_022829125.1 Lathyrus tuberosus
ATATCGATTATTATCATAAGTTGGTATGATTTACTTCTCTTGAAGAAGACGAGGAATCAAGTTTCTTATCTACCAAAGAGTTGAAGAAACTTTTGGCGGATGAAGCTCAGTTGTTCGGGTTGTTTGCATCGTTGACTGTGGATAGTCAAGTTAAAATTGATGTGGTTCTAGTCGTGTGTGATTTTCCAGAGGTGTTTCCAGAGGATATTTCTGATGTGCCTCACAAGAGAGATGTGGAGTTTTCTATAGATCTAGTTCCTAGTACTAGACCTGTGTCTATGGCACCTTATCGTATGTCGGCATCTGAGTTGGTTGAGTTGAAGAAGCAGTTGAATGAATTGTTAGAGAAGAGGTTTGTGAGTCCGAGTGTATCGCCTTGGGGTGCTCCAGTTTTATTGGTGAAAAAGAAAGATGGAAGTATGCGATTGTGTATTGATTATCGCCAGCTGAATAAGGTGACGATTAATAATAAGTATCCTCTTCTGAGAACTGATGATCTGATGGACCAGTTGGTAGGTGCGTGTGTGTTTAGTAAAATTGATTTGAGGTCAGGTTATCATCAGATTAGAGTGAAAGAGGAAGATATTCAGAAGACGACTTTTAGGACACGATACGAACATTACGAATATTCCGTGATGCCGTTCGGGGTTTCTAATGCGCCGGGAGTGTTTATGGAGTATATGAATCGCATTTTCCATGAGCATTTGGATCAATTTGTTGTTGTGTTTATCGATGACATCTTGATTTTTTCTAAGTCTCGGGAGGAACATGCGGAGCATCTGCGTATTGTATTGCAAATCTTGAAGGAAAAGAGACTTTATGCCAAGTTGTCCAAGTGTGAGTTCTGGTTGTCAGAAGTGAGTTTTCTTGGGCATGTGATTTCAGGTAATGGTATTGTTGTGGATCCATCCAAAGTAGATGCAGTTCTATAATGGGAGGCTCCTAGATCTGTTGCTGAAATTAGAAGCTTTTGGGGTTTAGATGGATATTATCGAAGATTCATTGAAGGTTTTTCCAAGTTAGCATTTCCTTTGACCCAACTGACTTGTAAAGGTAAAGCGTTTATTTGGGATATTCGGTGTGAGGAAAGTTTTAGTGAGCTGAAGAGAAGATTGACTACAGCTCCGATTTTTATCTTACCAAATCCTAGTGAACCGTTTGTGGTGTATTCTGATGTGTCTTTGATGCAGTTAGGTGGAGCGTTGATGCAAGAAGGTAAGGTTGTGGCTTATGCTTCGAGGCAATTAAGGGATCATGAGAAAAATTACCCTACGCATGATTTGGAATTAGCGGCGGTGGTTTTCGTGTTGAAAATTTGGAGGCATTATCTCTATGGTGCAAGATTCGGAGTCTTTAGTGATCATAAGAGTTTGAAATACTTGTTTGATCAGAAGGAGTTGAATATGAGGCAACGGAGATGGTTGGAATTTTTGAAGGACTACGATTTTAGCTTGAGTTACCATCCTGGTAAAGCTAATGTGGTAGCTGATGCGTTAAGCCGGAAATCTTTGCATATGTCCGCTTTGATGGTTAAAGAGTGGAAACTTTTGGAAGCATTTAGAGATTTGAGTTTGGTGTGTGAGTTGACATCTGACAGCGTGAGGCTTGGTATGTTAAGGGTCACTAATGAGTTTCTGTTGACCGTTAGCGAGAAACAGAGGCTGGATGTGAAATTTGTTGATTTGATGACGGTTGGAGATAAAGGTGTGAATGGTGACTTTAAAGTGGATGATAAGGGTGTTTTGAGATTCCGTGGGAGAATTTGTATTCCTGATGATTTGGAATTGAAAAAGATGATTTTAAAGGAAGGACACCGGAGTAGTTTGAGTATACATCCGGGAGCTAATAAAATGTACCAAGATTTGAAGAAGATCTTTTGGTGGTCCGGATTGAAGAGGGATGTGGCTCAGTTTGTTTATGCGTGTTTGACGTGTCAGAAGTCGAAGGTAGAGCATCAGAAGCCTTGTGGATTATTGCAGCCGTTGGATATTCCCGAGTGGAAATGGGACAGCATTTCTATGGATTTTGTGACAGGATTGCCGAATACTCAGAGGGGGCATAATGCCATTTGGGTGGTTGTGGATAGGCTGACTAAATCGGCGCATTTCATTATGATTGACATCAGTTTTTCTTTGGAGAGGTTGGCTGAGATTTATATCTGTGTGATTGTGAAGCTACATGGTGTTCCTTTGTGTATTGTTTCAGATCGAGATCCGAGGTTTACTTCCAAATTTTGGGAAAGTTTACAAAAGGCGTTAGGTTCCAAGTTGAGATTGAGTTCTGTTTATCATCCTCAGACGGATGGTCAGACCGAGAGAACTATTTAGACATTGGAAGATTTACTGAGAGCTTGTGTTCTTGAGTAAGGTGGTGCTTGGGATAGTTATCTTTCGTTGGTTGAATTCACGTATAACAACAGTTTCCATTCGAGTATTGGAATGGCACCTTTTGAAGCGTTGTATGGAAGAAGATGTCGAACACCTTTGTGTTGGCATGAATCTGGTGAGAGTTCGGTGGTTGGACCGGAGTTAATTCAACAAACTACGGAAAAGGTGAAACTTATTCGTGAGAAAATGAAGGCTTCTCAGAGTAGGCAGAAGAGTTATCATGATCGAAGGAGGAAAAATCTTGAGTTTCAAGAAGGCGATCATGTATTTTTTAGAGTTACACCGGTAACGGGTGTTGGACGTGCATTGAAGTCAAAGAAGCTTACTTCTCGGTTTATTGGTCCTTATCAGATATCCGCGAGAGTGGGTGTTGTGGCTTATCGGGTGGTGTTGCCACCGAATCTTTCGAATTTGCATGATGTGTTCCATGTTTCACAGCTTCGGAAGTATGTTCCGGATCCGTCGCATGTGATTCCAATGGATGAGGTTGAGGTAAGGGAGAACCTTACGGTTGAGGAATTATCGATGAGAGTTTTGGATCGCGAGTTGAAGCGGTTAAGAGGCAAGGATATTGCGCTTGTGAAAGTAGTGTGGGGAGGCGCTGCTGAGGGCAATTTGACTTGGGAGTTGGAGAGTCGGATGCGGGAGTCGTATCCGGAGTTTTTCGTCTCAGGTAATATTTTCGAGGACGAAAATTTCTAAGTGGGGGAGAGTTGTAACGCCCCGGTTTTTGTTAGATTTATTTAATCGAGTCGATTTAATTATTTTGGTCTTTATATTATTTTATTCTTGGTTATTATGTTTTATTGCGTTTTGGTAACGTTTGCGAGAAAATTGAGTGTAGGGGTATATTGGTCTTTTTGGCTTGGTTAGATATTGTTTTTCATTTAAAATAGAAACATAGAGAGAAAAAATAGAAAGAAAAGAAGAGAAGAGAAAAGGAGAGTGAGAAGAAGAAAAAGAGGAAAAAACTTGAAAGTTTAGGAATCGATTCAACTGACACTTCGAAGCACGATTAATCGGGTAAGGGTGCGAAACTCGATTATGCTATGTTTGTGTATGATTATGTATGGGTGTGTTGGATTGTTTACTAGTTTTTCAAATATAGGTCGAAATGAGATAAACGAGTAGAGATCGATGTTTTCACAGTCGGAAATCGATATAAATCATGTTGTATGATCACACTGTGTTTATGAACAATTGCTGATGCTTGTTTTGCTGTTGGAATTGATTTGGGATGAAAAATAGGATTTTTGGGTTGGATTTGTGAAGAGTTCATTTTTCTGAATTTCGCAGTGCGCGCTCAGTGCGGGGTCTGCACGCTTAGCGCGGTCTTGAAAATTCGCAACCTCACCAGGCAGTGAGGAGCGCGCTCAGCCCGAGGAGGAGCCCGCTTAGCGCGACCTAGAACTTCAAAAATTAAATATGTTTTCTAAATTCCGTAAGTTTTGATTCGTAACTCGGATCGGGACGTTCTTTCTGCCATTGGAAAGCTTATGAAATGTTCTTTTTTATAAAAGTGGTTTTTGAGATTGGTGGCCGATTTAATTATGTCGGGAATTTGGAAACGTGTCATTTTGTTGACTTTTATCGTCGTAGTTGTGTGCAATTGATGTGTTATCATGCAATATGCTTTGGATATATAATGTATAGCTTGTGTTCTATTATATGATGTGAATGCATGTGATGTGAATGTTGTGATGATGATTTGTGGCCTTAGGGCAAGTAAATGCATTATGTTGGGTTTGATTGAATATGCATGATTATGGATATTGAAATGGTTCACATGGTTGTATATGTGTATGCATTTGATTGTCATGAGTCATTGTATGCCAAGCATCATGATATGCATTATTGTGATGTCGTGTGCCCTAGTGGGTCTGAGCGACGAAACGATTCCTGAGGGAATCTGCTATAACGATCATGAGCCTTATACAAAGAGGACTAAAAGCGACGTTATAGACGATCCTGAGCCTTATACAAAGAGGACCGAAAGCGATCGGATCATGAGCCTTATACAAAGAGGACCGAAAGCGATCCATAAACGTCGTGAGCCTTATACCAAGAGGACCGAAAGCGACGGGGAACATCGTTTTCCCGATGGGGAGTTACACTAAGTAACAAGCGATGATTCCAATAATTCCTGAGTGAATTAATGATGAGAATGATGGATGGAACGGTACCATATTGCATTGCATAGAGTTGTTGTGTCGGTCTCTTTGCATTTGCATAAGTCATGGATGGATTGATTATGTGTGAGAATTGTGAATGGAAGTGATGGGTTGATATATATATATATATGTTGGTGATAAATGTATTGAGCATGATTGTTATGCCTTTGTGAAGGATGTGTGAGATATGAATTGTGTTGTTTTGTATGTGAATTATGGTGTAAGTTGTGGTGAGAATGTTTTACATTGTGTATTTTGTGTTGTTACATAATTGTATGCAACTATATTATAATTGTGTTTCTCACCCTTCTGCTGTTTTGAATGCTCTATGAGGCATTGCAGATTAGATGCTGGAGGTCCTTTTGTGAAGCTTATGTCTTCATTCTTTTGTCGGTCGGCTCTGATATGTAGCACCGGGTAGTCAGGGAGATCGTTATGTGACTTTATGTACATATCTTTTTGGATTTTACATGTATGACTCTGTGTATGACAGAGAAACTTCTATGTATATATATATGAGATTTCAGTTGCAGATTTTCCGCTTTTATTCTGTACCTGAATTGTGGGTGTTAGGAACTGAGTTCCTCTGTTTATGTTGCTACCTGATTGTTGCATATCTATTTGAGCAGGTTATTTTATTTCATCATCGTGATGTGACGCTCCGTCTATGCCATAAATGTTTTAATTCTACTCTGATTATTTGTTATCGCTTTAATTGCCCGGGGTATAGATTGGGGGTGTTACATTTATCGCATAATTGACTGATGCTAATAAGATTATGCTTAAGACCTTCAACTAAGAGGACGTCTGAGATAGTAGTAGAAGAGGGATTACCTACACTACTTTTTCCGAGTATAGCTCCCTTGTTATTAACACCGTAGGTTACAAATCCTTTCTTCTTTGCCACAAAGCCAATGAATAAGGAAATGTCTCTAGTCATGTGCCTTGAACATCCACTATCGAGAACCCATCTTCTCCATAGACTCAAGACAGTTTACATTCTTTTGCTTCTTTAGATGAGCCGTGAGACAAAGATTGACGGATTTTTCTTCATCGCTTGAGCTATCTTTGCTAGAGGACTCACTTTCACTTTCCCAGGCGATGTATTCCCTTCTAAGTTTGCTCGATTTCTGTCTTTTCCTTTGTCTTTCTTTTTCAAGGGACAATCTGGCTTGTAGTGACAGACCTTTCCACAATTAAAGCATGAATCTTTTGACTTTGCACTCTTAGTTCCTTCATGCTTTGAGGATTTTTATTGACGTCGGAAGTTGATGAGATTCTTGTCCGAATGTTCAATTCCATTTTTCCTAATATATCTATTATATCTTTTCACAAACAGCCCCATATCTTCATTCGAATCTTCATCATCATCAATTGACTCACTTTAAAAATCCTTTAAAGACGATAAAATTGAATTGACAATTTTACAAACAGTTTATGTGTTATCAATATGTCGAACACTTGGTGTGCGAAACACCCCAAGTTCAATTTCCTTTGAAATTGTAGTGCAGGATTTTGTACACTTCTAATCAAAGTGATTACAATGGTTTTCCAAAACAATTTTAAAGCACTACAAACCAATCGAAATGTTTATAACAGTTGATTTCACACAAACGTTAACAACGAAAGTAAAGAGATAGATAGATAGATAAATAGATAGATAGATAGATAGATAGATAGATAGAGAGAGAGAGAGAGAGAGATAGAGAGAGAGAGAACGACACCCGATTTGTTTAGGCAATTCACCTTTCGTCCTCGCTTCGGGTATGTTTGCCCCTAATTCTAAAACTAGAATTGAGATATGCATAATATTTGTTTGGAAAATTTTATACAAGAGAAGTTCTAGCTACCACCCAATCAAACCTAATTGTTAATGTTGATTCTATCCACTTATCTCCCCTTGATTCCAGTCGAATCAAGAACATCAAACTCTTCGAACAAACCTCTGGTTACTACTACTCACTTGATCGATCCTTCTGTTCTTCAAGTCTTTCACTCGGCTGATTTCGATCGGAAGATATTTGACCCCAAATCTTTCAATACAATCCTTCGGTTACCGCTAATTCCTTGACCGAACTCACCATTCTTATAGGCTTTCACTCGGCTAAATCTGTAATGCAAATATTTGTACAAAAACTCCCAAATCACCAAGATCTTGGAGGACAAAATCCCAATGGTTTTATTGAAGAAAATTCCACTGATTCTCATCCCAAACTCGATATACAAATCCTAAGTTTGGAGGTTATCACTCTTGAACAAAGCACAAATCAATAAAGATGATTTTGTGTGATTATTGATGAATGCAATTTGTGAGAGTGAAGTTCAAGAGCAATGCAATGTATCTTTCAATTTTCTTTCTAGTCAATGCACAAAATAATGCATATATATATATATATATATATATATATATATATATATATATATATATATTTGTGCATTAAAGAATAACAAAAAAAAAAAAACAAACTAGCGGAAGACAAAGATGTAAAAAAAAAGAGTGAAAACGCGCGAGAGGTCGACCTACAGAAGCTGTGAGTCGAACTGAACAAGACAAAATACAAATCTGCACACAAAAGAAGACTATACGTCGACCTGCAGCAAGGCCATGCGTCAACGCATGAAGGCCAGAAAGTTTCAAATTTGTTTCTTACAGTATGCGTCGACCTATACAGGAGCCATGTGTCGACGCATATATGGAAGAAACTTTTTCACACTTTTTCGTACCAGTGTGCGTCAAACTGAAGAAGTCCTGGGTCGACGTAAGCTTTCCAGAATGTGTCAAACATCATTTTTCTTTATTGTGAGTCGACCTATATCATGCGTGAGTCGACCCAATGTATCAAAAATGATTCAAAACACATTTTAAACATAGAGTATGATCCTATATGCCTAAATTCATGTATGTAGACCTTTATGAGTATTTGTAAAAGATGAATGCATGCATAGACAAGGTGATACCGTCCTAAATACCCAAGTACAAAATTTCCTAGTTTTGAGATCCTTAAAACAAAGTAATAAAGGAACCTTGTCCTCACATAACCTAGCCCTAGCAGGTTTCTTGATCAGCTCCAAAGTGTAGTTATCGTGAAGAGATTTCATTTCATCATCTATAACTTTTAATCATTCAGTCTTATTTCGACTCCTCAGAAGTTCCTTGTAGTCTCTAGGTTCTTCATCAAGAACCTCACTTGTAGAGATTAAGGTATAACCTATGAGATATGCATTACCAAGTCTCTGAGGTAGCTTGATGACTCTTCTCGACCAGTCTCTTGCCAGCCGATTGTCATTACCAATCTCCTCATCTTCATCAGCAACTTTTGATTATCTTTTGACTTCATCTGGGTTATACAATTCAACATCAATATGCTCCACCTAGATAGGAATTTCTTCTTGTTCCATCTCCTCTACAAATATCTTCATATTTCGACTAGCATCATCAGTTTTCTTGAAAGCTATACCAGCTTCATTGAAAACTACATTTCAACTTCTGATACGCCTTTTGTGACCAGGCTCTATTCACCACAACCTATAAGCTTTGACTCCTTCTGGGTATCCAAGAATCATACATCTTAGAGCTCTAGGTTCGACATTGTCTTGCCTAAAGTGAGCATAGGTTAACCAACCAAATACTCTATGTTTTTCAAGATCGTGTGGATGACCCGACCAAACTTCTTCAAGTGCCTTCATCCCCAAAGCAATAAAGAGACACTTATTTATCAAGTATGTTGCAGTCACAACAACCTCAACCCAAAACACCTTCTTCAATCCAACACTAACCAACATGCATCTAACCCTTTTCAGGAGTGTTCGATTGAATCTCTCAACCAAGCCATTTTGTTGAGTACCCGTAGTGTTCTCGTGCATTGCAATACCAGACATACTATAGTAACAGTCAAAATCTTCATTGCAGAACTCAAGGCCATTATCGGTTCTCAACCTCTTGGCCTTTTTACCGGTCTGAATTTCGACCAGAGTCCTCAAACTTTTAAAATTTTCTAATGTTTCATCCTTAGTCTTTTGGATGAATACCCATAACTTTCTGGAATAATCATCAGTTGTAGATAGAAAATACCTTGCACCTAAGTGTGAAGGATTCCTTGCAGGCCCCGAAAGATCAGCATGAATGTAATCAAAAGATACATGTGTTCTTTGTTTTCCTTTGTTAAGCTTCACTCTACAGGATTTACCAAACACACAAGGTTCATAGAATTCTATCTTTTTTACTTTGTCACCACCTTTCAAATTTTGTTTGCCTAGTTCGACAAGACCCCTTTCACTGACATGGCCCAATCTCATGTGCCACAGTGTTGTCTTCAACATAGGCTTCGTGGAGGAAAAATCTACTGATCCACTTACAACCTCGGCCTCAAGGGTATACAAGCATTGTTTCATCACTCCTCTCAAGACTTTCGTCGACCCCTTCATAACTCTTAGGATATCTTGCTCTTCCTTGAACACATATCCTTTCTTGTCGAATTCACCAAGAGAAATCAAATTTCTCTTAAGGCCAGATACATACCTGACATAAGTCAATAACTTTATTAACTCATCATGGAGCTTGAGTCTCACATATTCAATACCTATAAATTCGCAAGCTTTTTTGTTTACCAGCACCACTGATCCTCCATCTTGATCACATAGTTTCTCAGACACGTGTTTGTTTGCACTCATGTGCCAAGTGCAACCTGAATCCATGATCAATTTCTTAGCAGGAATTGTTGCTGAAAACTACCAGGACATTAGACGATTCAAAATTAACTTGAACAATGGTTGCATTCCCATTATCTTTACCACCAAGATCTTTCAGGCATTCAGGGAACAAATTTCTTGTATGACCTTCCTTCTTACAGTGGTAACACCTAATTCCAGGAGCATCACTACCATAATACTTCTGCTGACATTTACCCTTCTTCTTCTCAAACCTTCCATTTTTATTTAAGAATTTCCCTTTAACGAACGAACCTTCACTAATAGACGATGGTTTATGCTCATTTGACTCGTTTAAATCCTTATAGTACAGGGTTGATTGAACTTCTTCAAAGGTCTGGAAATCTCTTCCATATAAGAGAGTTTCTTTGAAATACGCATGAGACTTAGGTAAAGAACATAACAATAATATCATTTGATCTTCATCATCAATACTAACTTCGATATTCTCCAGATCAAGAATCAGCTTGTTGAACGTATCCAACTGCTCCGTCAAGACTTTATCTTCACTCATCTTGAATGAATACAGAGCATTCTTCAGGTACATACGATTTACCAGGGATTTAGCCATGTACAACCCTTCGAGTTTACTCCAAACTCCTATTATCGTCTTCTCCTTTGAGACCTGTCAGAGAACCTTATCACCAAGGCTCAATATAATGTCATTATGGGCTTCTTCAATCATCATCGTCTTCTCTTTCTCTGCTTTGGAAATATCCATCTTCTTCAATCCTTTCAAAACTTCTAACAAACCCTGTCATGTTGAACCAAAAGGGCTTGCATCTTCAAGTGCCACAAGTCGAAATCATTCACATAGGTGAATTTTTCAATCTCATACTTCGTTGATGGCATCTTGTCCACGTTCACTGTAACGCCCCGTTTTGTCTTATTTATTTAATCGAGTCGATTTAATTAGTTTCATTTTTATATTATTTTATTCTTGACTTTTATTTGACAATATATTATTTTTCATTGTTGTTTGTGTTTTATCGCATTTTGAGAGCGTTTGCGAGATATTTGAGTTGAGGGGTAAAATAGTCTTTTAGGGATTTGGATATTTTATATAAATAGAAAGTGGAAAGAAAAAGAGAGAAAAGAAAATAGAGAGAAAGAAAAGAGAAGGAAAGAAAGAAGAGGAGAAAAAGAGAAAAGAGGAAAATCAAAGATAACTCCGTTTCAATCGCGATTAATCGGGTAAGGGTGAGAAGTTTCAATTATATCTTGCTTGTGTATGTATATGTGTTGTTTGTTGTAATTGTTTTGGTTATTTCGCGACTTTTCTAATCGATTCAAATTAGGAGCAATTGATAGAAATCAATGTTTTCACGGATGAAATTCGATATAAACTGCGTAGAATACTCGTTGATTATGTCTGAACATGTTTTGGTTGTTCCGGTATGAATTAGAAGGGTTTGGGTGGTAAAAATGATGTATTTTGGTCCCATATGACCTATATTGACGCTGCTGCGAATTCTGGGTTTCGCGGGTTCGCTTAGCGAAACCCAGCGAAGGAACGGGCGAATGTTCGCCTAGAGGTTCGCCTAGCGAACTTTATGACTGTTTTCCACTGCCTTGGTTCGCTAGGGTTCGCCTAGCGAATACTGGAGCGAACGTGATATTTTTCTATTTTGTTTTCTTCATAACTTTTGAACCGTAAGTCCGTTTTGATCCCCGTTCGAAGCGTTGGAAAGCTTATGAAATGTTCTTTCTTATAAAAATGGGTTGGAGGGCAGTAGATGATTTATTTAGGTCGTGGTTTTGGAAAAGTGTTGGGTTGTCGGGTTTTTATCGTGTACAATGTGTGCGATTGATGTGTTAGCATGATATATGCTTGTGACATGTAACGTGTAGCTTGTAGATCGTTATATGATGTGAATATACATGATGAAATGTTGTGATGATGGGTTGTGGCCCTATGGAAAATATGTGCATTGTTGTGGATTAGACTTCGATGCGTGATTAATGATGTTGTTGTGTAGTAAAATACATTGTTTGATTGAATATCAATGTATGTTGTTATGATGTGTCGTGGGTAGCCTTTGTGGTGTGAATCCCTTGTGGAAGTAATTGTGACTGTATGATTGTTGTGGTATGTGATGAAATGCATTGTTTGAATTGTTTTCAATGCATGAATATGATGATGTGTATTATGCAATGTGCTGTGGATATGGATGTCGTATGACTTGTATGCTGTTGTGTGATGATAATGCATGTGATGACATGATGTGGTGATGAATTATGGCCGAAAGGCAAATAAATGCAATGAGTTGTATTTGGTTATGTATGCATGTTTATGGTTGCATATATGTGGGAAGATGCATTGGTTGTCATGAGTTCTTGTGTCTCAAGTATCATGATATACATCTTGTGATCGTGTACCCATGTGGGGTGTGAGCGATCGGGTCGTGTGCCCGTGTGGGGTGTGAGCGATCCATAAACGTCGTGTGCCCATGTGGGGTGTGAGCGACGGATTGGTTCCAGAGGGAATCCGCTATAACGTCGTGTGCCCATGTGGGGTGTGAGCGATCGGGTTGTGTGCCCGTGTGGGGTGTGAGCGATCCATAAACGTCGTGTGCCTATGTGGGGTGTGAGCGACGGGGAACATCGTATGCCCGACGGGGAGTTACATTGGTAACGAGCGATGGTTCCAATAAGTTCCTGAGTGAACTTGAGATGATTGAGTCGGTACCGCATTGCATTTGCATAGAGTCGTGAGTCGGTCTCTATGATTTGTATTTATCATCTTTATAATGGTGCATTGATGAATAAACATGAATATGTATGTTTATGTAGAATGATAAGAATTGTGAAAGTATGCATGATGAATATGCTTGGCTTTATATATATATACATTGTGATGTATATGAGTGAGTTGTGATGAATTGTGGTGAGAATTGTGAATGGATGCGTTATGTGTGGAAAATCATGATTTGATTTATTATGTGTGATATGTTTTGTATTAGCGGCATGCTATATGTGTTAGTATGTGATGGTATGGGTGAGATGATTTATGCATGTGTTTGAATGTGTGTTGGCATATTATTATGCAATCTTGATTTAGTTGTTATTTCTCACCCTTCTGCTGTTTTATGATGCTCTATGAGGCATTGCAGATTAGAGTTGCTGGAGGTCTTTTGTGGAGACTAGCCCTCCGCTCTGTTGTCGGTCTTGGTATCTGCTCTGATACGTAGCACGAGAGTCGGGGAAACGATTATGTTATTTATGTATATAATTGTTGAATATATTTGGTATTACCTTTATATGGAAAAGTTTCCCAATTGAGGGTAATCTATTTTATGTTATGTATCAAATTTATGAGCAGGGATGGTGTTTTGTTTATTTAAATGTGACATCCTTGTTTCTGTCGGAAAAATAAATTTTTAGTTACTCTGATTTTATTTATGTATTATTTATTCGCGATGGGAATTGGGGTGTTACATTCACCGCACCAGTTTGTTGTGACTAGGTTTACGAACGAGAGAGAAGAGGGAAGAAGAAGAACAAGAGTTGGTTAAAACTGTTTTTCCTATTCACTTTTCCAATTAAGGCAAAAGTTTACAAGTGAATAACAACCAATGCTTACCTCTCTCTCAACAACTTGATAGAGCAACCTATTTATTATGGATGTCAATTTGCATCTGTTAACGGGGATCCCCCTTGAGATTATCTGTTAGGAGCTTCGAAGTAGGAGATTATTTCTTCCGCGGGGATGGTGGTGGAGGGAAAAGTTCCCTCGATGACACTTTGGGGCGGGGATTGGGAAACTACCTTCTACCCCATGGATTTTCCGACCCCGACCATGTTATTTAACATTTATACATAATATATTATATAATATATAATTAAATAATTTTGCATGTTTATTTATAAAAATATAATTAATATATTAGGAAATGAAGAGTCACCAGTTGATTATTTTATTTTTTGTTTCATTGTATAATGTATTGTTTCACTATCCAAGAACTCAATCTTAAAAAAGTGCACCCAGTACAAGCAATGTGCACACCATCTCCTCTTCTTCTTTTCTCAACTCTCTTTGTCTACTTCATTCCTCATCTCATCTATTCTCATCATCATCACAATGACCACTCCCATTTGTTTATTGTGCTTATGATAATTACACTTCAACTTCACTATACTTCAATTAGTAACTTGTTTTTCATTTAATTAGTAAATTAGTGATTATGTTTTCGTAACAGTCAGTGCTTTTGCATTTTTTTTATATTGATGCAAGATCTATTTTTATTTTTAAAAAAAGAAATATATAAAATATATGTTTTTTTAAGGGAAAAAAATAACAAAATACTAGTGTCATAATTTTTATCAGAAAGTATAGAAATTTTTGTAATACTCGATGTCCGTGGATAAACATTAAGGGACGGGGCGTGGAGCAGGAAAGCATCCTCCATACATTTCCTGTGTTGTTGACATCCCTACTATTTATAGACTACAAGTTAACTTAAACACTAAGTTAATTTAAGCAACAAGGTAACTTATGACGTGCTAGAACAAACATCGACTACAATACACAAATCTTCAACTTCTGCATACTTGAACAGATTTCAATTACAACATACACAACTTCTGTCGAAACATAAAATTATCTCTGTTAAATTTAAGGTTTAATCCAAAATACCACAATGGTTTATCTTACAATTGTTTATCTTACTTTTAATCCTTGAACTTGTATAAGTTGTGTTTAGCCGTAGTTTATTAATCCTTGAGCTTGTATACGCTGTGTTTATCCATAGTTTATTACTAGTATGGTAAACTTCATTTCTAAGTTCTATAATAGAGGTTAATTCCATTACTGACCCTAAAAAATTGGACGAACATGCCACTTGAAGAAACAAACATAAGATACTTAGAAGATCCTATTTTCCTGAATTCAAACAAAAAGACGGTTCTTGTTGCTATTCGAAGGAAAAAAGTTGATATTCACGTGAACCAACCCTGGGTCATCATGAACGGGAAGCATTCACATTAAGTTAAACACTAACTAATCTAAATATCAAAGACTCACCCAAACAAGTGATCGAGAGAGACACCCCATATTCACCAAAAATCTTAAGGTGATAAGTGTATGAGTCATCTTACTTATAAAGTGCTTAACTTCCATTTTTCTAAGCAATGTGAGACTTAGAACTCACACGTATTTCTCAACACAATTCACACTTGTTTCTCAACACCGATAGGGGTCGCTCTGTAGTCACATAAAGACTTTCTATACAATTTTGTCGTGGCAGTTTGTTGACTGCAGTATTAGTGCTATCAATGGTGAGTATTTGTTTTGTCGTATATATCCACAGGGATTGGAACGATATCAATGTCGTTCAATAGTTACTATGATTTTAAGCGTAAGTTTGCAAGATGTTTGATGGTTTAAAGCTACAAAATATAAAACAGATGAATGATAAATAACGTTTCAGAGAGATGAGAGTTTATCAAGATTGAATTTCATCCACTGATAGAATATGTAATTTGCCAATCAATTATGCACAATCTAAATATTTATCAATATCATCATGTATCGCTCACAATAGTGTTCATGTCTAAACTCCTGGTGAGATTTCAACTGTATTGTCTAATTGACGATCTCTCATCCTATTGAACAATATAGTAGCATTAAGACTTGATACTCACGGTGAATGATAAATCTAAATCTATGTTTAGAGTTTAGAATCTAACAGATGGTTATTCTAGATTGATATTCAAAGAGAATTTCTCAATAACAGTTCAAATCAATGTGTAAAACAAGTAAACAAGGATAACATTGATATAGATTCATAAATAAATTGTACATAAATCATGATCAATAAAAATACATACTTTTACCGTGAACTTACATCCAATCTCAACAAGAAAGGAATTTAGCTGCCCATGGTAGCTAGATACAATGAGAAGAATGAAGGTGAACAAGCATCCATAACGATTTCCCAACGATACAAGCGAACCCAACTCTGGATCCTTAAGAAACACCTTCTTTTATTGTTTTCTAAGCTTTCCTCCCTTAAAAAATGTCTCCTTCAAAAATAAATGATATCCTTCAAAAATCAATTTTGAACCTATTTATACAAAGTTGCAATTTTCCTGTCTTGCTCGGCGACCAAGGCCTCGCCCATCGAAAGTTTCTTTTTATGACATCCTTCTGTCAGAAAAGTATCAAATCGCCCTCAGCCAAATAGCTTATCTCGCTCGGTTCGGCGACCACAGCATCGCCGGGCGAACTCAAACTAACAAATCCTCGTCGGGCAACCATGACACGTTTTGCTACTAGAACTCCTCTGTTTTGCCTCGACTCTGCCTCACTACTTCTTACTGGGCGAGCTCACCTTTCCTTCGCCACTTCTCGCTTGCTGAAATTTCCCATTTTAGCTTTGCTCCTTTTTCTTTTTTTTTTGTGCCTTTATTTTTTATTTCTTGCAACATTTTCTGCATACTAACACACATATCAAGGACACCAAAGCTAAATGAAAAATATATGACATTATATGAAAAATGTGGAATTCAACAATCGAAAATGCAAAATAGAGCGGATAAATGCCACATTTTTATGTACAAAATTAGTGATGATTGGCAATTATCAAACTCTCAACTTAAAACTTTGTTTGTCCTCAAACAAGAGTCAATCAAACCTAAAGAAACAAGAGCAACTACCAAAATATCATGATCAAACAAGTTTTTAGAAACGAAAACAAATGTATGGTTCATATTGCAAAAGTACAAGTAAAGTGATGCTTACCACTATACAACAATGACACCATGACCATGAAACAAATTCTAAGCACAAAACACATGTCAAAAATTCTAAAGCAACACATTTTCAAATATGAATCACACCTAACACACAACTTCATCAATGGATGACGACCAAACATAAGGGACTTGACTCACACCCAACAATCTTGCTAACATCTTGATTAAATTATGCCTTCATAAAAAAAATCACATTGAAAGCATAAAAGCACAAAACACAAAGGACTTTCAAGGGTTATAGTGTGGCTTGGTTAACAAACAAGGGTCATATCTCAAGGTCATTGAAACAGAAATTTCCTAAACATATGAGAGCGATCACTTCTCAAATTCTTAAGCATTCACAACTTCATTTACCTTTTTCTCATTGCTCAATTGTTGCACCCTTGAACACAACTTATTAGCACAATTTTTTTTTTACTTTTTATATTTTAAGTCTTTTTTTCTTCACATTTTTATTTCTTTATCAACCTCTTTCTTTTGAAACCTCTTAGCAATCCACCTTTTTCTCCCCAACTTGAATGCAACCAAACATTGCAATGTGAATGATCCCAAACTTTCTAACGCAAGGGTTAAAATTCTAACCACAATTTATGGTTGATGGTTCGAGTGGTTCAAGAAACAACTTCTAAATCCATACAAAAGTTAATGATTAACTAATTATTTGTGTGCAAATTTTAGAGTTCAACGCCAACATGGATCCTGACACTAAGGCTCAAAGAGGTGAACAAATTCTTGCTCACTCACAAGGTAGGTTACTTTTTGTCAAGTGGTTGTGCTCAAAATCAAACAAAATACCTTGATCATTTTCATGCTTTCATACAATTCAACACAAATGCAAGATTAAACATAAGTCAAACGAGTTAAACACAAGAATTGTTAGTCTCTTGTGCAATTTAGTAAACAATGGAAGTTTCCTCACCTTTGGTTATGATCTAAAGTGATTCAATTATGAACATGTATTGCAAAAGAATGAATTGCATGATATTTGTACAAATTATAAGTTTCATATTCATGTTATGTTCTATAAAGCATTAAACATGTACCTTGACAATGTACCTTCCCTTCAAACTTTTATCATTACCATAATATTTTCTTGTTGATACATTCAAACTTGAAACAATCACTCTGTATTTATTCAAGCCAATCAAAGACAAGCTTCTTGGGCAAACATAAAATAATTCTCTAACAACTTCAAATTAAACTAAACTACTAAACATATAGCAAAATAAGTTCAAAATGGGTCAGAAGTGGAGATAATTGACCTGGGTGAAATTGGATAAGAGGTTGGGAAATCTTTTCTGGTGCAGCAGAGTGCGCTTAGCACCAGACTTGCTGCCTGGTTTTTCAAAAATGTCAATTTTTCTCATGCTTTCCATCCACTATCACTCTTTAATGTCTAAACTACTAAATGTAAAGATATTAAATGCTTAAAAAGTTGGGTTGCATCCCAATAAGTGCTTGTTTTACGTCGTTATCTCGACACCTTTCTCTTGCTTCGCTAGTAACTTTCTCTTTCTGGTTTTGTTGTTGTTCCCCCAGGCAGTTCTTTCGATTTCTGGATCAAAAAGCAATTGATTTACTGATGTTTTGCTTCAAAGCATAAATAGAAAGCAAGTATCCTAACCAAACACTTGAAAAAATGTCATGGAAAACAAGTATATATACAATATAGACAAATGTACAAAGCTTAAAAAGATAGAAACTATTGTTATGCTTTTAATATCTAAACACCAATCCTTGGCAACAGTGACATTTTGTTGACTGCAGTATTGGTGCTATCAAGGGTGAGTATTTGTTTTGTCATATCCACGGGGATTGGTGCGATATTAATGTCATTTAATGGTTACAATGATTTTAAGCGTAACTTTGTAAGATGTTTGATGGTTTAAATCTACAAAATTTAAAATGGATGAATGATAAATAAAGTTTCAGAGAGAAGAGAGCTTGTCAGGATTGAATTTCATCCACCAATAGAATATGTAATTTACCAATCAGTTATGCACAATCTAAACATTTATCAATATCATCACGTATCGCTCACAACAGTGTTCATGTCGAAACTCCTGACGAGAGTTCAACCGTAATGTCTAATTGATGGTCTTTCAGCCTATTGAACAAAACAGTAGCATTAAGACTCGATACTCACGGTGAATGGTAAATCTAAATCTATGTCTAAAGTTTAGAATCTAATAGATGATAATCCTAGATCGAGATTCAAAGAGTATTTCTCAATAATAGTTCAAATCAATATGTAAAACAAGTAAACAAGGATAACATTGATATAAATTCATAAATAGATTAGACATAACGCCATGATCAATAAAATACATACTTTTACAGTGAACTTACATCTAATCCCAACAAGAAATGGATTTAGCTACCCATGGTAGCTATATACAAAGAGAAGAATTAAGGTGAACAAGCATCCTTCACGATTTCCCAACGATAGAAGCGAACCCAACTCTGGATCTTCAAGAAGTACCCTCTCTTGTTGTTTTCTAAGCTTTTCTCCCTTCAAAAATAAATGGTTTCCTTAAAAAATAAATGGTCTCCTTCAAAAATAAGCTTTTGAACTTATTTATACAAAGTTGCAGTTTTCCTGTCTCGCCCGACGACCAATGCCTCACCCGGCGAAAGTTGTTTTTTGGGTCATTCTTGTGTTAAGAAAGTGTCAAACCTCCCTCAACCAAATATCTTATCTCGCCTGGCGAGCTCAACCTTGCTCGACGAGCTCAAACCAACAAATCCTCGTCGGGCGACCCTGACACATTTTTGCTATTGGAACTCTTCTGTTTTTCCTCGCCTATGCCTCGCTACTGCTCGCCGGGCGAGCTCACATTTTCTTTGCCACTTCTCGCTGGACGAGCTTGCTGAAATTCCCCATTTTAGCTTTGTTCCTTTTTTTTTTTGCCTTCCTTTTTGATTACTTGCAACATTTTCTGCATACTAACACACATGTCAAGGACACCAAAGGTAAAGGCAAAGTATATGACATTCTATGAAAAATAATGGAATTCAATAATAAAAAACGCAAAATAAAGCCGATAAATGCCAAGTTTTTATGTACAAAATTAGTCATGATTGGAAAGTATCACACTTGGATTGTATATTAGGATATATTGGTGTTCAACCTGTTAAAATTATTTCCTATGAGTTGAGATTGAACTTATGTAAATAAAGGATGTGGCTCTCCCATGAAATACATATCGGTTAGATGAAATCTTTTGTGGAAATACAATACATTGGGACTGAGAATTATTATTATTATTATTATTATTATTATTATTATTATTATTATTATTATTGTTGTTGTTGTTGTTGTTAAAATACGAGAGGCTAAGAGACATTTAAGTAAACCGTGTGTTTTGAAAAGCCTAGGGACACTATATGATATACAAAGAGATTAGAGCTAACTACATGATATAGTTGGTGTGAGACTTTCTATATACAAATATTCTTAACACTATATATTTATAAATATCAATAGTCCCCCTCAAGCTTTAACATATAAGTCAAAATGCACCAAGCTTGCCACATATATAATTAGTTCTGGGACTTCACAGAGATTTTGTGAACACATCTACTAATTGATCATTAGAGTTGACAAAGCTTGTGACGATTTCAATATTCTCTCTGACAAAGTGGCAGTCTATCTCAATATGTTTGGTCCTCTCATGGAAGACTATATTTGAAGCATTGTCCAATGCAGGTTGATTATCACAAACAAGTGTCATTGGTCATACTCCTTCCATTTGAAGTTCTTTGAGCAAATGTTTTAACCAAATGAATTCACTTGTTGCCATTTCCATGGCCTTATACTCTACCTCGATTGTGCATCTTAGAATTTGGAAGCATTAAAATGTTTTGGAAAAAGCCCATACATCATAAACGCATTAAAAATAAGGTTTTGTGAAAGCATTACAACATAGTTTGAGACATACGACTTTAGGTCGACCTATAGGATTTTTTCATGCAGCATAGGTCGACAGATACAACTTTAGGTTGACCTATAGGAGTTTTTCATTCAGCATAGATTGACACATAGAACACATAGGTCGACACCCATGCCTCAATATTAAAGCATGTAGGCTATGTCCATGTGCTGACTAACATAGGTCAGCACAAGACCTTCATAGTTCGACCTAAGACTTTCATAGGTCGACACAAAGACCTTTATAGGTCGACCTATAGCTTTCATAGGTCGACATATACAATGCATTTTTCCAAAAATCATAATTTTCTTTATTCCTTTGCATTCCTTTTGCTTCCAAACTTGCATACTTATAAATACTTGATACATGCATCATTTCTAGTAAGGTTCTATAGTAAAACCTACATAAAACCAGGAATTAAAAGCATACTCATCGTCTTCAAACTTTCTTTTATACATACACATAATCAAACTATACATAATCATTTTTTTTATTGGATGACCATCTAGATTAGGGTTGATAACGTCCAACTAGGTTGTAGTACCGAGAATATTGGGTTGGGTTCTTTGAAGGTTTAAAATAAGAAAACCGAGTTGGGGTTTTCCTTCAAGATAATTGAGGATTTTATGGTTATGGACAAGATTACGCAGTTCGGATCCGATCGAGTGAAAGCCTTGGGACAAGGGGTGCCTTGCAAGGGAGTAGCGTGAGACGGTGGATCGTGTTGGTAAATATTGGGTTTTAACAAGTGCGCACTTGGGATTAATTCGACCGTGTGAAAGCCTTGGGACAAGGGGTCCCTTGCAAGGAAGTAACAAGAATTGGTGAATTGAAGTTGCATTGTTCGTGACTTGATCAATCTTTGATGAAGGGTTTTAAAGGTGGTAGAATCAACAACAAACCATAGGGTTTGTAGGGTTAGAGTTCGTCATATCTTATATATACACTTTTTGCAAATTAAGGTTAATTGCAAGTATCTTAATTCAAATTCGAATTGAGGGCAGACGTACCTATAGCAAGGACGATTGGGGAACTGCCTAAATAAATTTGTCTCTCTTCTCTCTCTCTCTCTCTCTCTCTCTCTCTCTCTTTATCTCTCTCTCTCTCTCTATCTTTCTCTCTCTCTCTCTCTCTCTTTCTGTCTCTCTATCTATCTATCTATCTATCTATCTCTCTCTCTCTCTCTCTCTCTCTCTCTCTCACTCTCTCTCTCTCTTAATTCTTGTGTTTGCAAATTATCAAATTCATTGCTTGTTTGATTATTTCGTTTGGGAATTAATTTTTGATCACATTTTGAATTAGCTTTTGTTGATATAATCATAATCCGTTTGATTGTGATTGGTTTTTATATCAATAAAACAAAGCAAATTTCCAAACATTATCGATTGCAAATGAAGTGTTTGATAAATTTCCTTATTGTGTGTTATCGGGTTTGCCTCCATTGTTTGCCTCCACTCAAGGTGAGATAACGCTTCACCTGGAGTTTTAGGAATAGAAACAGAAGACAAGCAAGTATAATGCAAATTGGAAAGACGATGATAGCATATATCAATATAATGTGGAGAAGGATTTCGTGTTTGACATATACTTTTTCGAAATGAAATTGAAAGATCGGACTCAAGCTAAAGGATCGGGTCCGGTGATGGCGGGGGCGTCAGATATATGAGAGTCTACAATGACCTTAGGAACAGGGGCGATAGATGTTGGGTGAATATGCGGATATGTTTGAAGTGGTCTAGAAGTGGGGTGGGGGAGGGGTTGTAAGCCATAGACTGATGGGAAATAATGGTAGACAAGACATTAATAGCTGCTGGACGATGTGTGGGAGTACTTTCCTAAAAGGGTTTCGAAGTTACGTGGATGTACTCGATATATGGAACAGACTTGAAGAAGGTAACATCGGCCGATATGAGGCATTGTTGTAGAATATGTGAATAATAACAATAAACTTTTTGGGATTGATGATAACCAAGAAAGACATACTTTAATGATCGAGCTGATAGTTTATTAAGACCAAGAGAGAGATTGTGTACAAAACATGTTGATCCAAAGACTCGGGGAGGAATTGGGTGAAGTGGGGAATTGGGAAAAAGGATTGAATGAGGGATTTTATTGCTAAGTATATATAAGGGCTTGTGATTTATAAGGTAACATGTTGTTAGCACAACATCCCCCCAAAGCTGAAGTGGAATATTACCATGGAGAAGTAGATTCCGAGTGGTTCTCTGAGATGTCGGTTTTTGTGTTTTGCTGCCCTGTTTTGTTGAGGTGTGTGAGGGAAAGATATTTGATGGATAATACCATTACGTGACATAAAATTTTGAAATTTTTGGAATAAATATTCACGGGCGTTGTCACTTTTTAAGGTACAGATAGACACACCAAATTGAATTCTTGTTTCTTGATAAAATTGATCAAAAATAGTAAATAATTTTGATCCATTCTTCATTAAAAATAACCACGTGCAATATGAAAAATCATCAATAAAGGTGAAAAAATACCGAGATTCAATAGTAGAGACAATACGTGAGGAACCCCAAACATTGGTTTGAACTAAATCAAAAGGGGACAAAGCTCCTTCATTGACTCGATTGGGAAATTAACTATGAATGTGTTTCTCTAACTGACATGCCTCACAATGTAAATTAGACACCTTCGATAAACATGGCACCAAACTCGGTAGTTTGGAAAGACTGGGAGGACCTAACTGAGCATGCATATTGAATGGAGAATCTTTGGCCGAACATGTCAGAGATGACACTGAGAGATAATAAAAGCCATGAGACTCACATCTGTTGCCAATAGCAACACCCCATTTTCATTAGATTGATTTAATTAAATTATATATGTGATGTGTAATTTAATTAATCGTTATGTAGTTGTGGGGTGTAGGGAAAGGGGTTAAGTTTAGTAGAATGGTTTAGAATTGTTTAGAATTGTAAATAATTAACTAATAGTAAATTTAGTGGATTTATTAATTAAAAATAGTAATATGATGAAGTTATTTAATCACTTAAAATAATAGTAGTTATTTAATTTAATTAAAATAAAATAGAAATTAAGGAGATTGACAAAGTTGGGATTTTGGGAGTAAGGAAGGATAGAATAGAGAAAGCCGAATTAGGGATTTTGTATTCTAAACATAGAATTTGAGAGAAAGTTAGTTTTTGGTCAGTACATAGGGGTGAGAATAGGTCAGGCCAACTAACAGGGGCATACGGCCTAGCCTACATAGGCCAAAGCTAGGCCAGACTTTTTTTCAAATAGAAAAGGCCTAGGCTTTTTTATAAGCCTATTTATCTAAATAGGCTATGCCGCAAGCCATACAAAATGCCTTGTAAGTCTAACAGGCCAACCTATTTATTAAACATGAATGAATTTATTGTTTTTATATTGTATTTTATACTTTATATTAAAATACAAAATTAAACTTAATTATATTTAAGAGCTTATGAAATTTAGTTGAAAGAAATCCTATGAATAATGTTATAAGGTGTTTTCATAAGTTCTCTCAAACAAAACATCCCATAAAATTTATACTACTAGGTAAACTCAAATAAGTCAATGGAAACAAACATTTAGTCTCATTGTACTTTTGATTCTTTAGTCTATTTAAATATCAATTGAATTTCTTATTTACATATGTTCAAATGATATAGGCTTTTTAAGTAGGCTAATAGGCCAATCATGCCTTCGAAAAGGTCAGGCTAAAGCCAAAAATTAAGACTTTGATAGGCTACATGTCAGGCTTAGGCTTTGAATTTTTTAGCAGGCCGGGCTCAGGCTTGGCAAGCCTAGCTCGGCCCAGCCTATTCCCGCCTCTATCATTACATGAAAAATTAGTTTGAAGAGGCAAGAGTAGCATTGGAAACTTAAACTATGGGAGAGGGAAGAACACCAAGAAATTCATATTCCTTTTTCTGCAAGGAGAACAAAGGTAAGGGGAAGATTAATTCTTTAATAAGTGTTTATGCATGAGGGGTAGACGGAGGAGTCCTTGACCTCCAATAGGGTATGGTGTTCTAATGCTTGATTCTGAATTTGTTGTTATAACTGTTATTATATGATGAATTTGGTGTGAATTTTCTTGCTATCATATGTGCATAAATTCTGTTTTGATGAGTTAGAATATGATCACCATTGTTGAATTTTGAAGGTTTAAGGAATTGATAAAGTTATGATATATCTGATTTAATTGATGCCAATATGTGATCAATCGTAAATTTGATGTTTTAATCATTAGATCAGTGTGTTTCGAATTTAGAGATCGAGACTTTTTACAGAATCGAAATCGGAGCTCCGTAAGGGCTAAACACATTTTTTTTTTCAATTTTTTAGGTTCATGGCGGTCGCCATGCCATGGTGGTGGGGGCGTCACCAAGGTCGTCGTGGTCAGGCAGATTTAGGATCCAATACGATTTCGGTCATAACTTTTGATCCGTAAGCCCAAATCGAGTGTCGTTTGAAGCGTTAGAAAGTTAATGCACGGAGCTATAACATGATAGTGATAAGTGAATTGGTTGAGTATTATTTCTATGCCTAATGTGTGGGTGAATTTTTTTTCATATGTTTGGTTAATGAATTAGTTGACATATCCCGACGATTTTCGTCATAACTTTCATTCCGTAAGTCCGATTTAGATGTCGTTTGAAGTTTTGGAAAGTTGACACGCTGAACTACCACTACTACAAAAAATCCATTTAACAACGGTTGGGAATGACATATAATGACGCGGGCGAGGGCGTTGTTATGTAGATTGTTGTTGTATATATGATACTTACAACGACAACCTTGTGTAGCGTTGTAATAATGAGGAAAGTGCGCTAACTATCACAACGGTTTTACATTACACCGTTGTAATAAATATAATTGTCCTCGGTTCGATTCCCAGCAACACAGTTTTGATATTTATTTTTTGCTGGCCAGCGTGCCAGATATTATAAAGGTTCGGAAATATAACTGTCGCTAAAGTTTCAGCAAAATTAACAAATATCATCCTGCTTTTATAATTATTCCCATTTTTTTTACCTGTATTATTGTTCTCCATATCTCAGCATAGCAGAAAAATACAATTCACATTTTGTGATACAGTTTTCATAATAATATTAATCGTGTCATATTCATAATATCACATATGCCAGTTTATAATTTATCAGAACAAACAACCTACATAAATAAAATATCACATATACCATATTACAGTTTACACACATTACATAACTTCACATAATTGTAACTTGGCGTATTGGTATCTTGTCTCTTGGTGTCTTGTCTCCTGGCCTGGTGTCTGGACTCAAAATACCTATGATTTCAAATAATTATACTTGTTAGTAAAAATACTTCTAAACTATAACATACAATTAATATATTATGAATAAATAATAAATTACGTACTTGTTAATTTTCCCATATGCCTTCTTCATGATCGAGTCGTATAGCATGCACGGCATCTCTATCAACTTCATCATATAAGGTAGGAACTTGTGTTGTGTAAGAAGGTGTGGACGGAATATCAAGACTTTCATCACTAAGAGGAATGTATTTTCCTTGGAGAACGATTGACCATTTCCCCGATTTGTCCGATGGATCAGAAACATAGAAAACTTGTTTTGCTTGAGAAGCCATGATGAATGGTTATGTATTAAAAGATGCCTTGCCAAGGTCGACCCGGGTGAATCCTAAGCCATCAATGTCTAAACCATTACTATTATTGGGAATCCACTTGCATTTAAATAAAGCCACTTTGAAAATAACATAATCAATCTCTTAAATCTCATCAATGACACCATAAAACGCGGTAGTTGCCAATACCGGATTCTTATCTTTCGAACTAGAGAAATACATCGATTCAGCTTCAACCATAACCCCACTATTTTGCATTGTACTATGATCATCTTTTGATTTTGTATAAAAGGTATAATGACCAATGTCGTATGCATTCCAGGTAATGACACAAAATTTTGGCCCGTACGACAACCATCTAAGTATCTCAGATGCACTAGGATCATTAGATACACTTTTATTAAACCAATCCATGAATTTATTGTTATGCTCTATCAAAAACAACTAGTCATTCATTCGGGGATATTTTTTCTTCATAAGTCTTTTGTGAGTATCTATGAAAGGTTGAACCTCATCTATATTATTCAAAATATAGAAATGTGATTGAATAACTACATCCTGAGCCATTGACCTAACATTTAGACCTTGAATACCTCTTCCGTCTGTGTCAGCATGAGGAGACTTTGGAATTCCTATAGAATCTGCATCCGACAAATAGTTTGTACAAAACTCAACAGCTTCTTCTGTGATGTACCTTTCAACAATCGAAGCTTCCGATCGATGATGATTCTTCGTATATCCTTTAAAGATCTTTATATATCGCTCTATTGGATACATCCACCTTAAATAAACTGGACCACAAATTCTGATTTCTCTTACGAGATGAACAAGTAAGTGAACCATAATGTCAAAAAATGATGGCGGAAAATACATCTCCAATTGACACAAGATTATGGCAGCCTCATCTTCTAATTCACCCAATTTTTTGAAATCAAGAACTTTATTGCATATGGCATTGAAGAATAAACACAGTCTCGTTATAGTTACTCTCACATTTTTTGAAAGGATCCCACGGATAGCCACTGGTAGAAGTTGTTGCATCAATACATGGCAATCATGAGATTTTAAACCAATTAACTTGAGATCTTTCATTGATACAAGTTTCTTGATGTTTGATGAGTAACCTTGCGGAACTTTAATATCTTGCAAACACTCGCAGAACACCTTCTTTTCCTTTTTAGATAGAGTGTGACATGCTGGAGGCAGATAAGTTCTTTTTCCTTTCTCTACTAGAGCCAACTGTTTTCGTATACCCATCTTCTCCATATCAAGACGGGAAGTCTTACTATCTTTAGTCTTGCCCGGAATGTTTAGAAGTGTGCCAATCAAACTATCACACACATTTTTCTCCACGTGCATCACATCAAGACAATGTCTAACATCAAGACTTGACCAATATGGAAGATCAAAGAAGATGGACATCTTTTTCAATATATTTTTCGCAACTGCCCCTTTTTCTTTTCCTCTCTTCCCACCTTTTTCTTTTTCTCCCTTCCCAAGGACAACATTAATGTATTCCTGCCATTGATAAACTTCATCACCGGTTAAAGGTTTAGGAGCCTCACCAAACTCTTGCTCTCCATTAAAAGCCTTTCGCAATCTACGATAAGGATGACCCGGTTTTAGAAATTTTTGATGCCCAAGGTAAACGGTCTTTTTTCCAAACTCAAGTTGGTGATAACAAGTATCATCTTCACATATAGGACACACTTTATGTCCTTTGACATTGTATCCCGCCAAGTTACCGTAAGCCGGAAAGTCGTTAATTGTGCAAAATAACATTGCACGCATATTAAACTTTTCCCCAGAACATGCATCATCAACTTCAACGCCTTCATCCCACAAGAGTCGTAAATCATCAATTAATGGACTAAGATAAACATCTATGTCGTTACCAGGTTGTCGTGGTCCAGAAATCATCATACTTAACAGTATATACTTGCGCTTCATGCACAACCAAGGAGATAGGTTGTAAATAGTGAGAAGAACAGGCCACGAAGTATGATTAGTGCTCATATTACCAAAGGGGTTCATTCCATCGGTGGCAAGCCCAAGCCTAAGATTTCTTCGCTCGACTCCAAAATCCGGGAACAACGAATCAATTTTCTTCCATTGCAAAGAATCAGCTACATGGCGAATGTTTCCATCACGAATCCTTTCATCTGCATGCCATCTAAGATTCTTTGCGTCATTCGAATTAGCAAAAAGTATCTTTAATCGTGAAAGTATTGGCAAGTACCATAACACTTTAGCAGGAGGATGCTTCCTACTAACATTGTCATAGTGATCATTGTCATCACCATTGCTAGCCTTCTGCTTGTAACGCGACACACCACATTTCGGACATTGAAACAAGTCTTCATACTCTTTCCGGAATAATATGCAATCATTAGGGCAATCATGTATCTTGATATACTCCAGACCCAGTGGACACAATATCTTCTTGGCCTCATAGCAACGATCCGGCAATTTGTTATCTTCTGGTAACATTTGCTGTAGCAATTCAAGTAATTCTGTGAAACTTTTATCCGACCGTCCATTTTTTGCCTTTAGATTAAACAACTTTAACACTGCCGACAATCGTGTGAACTCTGTTCATCCCTTATATAAAGGGGTGTCTTTATCACTACATAAATTATCATAAATATGAGCATTCATAAAAGAAGATTCCCCAATATCACAGAACATATCCTCTAGGTGATCTTCCATATATTCATCTTCCTCCACTCTTTGACTTTGTGACGCCCGACTTTCCTTATTATCCACCTCACCATGCCACGCCCATATTATATAATTTTGACATATACCATCATAACAAAGGTGATTGTGTATTTCTTTCTTTGTACCCTTTTTTATATTAGCGCAAACAACACAAGGACAATAAAAGATACCATCATTGTCGAGAAGATGTTTATCAGCGTATTCAAGGAATTCACAAACTCTGTTCTCATAAACCGGATATAATCTATTGGCTTTCATCCAACTACGATCCATTACAACTTCTGAAATTTATACATGTATAATAATGTGAATGACACACCAAAATCTAATCCAAAAACTCAAGCATATGCATATACAATATGAACAAAGAAAAAATCAATGAATATGTACTTTAATACTAAACGTAAAGCATATGAAACATCTCATTCTGACTTGAGCATATACAATATGAACAAAGAAAGAAGGAATGAAGATGTTGAAGAGAACCTTACTTCGAAGCTGAAGAAGCAAATGAATGATGAAGACGGTCAATATTTGAGCATAAACCATGAAAAAAGGAATGAAGATGTTGAAGAGAACCTTACTTCGAAGCTGAAGAAGCAAATGAATAAAGACGATCAATATATTTGAGCATAAACCAAGAAAAAAGGAATGAAGATGTTGAAGAGTACCTTATTTGAGCAATATTTGAGCTCCAAATGAATGGATACGAAGAGGGTAAAGGTTAGGGCGTCTCTGGCTCACTTGTTCGATTAGGGCGTCTTATGAAAGAAATACATAATAGGTTTTGTTTTAATTTATCAATAAACCTTGTAATCTCGGTGGAGAAACAAACCGTAGTGGAATCTTAAGTGAAATGTACTCTATTACTACGGTTGCTCATCTTAACCGTTGTAAAATAATTTACAATTTATTTTATAAATAATGGACTTAATTGACACACGCTAAATGTACTCTAAAAAATGGAAAAAATGTAGTTGCAGGGAATCGAAGCTTGATACATTTCATTTATTACTACGGTTGCCCATCTTAACCGTTGTAAAATAATTTACAATTTATTTTATAAATAATGGACTTAATTAACACACGCTAAATGTACTCTAAAAAATGGAAAAAATGTAGTTGCAGGGAATCGAAGTTTGATACATTTCATTTATTACTACGGTTGCTCATCTTAACCATTTTAAAATAATTTACAATTTATTTTATAAATAATGGACTTAATTGACACACACTAAATGTACTCTAAAAATTGGAAAAAATGTAGTTGCAGGGAATCGAAGCTTGATACACTTAATTTATTACTACGATGGTTTCATTCAACCGTCATTAAATGGCTCAGCTTTTAAAAGGGAGCGAAATTTTTAACCTATTACAACGTCATAAAAGGATGCGTTGTAAGCCTGGCGTTGTTGTTTTAGCGTTTTGTAGTAGTGTACACATTAGTAGTGAGAGTTGGGATGATTAAACTAGTATTATGTGTTTACTATTGTTGTGGTTTCATGATGATGTTATGAACCGTTTAGCAAAACATTTAGTTTCATGATGATGTTGCAAGTTGTTTGATTCACTACGCCAAACAAGGGAAAAGAGGGCGCTTTTATTGGCCTATGACAGCGCTTAAAAGCGCTGTCTAAGCCAGCGCTGTCGTAGGTAAAGACAGCGCTTTTTTATTTATGAAAAAGCGCTCTCTAAAATTGGACTTTAGACAGCGCTTTTAAAAACACTGTCTAAAGTATACGTTTAAAATTAAAATTTTTTTTTTTAAACTTTAGAAAGCGTTTTTTCCTTCAAAAGCGCTCACTAAAGGTGCTTTTAGACAGCGCTTTTGAAAGCGCTGTCTAATGTATACGTATAATGATTTTTTTTTATACCTTTAGAGAGCACTTTTTCCTTAAAGGCGCTCTCTAAAGATGGACTTTAGACAGCGCTTTTTAAAGCGCTATCTACTGTTTAACCTTAGACAGCGGTTTTTTCTCAAAAGCGCTGTCTTTTGTCTACGTATAATTTTGAAGATATTTTTTTTTAAATCTCATTTTAACCATTTTTTTATGCAGAAACCTGTATAATTCACATTTCCATAAACCTGTATAATTCACATTTCAATAAATTTATCAACAAATTCTATTTCAAAACTAGAATTTACATTAATGCAGAATTCTATAAACTAGAATTTGTACATTTCAATAAACTAGAATTTACATGCAGAATTCGCACAAATTCTATTGTATGGTTTCAAACCTGCATAGAATTTACATTTCAATAAACTAGAATTTACATTCACAAAACTATACATTCAAGAAAGAATTCTTCTTGCAATAAAAAATTCGCACAATTCCTCCTTAGTATCTTGCAATTGTTTCCTCGTGTAATAATGACACGCCATATCATCGAAATACTACATAACAAAACAAAATATGCATTAGTTAAGAAATAATATATAGATGTTTTGTGTTATCAAGTAGCATCACTAATAAGCAATATTGTGAAAATTAATATACCTCCACTTTGACCCATGTAATATTGGTTGCTCTAGCCCGTGCTACTCGTACGTATCTTCCTGGTTACTAGACACTTGACCTGTAAGAAAGAAAAAAAAGAAATTAAATGACAAATATAAAAATCCATGATCCTAATCCATTGAATGATATAAGCTATATTGAATGATATAAGCTATAATTTTACAACTAGTACCTTTTTCACTAACGTCTCTTTCTTTTCTTGTTTGGAGTATGTTCTACCCGTCTCTTAACAACACAGACGGTTGGATTGATCCAAATACCCTCATTATGATCATTTCTAGTATATGATTCATTCGCTATAATATTTTCATCTTGATCATTTCTAGTAAATGATTCAATATCAACATCAACATCAATATCACCTTGATCTCCAACGTTTTCATCAATTACTTTGTTAGATAACAGCACTATAGACCATTTTGAACTTGTCGGATCAGTGACATAAAACACTTGTTTAGCTTGAGAGGCTAGAATAAAAGGCTCATCTTTGTACCCCACCCTATTAAGATCCACTTGCAAAAATCCTGACTTATCTATTCGTACACCATTATTATTTTCAACCCACTTGCAACGAAATATAGGAATCTGAAACTTCTCATAATCAAACACCCAAATGCGCTCGATAACCCCAAAATATGACAGATTTGCAAATTTGGGGTTTAAGTCTTCTCATAATCAAACACCCAAATGCGCTCGATAACCCCAAAATAATGCCAAGCGAAGGTTTCTTGCTTCTTTTCCAAATTCAGGATAATCATCATCAATTTTCATCCACTGTGGTGAATCTGCCGGATGTCAAACTTTCCATCAATAATTCTTTCATCTGCATGCCAAGTCAAGTGTCTTGAATCAGTCTCACTACGAAACATGCGTCTAAATCTCAGAATTATAGGAAAATACCATAAGACTTTTGCTGGAGACAACTTTTTCTTATATCGAGAGACACCACATTTAGGACACTCATTTAACGATGCACACTCATTTCGAAACAATACGCAATCGTTTGGACAGGCATGTATCTTATCATAGCTCATGCCAATAGAGCACAACATCTTTTTGGCCTCATATGTTCGATTGGGAAGAGCATTATCCTCTGGAAGCATATCTTTCATAAGGGCCAATAATTCTGTGAAACTTTTATCCGACCATCCATTGCCCGCCTTCAAGTTGTACAACTTTAATACCGCAGACAATCTTGTAAATTTGGTGCAACCATTATATAACGGTTTCTCTGCATCGCTTACCAACCTCTCAAACATTTTGGGACAATCCTTAAGATCTTCTTCAAGTGCTTCTGCAATCTCTTCGACTCGATCAGAATCGTATGTATCTGTGCCATTGTCGTATGAAGCGTAGGTCGTATTATCCCCCGATTCAACATTCCCGTTAATTTTCTCACCATGCAAATTCCAACATGTATAACTTCCATCAATTCCACTCCTCAATAAATGCAATGCCAACTGAACCGCATCAACCCGACTCCCAAAACAGCAACCCAAGCAAGGACATATCATTCGACTGGGGTCTTTGGCGTGCGCAACAGCAAACTTAACGAATTCCGATACCCCATTGTCGTACTCTTTCGACAATCGACTTGAAGACATCCATTTCTTATCCATACTTATACTAATTAAACTAAACAAAAACAAAAAGGAAAAATGTTATACCTGTAGGGAAATGATCTGACTTTCACACTTTGAACACAAGTAACCCCTATACACGTATCATAAAATGAAATATCATTAATTGACCAATTATGAGTCATAACTTGATAAGTGGCAACTAACTTATAATTTAAAGTATCAAAAAAATTCTAATTAACTTATAAAGTAGACAATTATAATTTAAAGTATCAAAAAAATTCTCTCCTCAATAAGTATAAAGTAGACAATTAACTTATAACAAAAAGTCACAAGTTCTAGAAAATAAAAGAAATGAACTTGGGAAAAAAGGATAGACCAAACACAATCAATTGGAAAAACAGTACAACACAACTAGCGAAATACAATTTCAATCAATACTAGGTTGTTTATACTAATCAACTTTGCCAAATATACACTAGAAAATATTTAAAAGTAACCTTCCATAAAACTAGGTTGTATCATGAAATATGTTTTCAATAATAGTCATCGTTGTGAAAATACCTTCCACAAAACTAGGTTGTATCATGAATGCATAACACAATGAGCTTATTATAAAAAAAGAGGGACATTTGTAAAAAAAAGGGATTGATACTTTGCCAAATATACATGAAAAATAAAAGAAAAAATAGGTTCGATTCTGCAATAAAAGAGGGAGCTTTTATCCTCATCGTGAAAACTTTTTCAGCATTAAAATTAAATCAAAAACAAATTTTGAAAACAGAGAAATGAATAACAAAAGAGTAACAACGTACCTTTCGTTTTCAGAGGATAAGAGAAAAAGAACAACAACAACAACGTTTTCACGAATGAAATACAACAGTGACAGCAACGGTGATGGCAAACGGCAAAGAACGACGGCAATAATGGCATGCAAGAACGACGACAAGGGTTTAGAGAATCGGTCGAGAGAGAAAATGAATAGAAGTGTCTCTGAAAATGTTTAGAATTGTTTTATATTTTAATTAGTACAGGACTTTAGAGGGCGTTTTTCCTTAGAAAGCGCTTTCTAAAGTGAAAATAATTAAAGTCCTATAAGAGCGCTTTCTGAAAGCGCTTTCTAAGGTGGCCTTTAGACAACACTTTTTAAAAGCGCTCTCTAAAGTAATACCTATAGCAGCGCTTTTTGGAAAGCGCTTTCTAAGGTGGTCTAAGGTGGCAGTCTTTTACAGCGCTTTTTAAAAGTGCTTTCTAAAGCCTTTCTTTTAAGGCGCTTTTTTTTAGCGAATTTTTTTTATTCTTTTTAGCAGCGCTTTTGTATAAAAGCGCTGTCTTTTAGGTGTCGTCTAAACTTCTTTTTGGCGTAGTGATTGTTGTGTTTTTATGATATGTGAGTTGTGATGTATAGTTTCGATGTGAAACTATCCTGTTGATGTTGTACAGGAAATTATGCGGTTTGATGTGATATCGTTTGTGTTGTTAAGTTGTGGTGATGATGGATACATTCATTCATGCATAATGAGTAATGTTGTTGTGAAAGAGGAGATTACAGATTTCGATGTTAGTGACCGGTAATTTTCCCAAGGTTGATGTTGTGGCTTGGTGCTCGGCGTAGGGCTCAGGGTTGATGAACAAAGCCCATGGGTTCGAAGTTGATTAAAAACTAGTTTATAATCGGAACCATTGTTGAATTCGGTACCACATGTAAATGATTCTGTTTATGTTGTTGAGAGTCACATTTGCATATTGATTGTGTATTATTGTGAAGTGGGTGAAACTTGAATACATGTGTTGTGGTGCATAGTGGATTATGTTTGAACTGTGTTGTATTGAATCTACTCAGATTGATTATGCACCATTGATTATTTGAATGTATTTCTCATCCTTTATGTTTGAATTTTACCTTTACATGGGCTTCATACAAATACTCAGGAGTAGCATTGCTAAAGTAAGTAGAAGATAGTTCTTTGAGTTACTTCTTTAGTTTATCGCTTTGACTAGTGGTGCCTTGCTCTGATCATGTAACATCGGGTTGGGGATAAACGATTAAGTGATTCCTATGTCGTTTATGTTTGAATTCAAGACTATTTATGTTTTTGAGATTTCTAAGTTGTTTTGAGTTGACTGTTATGAACTCCCTTTTGTTTATGTTACGAAGTTAGCATTTATGAGACTAGATATTGTGAGTTCCAATATTGTTGTTAATTGTTTTGTTAATTATTCTGCTGCGAGGACACCTTAGACAACAAATGAGTTGGATGCCGGGTAAACATCCCAAGTTTAGATCAGATGAGTTGGATGTCGTGTAAACATCCCAAGTCTAGATCAGATGAGTTGGATGTCATGTAAACATCCTAGGTACAAATGTGTGTATTAAACTATTTGGTTGTAACCCGTGTTACAGAGTAGGTTATGTGTTTGTTGTGAGTGACACACTAAGGTTGTATTATGTTTAATCAAATTCTATGATAATTTTATGTGCAAGGGTTAGGGTGTTACATCAATCGTACGTTTCGAACTCCGATCTTGTAGGGTAACATTATTGTTAGCGAATGTGACACTAAAATCAAGAGAGTAAGTTAAAAAACGTACTGAAAGTAAATTAAATGAACAATTAGGTACATAGAGGACCGAAGTAACAGAGACAGAAAGTAGAATTTGAACAGTACAAATCCCTTCGCATCGGGTTTATGAACTATTGGTAGAAGTTGTAATAGGTAAGAAACCAGGTATAGAGAGGGAAGATAAAAGATTTTAATCACCGGTAACATGATCAAACACACTAGAATCAAGGATCAAGGTCCAAGAGAAAATGATTGAGAAAGGAAAGCATATAAATTTCTGGTGTGTGCTACCGAAGCAGTGGAATCCAAGTTCTAATAATTCTAATACCACATGAGGAAATCATTGTAGTTTGGCATAAAGTTCTAAGGAGTACCCATCAGTATCTGAAAATAGAAAATATCATGTGAACCAGGTGAAAAATGCTTTGTTTGAACTGGATCACAATTTTCCATAAGTAGAAAATAAAATCTGAGACCAGATATAGAACATTTGCACAGTGGCAAGTGGAGCGGTGTAAAAAATTGTAGGGATCGGTCGCTGGACGTATTGTCAGGTGCGGTACAAATGGCGGAGCACGAGTCCCACACGCGAAGACAAAGGTGGCGCATGTGGGAGCGTGCAAAGGTTTCTTCTGGTGAAAAAGCGGGGAACATCTGGATCGGATGTGGCGCTTCTGCTGATTAGGTTAGTTTTCTAGAAGGTTGTCGGAAACCAATAGCGACGATGGTGACAGTGTGGTGGTGACTGGAGAATTTTAAAAAATGATAGTGGAATGAGTCATGGTAGTGTATGGAAGGAAAACCAGAGTTATGATACGGTTTACCAAAAAAATTTCATCGAAAAACAATGGGTCAATCGGGTAAAGCACGATGAAAGGTTGTCTCTTCGTAGGCTCTAGATACCATGTTAAAATACGATAGATTAAGAGACATTTTAATAAACCATGTGTTTTGAAAGCACGGAGAAGAATGTATTATATATAGAAAGATTAAAGTTAATTACATGATATAGTCGATGTGGACTATTCTATATACAAATATTTTTAACACTATATATTTATAAGGGTTAATACCCCTTTTCCCCCTGCCATTTGAGCTGAATCCCAAAAACAACCCTGTAAAAAAAAACACAGATTCCATCCCTGTATTTTAAAGATTCTGTCATTTTGGTCCTTCAATGGATTTGCCCAACAAAAAAGGGGATGTGGCACTGACAGCTCAACAATTTTTTTACTGTTGGTGACACGTGGCATTAATAGCTAATATTATTTCATTTAATTATAAAATCTTAATTATAAAATCATTTAATATTATTTTATTTAATTACTTAATATTCAATTACTTAATTATTTAATATTCATTTACTTCATTTCCTTTAATATTCATTTACTTCATTTCCTTCGACCCTTCATCTTCATCCAAATTCATCTAACCTTCTTCAATTCTCCATGAACCCCACCTCTCCTTACTGTAACTGTCAAAACTCATAAAACCCACTTTCTGAAAATCCATTTAACAAGAACTCCAAGTTGAAACCAGTCGTCATCACTTTCGTTTCAAAAACAACACAGCAACCCGCACCTGAAACTCCTAACCACTCATCAATCTTCAACAACTCACTTTCCTCAAATCCTCTTTCAATACCACTCTCAACCGAACCCAAATGACCCATTCAAAACCTAAAAATCATACACACCTGAAGCCAGAAGCGAGTAGAAAGGAAGTGAGGTCAAAGACAAAGTTCACGAAAAAAGGGGCCAGAAGAAATCCAAAATCGAGCCTTTTCAAACTTGGAGCAAGTCGCGCGTGAGCAAGGTTAAGATAAAAGTGTCGAGTATCATTGTTCTTCCATGGACTGTGCTTATCCATTTTCAATGTGGCTCTGTTTTTTTTATTTGCGTTTAAGAGATTGGGTGGTGTTGTTCGTACGCGGTGTCGTAACACATGACGATTCGAGAAAGACCAGGTACCGGCTGCGAAGAAGAGTTCGAGATTTGTCTGATAGAGACGGACGCGACTCAAATCGAGAAGAAGGAAACGAAGATGGCATCACAATTTGGAAACGAAGCCAAGAGAAAAAAACAACACCGGCGAAAATTTGAAGAAGAGAAAAAGGAACAGTGCCGCGATAGATGGAAGAAGGAGATGATGAACCCTAAATCCTTTTACGTTTAACAAATATTAAATAAATGAAGTAAATGAATATTAAGTAATTAAATGAAATAATATTAAATGATTTTATAATTAAGATTTTATAATTAAATGAAATAATATTAGCTATTAATGCCACGTGTCAGCAACAGTAAAAAAATTGTTGAGCTGTCAGTGTCAATCACCTTTTTTGTTTGACAAATCCATTGAAGGACCAAAATGACAGAATCTTTAAAATACAGGGATGGAATCTGTGTTTTCTTTTTACAGGGTTGTTTTTGGGATTCAGCTCAAATGGCAGGGGAGAAAAGGGGTATTAACCCTATTTATAAATATCAACAATTATTATGATGATAAAGGGAAGGGAATGCATCAGAGAAGAAGGAACAGTAATCACAATGGAAGGTAAAGATGAAGTGACTAAGATTCTAATGCCGCAAGTAAGGCTATATGGAGGTGCAAATGTTCTTCCACATTTCATCGCTGTTGGAGCTCATAAGTTGAAATTCAGAAGAGACTGAGGATAAGGTAGTTAAGGTAGGGTCATCAAGACGTGAAAGGATGTGAGTATGAATGATCTTTGGATGTAACTCATTGAAATTATTCATGGTGTTAATGGATGAAGGAACAAATTGTTGAGGAGACTATTAGGTTTTAATACTATGATATACAAGAATTAGGGTTAGTGTTTATAATGAGATGAAAGTGGGTCAGTTTAAATTTCCTTTTCCAGTACCATTATCCACTTTGTGTGTTTGAAAAACTCCCAAACTTAAGTTATTAAATATAATAAACTTAAATAGCATTAAGTGATTGATTAGAGGTACACTTCCTAATTTTTATAGATGGGTAGAGAAATTGTCACTGTTTTTCTTTTGTTTTATTTATAGTATTTTAAAAATAAATATAAAAATAGAATTCGTGTGTGTTGTGACTTCACACAAACAATTTCATAGTGACCGACTCGTTTAATTTTATTTTGTGATCTTCAACCATCTCTGCCTGATTACATCATACAATTTGTGAGAAGATTTGAAGTGCACTCTAAAATCGATACGCGTTTGACATACTCTTATATGTATTCTAGAATATTGAGTAATATTTTTTATTTAATTGAATATCAGAAGATAAATTGTCCATTCCCTCGGTGTTTGTTACTTCTAAGGGAGTCTTGGATTAAGGACCAATGTAGCTATAAATACCTCAACATCATAATTGAGAAGGACAAGTTAACTCTAATGCATAAATACTTGCAAACAGTGTTTCTTACCCCTGCGTTAGATTGCTCTCAACCTTACAATAAACCTAAAATCCTCTGATAACTCTTAACCACTATGGGGTTGTCACACATTTGTACTTTTAGAAAGCTTCATTTGTGTTTTGATTCGTTCAACTTCCAGGTATTGCATTTTATGTTATTTTTATTTTCTATGATTTATTTAGTATTTCTCAGTTGACGCCTTTTTAGCTTCCTTTTTTTTTTAATCTTTTATTATTTTCTTATGTTTTATTTGTATTAACCTCAGTTACATGTACCAATTGAGAGGTAATATATTGTGTCAATATTTATTAATTACTTTTTTCAAAAGCTTCCTTTTTTATGAACTCGTATACCTAGGTTTTCCTTAAAAACTGACGTGAAATATCTTTTAACTGAACTCCCAGAATATGACACTATAGAGGTTTTTCTTTTTATTTTATTTTTAATTAATCAATACACGTCAATTTTCCATACCAACCGACGTGTGAATGTTTTGCATAAAATACTTCAAAGAACTAGTCTCTAGCTTTTCGGTTACCTATCAAAGTTTTAGCTTCATAGTCATTCTTTGCACAGAAACCCTAGGCAATTTTCATCGTCACTCTCTCTTAAAAACTCTTCCAACTGTTGGCGATTTTCAACGTCACCCTCATCAAAACACAAACATCATCTCTATTTCCAACCTTAATTGAATCATCGTCATCACGTTTGAGGTACTTCTTTATCACGTTTTTGTATATATTACTGAAATAGCTTTAGTTCATATCACTAAAATAGTTTTAGTTTATATAAACACGAACATCATCTATATTCCCATACAACATCACTGAAATTGTTTAATATCACTGAAATTGTATTCAATGTAATAGCATCACTAAAATAGCATCACTGAAATGGTATTCACTAAAATGGTTTATATCAAGACGATTATTATGTTTTCATTTTGATTATATCTCATCAACCATGGTCGAACTACATTTTTTTTCATCGAAATGGTGTCTTTGCTATTATTCTTTTTTTAGATAGTCATGGCAGATATGACAGACAACTCTCATACAACATCAACGAATCACCCGAAAGACGTTGGTGTCTCGAAGAATTCAACCTCCATGACTCATACAACTACCTCTTCAAATATAGAACATAAAAGAAAATCTAGAGGTGCCATGATGTATACCAAGGTAAAAAACGCCCACCAAAACGGTATTTTCTTCCCAGTTAGAGTTGATGTTGCAACCGACAAGGCTTAAGGTGAACATGCTAAGGATTTTATGGGTTACGTTGAATTACAAGGTAGAAGTAAAGTGAGTATTTTGTTGGATAGTTGGCACAACGTTGACGATGATTTGAAAAATAATTTAGGAGGAACATTGCAGGGTGCAGATGGAGGAGCGGGAGAGGGTGTTGCAAGAGGAGAGTGAGAGGTTGTTTCAGCAAGTACGGGAAGTGGTCCAGAAGGAGAAAAAGGAGTGAGAAAGGTTGGTTGAGGTGGAGCGAAAGAAGGCGAATGATGAGGAGTATGAGAGGATATCCGTGAAATGTACTCGCGATGTGCTTGAGGTATAAGTATAGTTTAAAAAATTTATGTTGTATGTTGTTGTTATTATTTTTTGCGTTTTAATTTTTGTATTGTATTTCTATTGTTTTTATGATGCAAAGATTGAGTTCATTGGGTTTACTCAACCAAACAAATTCAAATCAGGTGGATATTCAAGAGAAGATAGTTGAGAAACTAATGTGTGGTACAAGCACAAAAGAAAGTTATTCTGTCTATAAACCACAACATAACACGTAGATGACATTAATACACTATCATTGGTAGTAAAGAGTATTCCAGGTATCTGCCAGAATATAAGATTAAGTCATGTTCCAAATCAGTATTACGTACTTCCTAAGTCATCTATTATGGAATTTTTGAAGGGGGATAAATGGCTAGACGTTAACATAGTACAATTATGGTGCTCATAAGTATAATTTTTATGCTAATCATTTCTATTTATATTTATACGTTCTTGTACTTTAACAATAAACATTTAACTCTTGCAGGTACTTGCATGAGATGTGTGTTGAAAGAGATTTAAGAAGGTATTGTATAATAGATCCAAAATACCATTTGCCTTAATGGTGGTGGTACGGTAGCAAACAATATCAATGTTTACGTAAAACAGAAGTTGTTAGAAGATGACAAAGAATGTTATTTGGCCCCATTTTTTCATGTGTAAGTATATATAATTTGTGTTTTCATTTATAAATCAAATTTATACATACTATTAATTATTCTAAATGTTTATGCAATGATCATTGGCAAATAAATATTATGTTCATGAGGCAAAATATTATAGTTATGCTTTGCTCTATGCACAATCCCCTTAATGAAGTTATGTTAAACACTTTGTTTGGGTAAATGGTATTAATGTTTATTCAAATTTGGCCTTTAGTTTTGAATAGTTTTTATACATGTTTAATTTTTACCGACATGTGTGGAGCGATGGAGGGATACAATGCAATCAAACATAATGTAATTGGTAAAATGCCAAGGATCTTACCCTAAAAGTAAGTATTCCTTGTACTTTTTGATATTCTTTTATTTGTGTGTACTAATTTGTAACTATATGAACATTATTTGTAGTCGAGAAAACAACCTAACGACTATTCTTGTGGATACCATGTTATGAGACATATGCATAATAATGTCACCCGAGGCATTACAAATGGATGGACTAAGCGTAAGGAATTATCTTAATCCATATACATGTAATTCATCTATATTTATTAAGTCAATGTTGTTGTTTTTAGCTTACCATAATTTAAACTTTGTTCTAATTATAGGAGTTTAGCAACAAAGCCCCATTCTCTAAAGATATAGACGACATCTAATCAATTTGGGTTGGTGTCTTGTTATCTTGTCATTCAATTCAACAACAATAGTTTTTCTTTTGTTATAAGCTGAATTTGTACATATAGAGATTTTGACATTTAGTTTAGCCACAATGTAAATTTGTAATTCTGTACAAAAAAAGGAATACCAATTTTGTTATCTGTTTTTGATTTGGTATTCTATGTTAATTTGATATTCTGTAACATTTTTATAGTTTCTGCAAGTGTACAAAATGATACAGGTCTGCCACTAAAATGAGAATAAAAACATATTTGTTAGTTTGTGTTAATTTGATATATTCTGTAACAATTTTATAGTTTCTGCATGTGTACAAAATGATACAGGTCTGACAGTAAAATGAATAAAACCGACATACAAACATAGCTTATTATCTCAGTTATTGAATAAAACCGAGAGGTATGTTGTGTGTGCTAGTTAGTTTTGAAAATAAAAACATGTTGTTGCTAAGGATCGAACCATTGACCTTTTGCATTTTAACCTCGACTTTATAAAAACTGAGGGGTAAAGTTCCCACTTTTCATGCCACCCTTCATTACATCGGCATTGTAACCGAGATGAAATCTATTTCGCGTCCGATATTACATGTGTTATTTGTAGTAGTGAATACATTTCATAATAACACTTTCACCTCACCCAACCAAAAATCGAGATAAAAAGTAAAGGCGCACCATGTTTTATTTTATTTTTTAATAAATACCATATATTCCGTCGGTTTCTAAATATAAGTAAGGAAAAAAATTATTCAGGACATGCTTCGAATCGCAACATCAACAATTTATGTTTTTAATTCTTTAAAAGTGGTGTCTTTCTTTTTATTTTATTTTTAATGTTTAAATTAATGATCTATTTCTTCAGTTATATTTAATAACCGAGAGATTAGATTATTATATTTTACAATAAAAGCATTCGTTAATTAGATTTTACACTAAACCTAACTTATTTGTAGCCGCTCCAAAGTCTTACGCATCATTCTTTGGGATGGATTAGGAAAAAGAAAAATCTTCAATGTTCTTTAATATTGAATAAAACTTTTTTTTTTGCCCTTGAGATCTATCTCACATAATGATGTCGATGTTATTTTTTTAATTTTGTAATAACCTTCCTATGTTGTCAATCAAAGAAAACATTGAGAAGTTTATTGCTTTCCTCGGTTGAAAACACTCTGAAATTTTCCTCTTTCATGTGAAAGCATTTTCTATGAAAATATTTCCCCAAGATAATGAAACTAGGATCCCTAACATTTTCTCTTCTCCAAGATATCAAACATTTGTTCTTCACCGACAATGATGACGACGAATCCGATAAGATATTTTTACTTTAATATTCTGTGTAAAAAAATGTAACATTCTATGTAAACAACATAATGAGTATTTAATATATATATATATATATATATATATATATATATCTTTTCCCTCGGTTTTGTTGTTAAACCGAGTGGTATATGGTGCTAGTTTGGAAAATATAAAAAAATTATTGCTGGGGATCGAACTCATGAACATTTAAACTAACCCCTTGATTATTTTCAAATTGAGGGGGTAAAGTAGCAACTTTTCATTACGTCCTTCGCTACCTCGCCTCTTTAACCGAGGTTAAATCAACTTCGCGTCTGAGATTACATGTGTTTTTTGTAGTTGTGCTAAGTTCGAAGAGAGTAACAACCTGTATGAACATATTTCCTGCATCAACACTGAAATGGCCATCATTGGGCACCTGACTCCTTAAAGTGAACGCTCAACTACTACAAAATATATAGTTCATAATGATTGGAATAAACATTTAGCCATGTTTGATTGTTTGTCGTAACAAAGGGTGTGGTGGTAAGTGAGCTACTTACCTTAATAGGTTATTGGACGTGGTAATAAACTGAAAATCGTGCTACATATAGATACGTATAGAAATAATAACCTTAATGAAAACTAAAATGCTCATTGGTTCGATACCTAGCAATGCTATTTTAGGATTTACTAAATTGGATAGTGCATTACATATCACCACAATTGGAAGAACCAACCATGGTAAAATATATTATTCAAAATAAAATAATTGTTTTTTTTTTACAAAATTCTAATTTTTAAACCTGTATTTTTGTGAAACAAAAGCAGAGCAAAAACAACAACATAATACATTTGTGAATCAAAAACAAATTGACAACTATTATGAACCCAAAATATGTATTACACTAAAACCAAAATGATATAAATTTTACGTATCATTAAATCAAATAAGAAACCAATCAACATACAAAAATTGTGTGCACTACAATCATTATTTTGAAGGAATTAAGATGCACAACTTGACCGGGGACATCTTTTGGTGTCTTGTCTCTAGACACCTGTAATTTCAAATAATAATACTTGTTAGTATATAACACTTAGAAATTATAATACTATAAATTATGAATAAACAATAAAAAATATGTTAACTTTTCCATAGGCCTTCTTCGTGATCATAATAAATAACATGCATATCATTTGTATCAACTTCTTCATACGAAATATGCACACGTGTAGCAAAAGAAGGAGTCTTAGGAATATCAAATTTTAAATAGTGATTTTTATTACTATAAGGAATGTGTTTTTCTTGGAGAATAATTGACCATATTTTCTCAGAAGGGTAAGTGACATAAAACACTTTTTTGCTTGGGATGCTATGATGAATGGTTCGGTCATATAAGTTTCCTTCCCAAGGTCAATCTGTCTGAATCCTAACTCATCAGTTTGTACACCAATGTTACTGCCAATACACTTCCATTTAAATAAAGACACTTTGAATAAAACATAATCAATCTCTCAAATCTCCTCTATGACCTCAAAGTACGCTTTATATGATATTTAGGATTCTCATCTTTCAAACTAGAGAAGTACATGGATTCGGCCTCAACCAAAACCCCACTATTTTGCATTATACTACGAAAATCTTTTGATTTATAAAAGGAAAATTACTAATGAAGTATGCAGATCAAGTTACTACATTAAATATAGGCGTATGACATTCATTTAATTCTCTCAGATGCAATATCATCATTAGAAATCTTTTCATTAAACGAATTTATGAAATTCTTGTTATGCTCTTTCAAAAATCATTTGTCACTCTTCATGGATATTTTTCCTTAGTAAGTATTTTGTGAGCAGATAAGTATGGTTGGACTTCATTAAAATTATTCAATATAAAAAATGTGCTTGAAGAATTATATCTCGAGTCATTGACTTAACATTTAAACCTCAAGTAGCTCTACATTCATATTTACCATCATGACAGGATTTTGGAATTCCTATAGACTCTATTTTGACAAATAGTTTGAAAATAACTCAACAACTTCTTCTATGATGTACCTTTCAATGATCAAAGTTTCCATAAGGTGATGATTCTTCATATATACTTTGAAGATCATCATGTACCGCTCTATTGGATATATCCACCTTAAATAAATTAGACCACAAAATCTGATTTTTCTGACTAGATGAAGAATTAAGTGAACCATAATGTCAAAAAATGATGGACATAAATACATCTCTAATTGACACAATATTATTGCAGCCTTATCTTCCAATTAATCTAATTTTGGAAATCAAGTACTTTTTACATATATCATTAAAGAATAAGCACAATCTGATTATATTTACCCTTACAATTTTTGGTTAGATTCCACTGATAGTCACTGATTATATTTACCCTTATGTTTTTTTCATCAAGACATGGCAATCATGAGATTTTAAGCCAATTAACTTGACATCTTTCATTGATACAAGTTTCTCGATGTTTGATGAGTACCCTTAAGGAACTTTGATACAATGCGAACACTTGCAAAAACTTTTTCCTTTTTAGATAGAGTGTGACATGCAAGGGGAAAATAAGTTATTTTTCTTAATTCTTCTAGAGCCAATTGTTAATGTATACACATCGCCACCATATTTTTACGGTAATTCTTACTATCCTTAGTATTTCCTTGAATGTTTGTAAGTGTCCTAATCAAGCTATCATACACATTTTTTCTACATGCATCACATCAAGACAATGTCTTACATTGAGGCTAGACCAATATGGAAGATCAAAGAACTCTGACTTATTTTTCCAAATATATATCTCAACTGACCCCTTTTTATTCTTTCCAATGGAAAAATTAATCTGTTATTGTTGTTTATAAACTTCATCCCTGGTTAAAGGTTTAGGAGTGATATCAAACTCATGATCTCTGTTAAAAGCCTTTCGCAATCTATGATATGGATGATTGAGTTTTAGAAATTTTGGATGCCCAATATAAACGGTATTTTTTCAATACATAAGTTAGTGGAAACACGTATTAGACTCACATATAGGACACGCTTTAAGTCCATTGACATTGTATCCATCAAAACTACCATATGAGGGAAAGTCGTTGATTGTCCAAAATAACATGGTACACATTCTAGCCAAAAATGGTTAGATACACCAAAAGTGCTAATTCCCCTTATCTTGGACAAGAAGAGTTACATTGTCTATATTGTGAGGGATATTTGGGGATTTGAGAGCTATACTTATGTTGTGTATTGCCTCAAGATGATTGTGTCTTGTTTAACCCTTATGTGGGAGCCCTTTTTATAATCTTCCATTAAGATATGTCATTAAGAGAAGTCTCTTGGCCTTCTGACATTACATGGCCATCATTGCTGTAACTCTCCTTCATGAATGTAGGCTTTGAAGCTCCGGTAACGTCCGCATTGATGTGCCGCCACCATTACAACTGTTGGTATGCCGGTTGAGCTCATGTTCGGCATAAGTACTGGGTTGATGGGGTATGTACTTGACTTTGTAGGAGCTCAGCTGATGGGAGTCAGGTTATGTGACCGGTCTGGGTTATAAAAGATATTTACCTAGCTCTCTATATTGCTCGACCCTTCTTGGTATCGTAGTCTAATTCATACTTAATCTTGGCCGACGACACAACCCGACTTCAAAAATATTTGGCATCTACATAAGCCCCCCGAGTACTATATCTGTTTACAAGGGTACAGTACTCGGCAGTAACATGAGCCCGAATATATTTGACTGATGTCGTGCTTTAGGTCGGCTTTTCTTCTTAGGTCCTTATGTGTCAAACAAAACCTTCGAACGGTCGTGTCCTCTAATCTTCCCTAGCGTTATGATGACTTTAATGCGTCATGAGTGGCTATTCTCTAGCTTTTTTCGAACGTTGGGGTCCTATTAAAGTCATTTTTCTCTTCCCTTTACTCCTACGCTCTTATTCTCCGTTTCAACTTCAAGTGTTCTCTTCATTTCAGGTATTTTTTCTTTCACTCTTGATTTTACTCTATTTTTCTTTAACAGAAATGGTAGTCCTTAAGTAATTTGATGATGACGGTAAGGTCATCCATAAGAGTGACGAGGAGAGGAAAAAACCATGGAATGAAAACATGCAAGAGATGAGGGGTTCTTTAGGGGTAGAAGATCATAGAAGAGTCATGGACAAATTGTATAATGATGTTCTCACTTCTGAAAGTGACTTTGACTCTGACTCTTCAGGTTCTGTAGAAATTCTAATGGAGATTGTTGTTCCCTTTGATTCTGAGGTTATGAACCATAAGAATAGTACTGCTGATGACATGGATATTGCCAAAATCCGATCCCTGAAGATTATATCCTCTACTGGTTCCGAGGATGATGTTATTTTGGAACCATGTTGTCCATAGGAAAGAGTTTGTATACTTCGGCCAAAAGATGTTTCTGAAGAATTTTTCTACTTCTATCCTAGTATTTTGGAAGATTTCAACATCCGTAACCCTTTTTCCGACTTCGAGGTTAACGTGTTGAAGACCGTCAATATAGCAGCTTCATAACTCCGTCCCAACAGTTGGGGATTTATAAAGGCTTTTGAGAGGGGTTATGAGGTTTTAAACATCACCCCCACCATTGGCCTATTTTTCTCTTCTTTGAGGTTAAGGGTGTTGATAACTGTAGTTGGGTACAAATCAGCGGGATTCTTGGCCGGAGTTTTCTCTAGGCATATATCTCCAACTATAAGAATTATAAGAATCGATTCTTGAGGGTCCGATGTGGGCCGAGTTGTCCGCATGTGTTATACGCCTTAGATGGAGATCCATGATTTCCTCACTACTGGACCAAAGATCCCTTGTCGGTTACTGGTTTTAACTATGACAAACTGAATGACTTGGAACTCCAATCCTTGGCCATTATTGACTCATTCCGTATGATGAGGATCAAAGAACCTTTGCCCTTAGATGACGACCGACTTCTTGCATTTCTGGGTAATCATCATCTTTTGCTTTAAATATTTCTCGTCTTCATTTTATTCTAACCTTATGTTGCTTGCTTGCAGACAAGATGACTGGTCTGACTGTAGTCGAGCAAAAGAGATTGATGCAGGCAGCTCGGGAAGCCCGGAGAGGGGCTAAGGGTGCGTCTGCATTCAAAATCGATTTAAGTGGGTTAGAGGTATGAGCACCAAAACGATCCAGGGGACGAGTAGTAAAGCCGCCTCGAGTAAAGGTGAGCCCCAACCGCTTGTTCTTCCTGTTCAAAATGAGATCTCTCAAGGTGATCCGAAGAAGCTGAAGGTTCTAATGAATGAAGATATCCATCAAGCCGAAATAGAGATCAACTTCCTCATGCGAGGCCCTGGGGGAAATTATGCGTCTAGGGAATTCAAGTTTTGGTCCAATGACTTTGATGGCTTCAGATTTCTGCGTGATCACCTCAATGCTACCGAGGATGTTAATAAAGTTAAATCCATTGGACAACAAAATATTACCTAGAACATTAGTTCCTATCTGTTGAGATGTGCCATCCTCGCCCGTGGTTTATTTGAATTATCAGACGACTCTGAAAAGATTGAGTCGAAATTTAAGGATGAAATCGCTCAGTTGAAGAGTACCCAAGAATCTCAGTTTGAGAAGCTTTCTAGCTTGGAGAAGGATTTGGCTAATGCGAGGAAGAAGAAAGAGACTTTAGAGTCGGATCACAAGTCGGCCTTAGCCCGACTTGCTGATCAATTGAAGCTATCTCAGGCCTCCAATGTCGAGCTCTTATCATCCAATACTGATCTTAGAAAATCTCTGAAGAAAACTCAGATCGACATTTTGTCTCCTGGTGATGAAGCTTTTGATAGAGCCAAAAATCAAGTTCTCTGTCTCCATTGTGACTTGGATTTGTCGGGGATGGATTACTTCAAGGTGGTGCAGGATGGCCGCCTTGTGGATCTTGGCGAACTGGAGAAAGATAGCCCAAAGGGATCTCAAGGCCTAGTTAATGGTGCTGACGGGAATGTGAACCCGGCCAACAATGATGTTGCAAATGAGACTTTGGCTGCTATATGATCTTGATGTTTTCTTATTTTAGTTAGTCATCCTTCTGGATGCGTTTTTGATGTAATCTTTTCTACCTTCGGGCTTTGTAATGAACAAAATAGAACAAAATTTGTCCCTTTTGTGGCTTTCCTTTTGCTAATGTTATTTTCGTTTACCATCACTTTAATTCCTTTGCAAAATAATAAGGTGTCCGATTATAAAGTATCGGGCATTATTTTGCCTTTTTACTTTGCTTAGTTTGATTCCTAAGACTTTTTGGATAGCTCGTTTCTCGGCTATCTTTTATTAAAGCTCTAGGCTATATAGCTTTGACACTTTAGAGAGTCCAGAACTCTTATAGTCTTAGGTGCCAATTACAACGTTGACTTAGGTGTCCTTTTGTCAGAGACTTGCTCCCAGTTCTTTATAAGCCTTTGGCAGTTGGTCATGTGTGATTTTGATACCCATGAGCCCCAAGTTACTTTTGGTGTGCTTAGGCCTAGATGTTTCATCATTTTCATAATTTCTATTTCGGCATGTGTGCACGGAACGAGTAGACACATTTATAAGTGTTTGTTCAACCAGTGTAAGCGGAGCGTTTATGGGCGACCTATGTACGCGGAGCAAGTCAACACGTTTATAGGAGTTTAATCAACCCTTGTAAGCGGAGTGTTTATGGGCAACCTATGTACGTGGAGCAAGTCAACACATTTATAGGAGTTTAATCCGGAGCGTTTATGGGCAATCTATGTACGCTGAGCAAGTCAACATGTTTATAGGAGTTAAATCAACCGTTGTACGCGGAGCAGTTATTGACAACCTATGTACACGGAGCAAGTCAACACGTTTATAGGAATAAATCAACCCTTGTACGTGGAGTGTTTATGGGCGACCTATGTACGCGGAGCAAGTCAACACGTTTATAGGAATTAAATCAACCCGTGTACGCAGAGCATTTATGGGCGACCTATGTATGCAGAGCAAGTCAACACGTTTAAAGCAGTTTAATCAACCCTTGTACGTGGAGCATTTATAGGCGACCTATGTACGCGGAGCAATTCAACACGTTTATAGGAGTTTAATCAACCCTTGTACGCGGAGCATTTATGGGCGACCTATGTACGCGGAGCAAGTCAACACATTTATAGGAGTTTAATCAACCCTTGTACGCGTAGCGTTTATGGATGACCTATGTACGCGGAGCAAGTCAACACATTTATAGGAGTTTAATCATCCCGTGTACGTGGAGCGTTTATGGGCGACCTATGTACGTAGAGCAAGTCAACACGTTTATAGGAGTTTAATCAACCCGTGTACGCGGAGCGTTTATGGGCGACCTATGTACGCAGAGCAAGTCCACACGTTTATAGGAGTTTAATCAACCCTTATACGCGGAGAGTTTATGGGCGACCTATGTACGCAGAGCAAGTCAACACGTTTATAGGAGTTTAATCAACCCTTGTAAGCGGAGCGTTTATGGGCAACCTATGTACGTGGAGCAAGTCAACACGTTTATAGAAGTTTAATCAACCCTTCTACACTGAGCGTTTATAGGCAATATATGTACGCAGAGCAAGTCAACATGTTTATAGGAGTTAAATCAACCGTTGTACGCGGAGCATTTATGGACGACCTATGTACACGGAGCAAGTCAACACGTTTATAGTAATAAATCAACCCTTGTACGTGGAGCGTTAATGGGAGACCTATGTATGCAGAGCAAGTCAACACGTTTATAGGAATTAAATCAACCCGTGTACGCAGAGCGTTTATGGGCGACCTATGTACGCAGAGCAAGTCAACACGTTTAAAGGAGTTTAATCAACCCTTGTACGTGGAGCGTTTATCGGCGACCTATGTACGCGGAGCAATTCAACACGTTTATAGGAGTTTAATCAACCCTTGTACGCGGAGCATTTATGGGCGACCTATGTACACGTAGCAAGTCAACACATTTATAGGAATTTAATCAACCCTTGTACGCGGAGCATTTATGGATGACCTATGTACGCGGATCAAGTCAACACTTTTATAGGAGTTTAATCAACCCGTGCACGTGGAGCGTTTTTGGGCGACCTATGTACGTAGAGCAAGTCAACACGTTTATAGGAGTTTAATCAACCCGTGTACGCAGAGCGTTTATGGGCGACCTATGTACGCAGAGCAAGTCAACACGTTTATAGGAGTTTAATCAACCCTTATACGCGGAGCGTTTATGGGCGACCTATGTACGCGGAGCAAGTCAACACGTTTATAGGAGTTTAATCAACCCTCGTACGCGGAGCATTTATGGGAGACCTATGTAGTCGGAGCAAGTCAACACGTTTATAGGAGTTTAATCAACCCTTGTACGCGGAGCGTTTATGGGCGACCTATGTACGCGAAGCATTTATGGGCATTATTTCGCCTTTTTTGTGTCTCCGGGTCCTTCCAGAATTATTCCGGCTCCGCTTCCCTTGAGATTTGAAGATCCATCTACATAGAGGATCCATTTGTTTGATATTTCTTCTCTAACTAGTGCACTTAATTCTACCACAAAACCAGTGTCTGTGTCTTGATACTGGTTCTGGGCACAAAGTTGATGTCATACTCGGAGAGCTCTATTGCCCACTTGACCATCCGTCCTGCTAAGTCGGGCTTTTTCAGTATTTGTTTGATTGGGTAATTCGTCTTGACTATGATGGGGCGACATTGAAAATAATGTCTCAGCTTCTGGTCTGTGATAACTGCTGCCAGTGCCAACTGTTCAATCTTCTGGTACCTTAGCTCTGTTCCTTTTAGAACTTTGTTGATAAAGTATACGGGTCGCTCTCTGTCTTCTCCATCTTGTACTAAAACTGAGTTAAGGGATTTATCCGTGACCGACAAGTATAAGACCAAAGGTGTGTTTTCTTTGGGCCTTACTAGGATAAGAGGTAAGGACAGAAAATGCTTTACTTCTTAAAACGTTTCTTCACATGCCTCTGTCCATTCAAACTCCTTAGACTTCCTTATAGCTGCAAAGAAGTGTATTGATTTGTCTCCTGCACATGATAAAAACTGTGACAATGCGGCTAGTCTCCTGGTTAGCTATTGGACCTCCTTTTTCGTGGTTGGACATCTCATATCTATTATAGCCTGGCATTTGTCTGGGTTCGTCTCGATTCCCCAATTGGTGAGCATAAATCCAAGGAACTTCCCATCTAGTACTCCAAAGGTACAGTTGTCCAGGTTCAGTCTCATGTTGTAACTTCTTATGGATGCAAAGGTTTCTATTAAATCCTTTACATGTGACCAGTTTGCGCTTGTCTCGATATCCATGTCATCTACATAAACCTTCTGATTCTGACCTATCTGAGTAGCGAACACCTTATCCATCATCCTCTGGTAAGTAGCCCCAGCATTTTTGAGTCCAAAGGGCATGACCTCATAATAATAATTACTCTGATGTGTCATGAAGGCGGTTATTGGTGCGTCTATTGGATTCATCTGGATCTGATTGTATCCTGAGTATGCATCCATAAAGCTGAGAAAACGGAACCCAGACGTAGCATCTATCAGTCAGTCAATGTTTGGAAATGGATACGGATCTTGAGGACATGCCATGTCGAGGCTCGTGAAGTCCACACAAATTCGCAATTTCCCGGATTTCTTCTTTACCATCACCACGTTAGATAACCAAGTCGGATACTTGATCTCCTTGATGAACCCGACCTGTAACAACTTCTCGACTTCCTCTGCAATTGCTTTCCTCTTTTCATCACCACCCTTTCTTTTCCTTTGGGAAACTGGCTTGATATCCGGATCGATTGCTAAGTGATGGCACATGAAATTGGGATCTATCCCTAGCATGTCTGATGGTTTCTAGGAAAAAAGACCAACACTGTCTTTTAGTGTTTGAACGGTCTCTTTCTCCTCTTCGGGGGACAAGTTGATTCCGATGTGTGTAACATGGGACGGTAGGTGCCCAATATGGACTTGCTTTATTTCTTCGTTGGGCATTATGTTGTCTTCAACTGAATCATCACGTGGGTCTATGTCGACCAGGTGAACTTTGAGGGTATTCTTGAGATCTGCTTCTCCTGCGGGTTCCTTTCTTTTCAACTTTAAGCTATCCTTATAAAACTTTCTCGCCAGCCCCTAGTCGCCTTTGACAATACCAACCCGGCCATCTCCGAGTGGGAATTTCATGGTCAAATACAGAGTTGAAAGCGAAACTTCCAGGGGGTTTAATGATGGTCGGCCTATAATGATGTTATAAGGTGTAGTAGCATTGACTATCAGGTACCTCACTCGGACGGTCTTCGTATTAGTCGTGTTGCCAAAGGTGGTCGACAACGCTAGCCGCCCGAGCACCTGCACCTTTTCTCCCGAGAATCCTACTAGACTGCCTTTGAATGGTAATAACTCGGTCGTATCGAGCCTCATTCCTCTGAAAGCATCCCAATACAGTACGTCGGCTGAGCTTCTGGGGTCTATCAATACCCTTTTCACGCTTCAGTCTCTTATTTGTACTTTAATAACCATGGGATCATTTTCATGAGCTAGGACTCCTATGGCGTCTCGTTTTGAGAATGTTACAGCCTCTAAGTTGCTTCCTGTTTCTCTGGAGATCTCTGGTCGATATGCATTACTGCCCCAGCATATCTCTTTCTAGCCGAACTTGTTTCTCCACCACCAGCAAACCCTCCAGCAATGGTATTTAGCATGTGCCGAGCTGTCTTTGACTCTTGAACCTCTTCGGCATCTGAACTCTTCTTCCAGGTTGACTTTTCTGGTCCCGAGTCGTCTCGGCGGGCATTTCTCTTGTTATTTTGTGGTCGAGAATCCTTCACATATGCTAAGAGATGACCTCTCTGGATTAGAGCTTTAATTTCTTTTTTCAGTTGTTGACAGTCCTCGGTGTGATGTCCCCATATACAGTGGTAATTACACAAAGCCTTAGGTTGCCTTCCCATGATAGCGTTGGCTCTTTTAGAACGACGAGGCTCCGGTAACAGGTTCATATGGCCGATTTCTTTAAGGATATCTCCCCTGCTTGCATTCAATGGGGTGAGGTCTTTGTCCGGCTCATATGATTGTCTGTATGGTCTGGGAGCATGTCCCTCGCGCATAGCTACCCGAGGATGCTCATCTCTCCTATTCGACGCCTCTTCCTTGCTCTTTGTCTTTTCACTGCTCTCTCGGGCTCTTTTCTCTTTGTTACTTTCTTCTCCTTTGATGTAACACTCAGCCCGAGTAGTGATCTCGTCCATACTGATAGCCGGCTTCTGAGATAACGACTCATTGAACTGTTCGGTTCGTAGTCCATGTTGAAAAGCTCCCATAAATAGTTCCTGATTTGGATGAGATACTTTGAGGGTTTCTTCATTGAATCGAGCCAGGTACTCACGTAGTGATTCTGACTGTTTCTGTCAAACACTGAACAGTGTGGTCGTGGACACCTTCTGGCGATTGCTTGCCAAGAAGTGTTATACTAACTTCTTAGTCAAGTCTTGGTAGCTTACGATTGAGAGCCAAGGAAGGCTCATGTACCACATTAAAGCTACATCCTTAAAGGTACCGACCATGAGCTTGCACTTCAGTGAATCTGAAGGGGAAACTATGGCCATTTGATTGTTAATGGTAATAACATGCTCCTGAGGATCCGTCTTCCCATCATAAGAGGTTAGTGATGGTGCTTTAAAGTTTTCCAGGATGCGGTCGTCCTATATCTCTTGAGAAATAGGTTGTGGCTCGAGAACCTCCTCCTCACGGTCACCGTTAGCCTGACTTTGTTGTTGTAGAATTTGTATGTTGTCTTGCAGCGTCTCATTCTGCTGACGCGTGGCCTCCACCATGGCTAGCAGTTGAGCCATGTCTGGAGGATCTTCTTCAGAAGACATGTTGTTAGTGTAAGGTGTGGCCTAGGAGAGTTTTACCTAGGTCCCAAGGTGGGTGCCAAATATTCTAGCAAAAAATGGTTAGATACACCAAAAGTGCTAATTCCCCTTGTCCTGGACAAGAAGAGCTACGTTGTCTATATTGTGAGGGATATTTGGGGATTTGAGAGCTATACTCATGTTGTGTATTGTCTCAAGATGATTTTGTATTGCTTAACCCTCATGTGGGAGCCCCTTTTATAGTCTTCCATTAAGATATGCCATTAAGAGAAGTCTCTTGGCCTTCTGACATTACATGGCCATCATTGTTGTAACTCCCCTTCATGAATGTAGGCTTTGAAGCTCTGGTAACATCCGCATTGATGCGCCGCCACCTTTACAACTGTTGGTATGCCGGTTGAGCTCATGTCCGATGTAAGTACCGGGTTGATGGGGTATGTACTCGACTTTGTAGGAGCTCAGTTGATGGGAGTCAGGTTATGTGACCGGTCCTGGTTATAGAAGATACTTACCTAGCTCTCTGTATTGCTCGACCCTTTTTGGTATCGTAGTCTAGTTCATACTTAATCTTGGCCGACTACACGACTCGACTTCAAATATATTTGGCACGTACAATACACGTCTTAAACTTTTGTTTTGAATACGCATCATCAACGTCAACGCCTTCTTTTCACAAAACTTTTAAATATTCAATTAATGGACTTAGATGAATATATATGTCATTTCCAGGTTGTTTCGGCCTCGAAATCATCATAGATAATAACAAATATTTGCACTTCATGCATAATCAAGGAGATATGTTGTAAATCGTGAGAAGAAAAGGCCACGAATTATGGTTAGTACTCAGATTACAAAAGGGATTCATTTCGTCTGTGCCAAGTCCAAGCCTAAAGTTTCTTGGCTCATGTCCAAAATCCCAAAACAATGAATGAATTTTCTTCCATTGCAAAGAAACAACTACATGGTGAATTTTTTCATCACATTTTCCTTTATCTGCATTCCACCTAATATTCTTTGCGCAATTCACATTAGAAAACAATCTCTTGAACATTGTAATTATTGACAGATACCATAACTCTTTGGCATAATGATGCTTCTTGCTAACATCGTCATCATCACCATTGTTGTCATTCATCATGTAGTGTGAATCACCACATTTCGAACATTGACTCAATTTTTACACTATTTCCTATATAATATTCAATCATTATGGCATGCATGTATTTTGATATACTCCAAACTCATTGGAAACAATATCAAATGTGTTGCACTTATTTGTTTCCACAAGTTTTGCACAAAGATTTAAAAGTTCTATTAACTTTGCAAAATTTTAAGTCACATCGAACATTTTTAACATAATTTTGAAGTTGATGTCACTCCATCACTTTTGACACAAGTACAAAGTCATATGGATAAAGTTCAACCATTCTCAATAATTTTTTCATATCAAAAGCTGCAAATGACGATGAGACTCAAACAAACACATTATAAAAGTTCAGTATTCTCTTCATCAAACCAAGCATTGAGCTTATGCAATTACAGATCTAAAACACTAAACAAACAAGCATGCTTATATGGATGCAAATTATAAACCCTAGAAGTTGTAGTGTGTCGCCTAGGTCTTTTCCCTTACACATACGGTGCATCCATATCAAGCACATCAATATCATGCTTATTTCAAATCTCCATTACCCAAGATATAAGTTCTTCACATCCATCATTCAACATTTATTGTAATTCTTGTTTGGTGGCATTAACAAGCCACTGTTCTGTTACGAAACCATAAATTTGGAGATTCGGTGGTTGTGATGAATAACTGTGGATATAAGTTTTCGATGTGGCGGAGAAAGGGGTTGAACTACAAGGTTATCACTTCAACGTTCAACTCAGTATGGGAATGAGAAGAGTGAATAAAATTTGAATTTGAAATTTGTGTATCTGAAATTGGCGCGAGTTCTCTTTATATAATGGAGCGGCTATAAAAACCTATTATTTGTTAGGCGTGTGATGTGAGGATCCGTTGCTTGTATCTTAGATTTGGATCGTTGGTATTATTTCATAGTATAGTTCTCCTGTGCTATAGATATTTTAGACGAATTATAACTCCGTTTAAGTGGTCGACCGATGACCGTTATGGCCAGACCGATATATATATATATATATATATATATATATATAAAGTAAAAAGATAAAATTCTAATGTGGCTATAGCCACACCGTGCCTCATTGTGCATCCGTCCATGTTGACGACTAGAGAGTTCCATTTGGATTTTGAGTCCAATATAGTTTTACTGAGTCCGATATAGTTTTACCTGATGGAGTAAAAATGAGGTGCCCTATAAGATAGGGAATTTGAGATAACCACAAATATATGTATGGCCATATATATGGTATTTCTGTAAGAATTTCACAAAGGGCTCATTCTATTCCAGCTGTCACAAAACGTCTTCTTCTCCCTCATACCATGTGATTGTGTTGTAGCCACCACCTATAATTTCTTACACTTTTCCCTCTCAAATTCTTATAAGACTTTTATTGAATGTACACAAACAAAACCTCCAAGTAATGTGGAATTAAGGATCGACTAACATAATGTAATTACATTCAATTTATTTATGTTTCAAAATTATTATCAATATCAGTGTCAGTGTCATAATTTATATATGTATCTGTAATTCATACGTTGTAATTTAAAACATCGAATTCAATTCATTTTCATTAAAAACACACATACTTGATACATAAGCATGTGGTGCAATTGCAAACATCATCCATGCACCAAACGGAATTCAAACAAAAAGATGCTTGTTGTTGTTATCCAAAGAAAAAAAGTTAAATATTCACGTGAACTACCAATCCTACCTCAAAATATCTATCCTTTCAACATACCATGTTGAAGCAATTCAATAGCAATAAGAGATATCCACTCCTCCCTCTCTATATAACAGAACTAAATTCACCACAAAAACACACACAACACAAACAACCCTATCAACAAAATGAAGATGATTCTAACTATCTCCTTCATTTTCTCTCTTCTTTCCCTCTCTCATGCATCAGTAGTAGATTTCTGTGTAGCAGATTACAATGCACCAAACGGCCCGGCCGGATATTCGTGCAAAACACCCAAAAAAGTAACTGTGGACGACTTTGTCTTCCACGGCCTAGCCACAAGTGGAAACACCACAAACATTATCAAAGCTGCTGTTACACCTGCATTCGACGTGCAATTTCCCGGTGTAAATGGACTTGATATTTCAATCGCGCGATTAGATTTAGCTGGAGGTGGAGTTATTCCACTTCACACTCACCCTGGTGCTTCGGAGATATTGGTTGTTGTTCAAGGAAAAATCTGTGCTGGCTTTGTTTCATCCGACAATGTTGTTTACCTTGAAACACTTTACAAAGGTGATGTTATGGTGTTCCCACAAGGGTTGTTGCATTTCCAAATTAATAGTGGTGGTTCTAATGCACTTGCTTTTGTTAGCTTTAGTAGTGCTAATCCTGGTTTACAGATATTGGATTTCGCTTTGTTTAAAAGCGATTTTCCTACTGAGCTGATTACTCAAACTACTTTCCTTGATGCTGTTGTGGTGAAGAAGCTTAAGGGTGTTCTTGGAGGTAGTGGTTAAAAAAAAGCATGTTGATATACATGAAAGAGTGAGGATTAAGGATTAGTGTGTTATGTTTCAATTGTTGTTGGATTTGTTTCGTTGGGTCAAGTTTTCTGTTTGAAAGAATGTAACTTTAGAGATTTGTTACAAGAGATGAATAAATTGTATGCGTGCTGTTTTCTTGAATATTTGAATATTTTTGTGTGCGCCACTAATTATATTACTAAAGGTATAGTAATATAATTGAGTTTCTAATATTTGAAATGGTGAAAATGTTTGTCCAATGCTAATTAATAATCAAAACACCTATTCAAATTTATCACTAGAATTCGACAAGGACCCCTTGTTTTTCATGTCTTAAGGGCATTTGGTTTGTAATCTCTTTTCTTTTGTTGTGGCGAGCTTTGGTTTCGGCCCCTTTTCTTGTAATCAGGTGGAGTACTCTTTGTACTCGTTTTATAAGATCACTTGCTTACAAAAAAAAAAAGAATGAGCATATCCTTTTTTTAAAGATAAAGTGACAATAATGTTAGAAGTAATAATTTATTGTTTAGAAGATGATGTAATATTCAATTGAGTTGATGTAAACTGTATTTGCCAGAGTTGAGTATATCATGGAGTTATAGAAGTATGTCAGTAGTATTCGATAAGGTCGAATACATCATGTTGTAGTCGATGTTAAGAATAATAACATGTCAAGTGTGAGTTGGAGTTTCATATTGATTATAAATGTGGATCGTTGAGTATTTATAAGTGGGAGAACCCATACACCTATCACCTTAAGGTTTTGGATGAATATGTGGTGTCTCTCATACTTGTGTTCCTCTTGACCTAATATTGATGCTCCTTCTTATGTATTTAACTCTATTGAATACATCTCGTACTATTTATGTTTTGTTAATTGCCTATAAATAGGCATTTGATGATGAATCATAAGCATTGTATAATAATTTCCTCTTTTCATAATACAACCGCTTTACTCATTACTCTCCTTTATTCTTGAACAATTGTTCCAAAAAATTGGTACCAACGAGTCCGATTGCAATTCAGTTAGTAATGGCAAATGGTAACACAACATCAACGTAATTTCCTACAAATCTACCGGTTTTCAAATGTGGGAACTATGAGAGATGGGTTGCACAAATGAAAGTCATATTTAGATTTCAAGATGTGGCTGAAATCGTGAGTTATGGAGTACCTGCATTGGAGGCGAATGCAAGTAATGTTCAGAAGGATGCACACAAGGAACAAAGAAAGAAAGATGGAAATGTTATTTTATCTATTAATCAATGTGTGGATCCTAATGTGTTTGATAAGATCATTGAACAAGAGCATCCAAGGAAGCATGAGACAAGTTAAAAAACTTGTATGTTGGAGATGATAAATTGAAGAGAATAAAGTTGCAGACACTGAGAAAGCTGTTTGAGATAACACATATGAAAGAAGATGAATTAGTCACTGATTTTCTTTCGAGATTAGTTTTGCTCACCAATCAGATGAAGGTGTGTGGCGAGTCAATCAATGATTTGCAAAAGATCGAAAAAGTGTTGAGATCATTAAGTACAAATTTTGATTTCATTGTAGTGTCTATAGATGAATCCAAGAACCTTGCTAAAATGAAGTTGGAGGAATTTCAAGCTTCAATAGAGGCTCATGAAATGAGATTGAAGCAAAGAGATTTAAAAAGGGAGAAGGTAGTTGACCAAGCTCTACAAGCAAAGTTCGCAAAGAAATCTGGAACGGGAAAAGAAAAGTAGAAAAGAACTCAAATTATAACTTAGAATTCAAGCAAGAATTCAAAGAATCATAATGATCCACCAAGAAAGACATGATCAACAAGTATGTGAGGAAGACAATTGCCATGAAGGAGATGCAATGTTATAACTCTCAAGGATTGGATCATTATGCACGAGATTATCGAAGAAAGAAGGAATCAAGAGAAAAAGATAATGAAGAAGTGCAATATGCACACGCTTGAGATAGCGACTCTGATGATGTGCTAGTCATGGCTAATACTTAGTCAAATGATGAACAACCCAATATGTGGTATATGGACTCAGGATGCAACTACCACATGACCGGGAATAAAAACTAGTTCATTAAGTTAGATTAATCAGTTAAGAAAGTCATCAAGTTTGCAGATGGAATTCATGTCACATCAGGTGGAAAAAGAAACATGTATGTGGTTATAAAGGATGGTTGAAAGGCCAATATTACTGTTGTATTGTATGTACCTTCAATGATAAGTAATTTGATAAACATAGGTCAATTACTTGCAAAAGGTTACAACACGAAGTTGGAAAAGAATCAGATGAATGTGTATGATGGAGAAGGAATGATGATCTTGAAAGCTCCACTAGCAGGCAACAAGAACTTCCAAGTATATATCAATATGATTGATCATCAATGTCTAAATTTGATTGTCAATGGCGATAAAGATTGGATTTGGAATCATAGATAATGGCATCTAAACTTCACAAGTCTAGGTATGCTCAACCTGAAGAACATGGTGTATGGCATACCTTTAGTAAAGGAACCAAGTCAGGTGTGTGAGGAATGTCGCAAGGAAAAGCGGGCAAAGAAAGCATTCAAACATGAATTACCTATAAATTTGACATAAAAGCTAGAACTTTTTAACTCTGATATATGTGGACATTTTCAAGTCAGATCAAATGGAGGTAATTGCTCTTTCTTAACTTTCATAAATGAGTTCACCAGATATTTATGGATTTATCTTATCAAACGGAAGAGTGAGGTATTCAAACAGTTCAAGAAGTTTAAGTTTCTTGTTGAAAAACAAAGTGAATGCAAGTTAAAGAGAATGAGAACTGATGGTGGAGGTTACACCTCTATGGAATTTGCAAGATTTTGGAATGAGGGAGGTATAGAGCATGAGGTCATTGCACAATATAAACATCAGCATACTGGAATAGTTGAGAGGAAAATAGAAGTATAATGAACAGGCAAGGAGTATGTTGATATCCTAAGAAATTCCAAAGAGATTTTAGGGAGAAGTAGTTTCAACAGCAATATACATACTCAACAGATGTCCAGCCAGGGAAATAAGGCACAAGACATCTTATGAGGCTTGGATAGGACTGAAGCCAAATGTTAGTCACCTTAGAGTATTTGGATCAATGTGCTTCAGGAATGTACCTGAGCAACTGTGGAGGAAACTAGATGATTGAACTCAAGCCATGGTACTCATAGGTTATCATTCAAATATTGCATATAAGTTGTATTCACCAAATGATGCTAAACTTGTGATCATTAGGGACGTTCTGGTGGACGAAAGAAAAGGGTGGAACTGGACTAAGCGGTTAGTTCAACATTAGCAAGAGACAGTTACAATTGTGCTTGAAGCAGACCATCAAGATGAAGCCACAACCACTCAAAATGAAGAGCTGCTCGAACAGAATGTTAGAAGATCGATTAGAACCAGAATTAAGTCGACAAGGCTAGCTAAATATGAGAGATTTACATATCAAACAATTGATGCAAACAATGACCTCATAGAAGAAGTGACGATGATGGTTGAATCAGAACCAATTGATTTGGATCAAGAAATTAATGATTTAAATTTGTTGGAAGCCATAAAATAAAAACTTAGGGCAATTGAGAAGAACAAGACTTGGGAGCTCGTCGAAAGATCAAGCAAAAAGCCAATTGATGTGTGTTATCCAAGAATTTCCAAAAGAGGAAATTTGACAGAGAAGTCAGTTGGAATTTCTCCAAACATAAGGTAAGGTCAAAATGTCTTTCTACCAAAGACTTGCAAAGAAGGAAAAACAACATTTCGACGTCGAAAAGCCTTGTTTGGGACTTAGTGAAATCTCAAGAAGTTGGTCATTCATCAAGTTTGACATGTCGAAGGAGTTCAACTGGAGGCAGATTCAAAATTTAAACTGAAGTAACTATTTTTTGATCTTATAGAAATTTCCAAGGACACATGGAGATTAATCGAAGGCTAGGCACACATGCAAAGATGGTGTGTCGGATGGAAAAGCATTTAAACGTTGGGAGACCATTAGTTCATAGCATTATAAATATGAGTTCTTGTGGTAGGATCAAAGGGTGGAAAAAAATTTGTAAACTTCAATATACACTCAAAGTACCCATGCACAAGAGAGAAACGAGTTTTCCTGAGAAAAATATACTTGCCAACCATTTTTACATTTACGGAAATAAATTCCTTTTCTATTTAAATTTGTTCTTTACTTATTTTATTTATTATTCAAAATACTAGTTTCGACTATGTCGAAATCAATTAGTCTATTTCCTCACAAAATTCATTGCAAGCAATCCAACAACATTGAATGCATACTATTTTTTCCCAAAAAATTAGCACAAACTTTCCCTAGGATTTACAAGTTTGGTCCTTTAAGCAATTAACCTAAAACTAAGTGATTGTTTACCAAAAATATCGGTGAACAAATTGGCACGCCCAGTGGGACATGTTTGTGCATGGTTTTTAATCTATTTTGAAAAGTCTTCGCATTCTTATTTTGTTGTGATTTTCTCTTGTATTTAATAATGTTTTCTACATCTGGAATTATATGCGCTTGAGGAGTGATAAAACTTTAGTTGAAATGGTTCGTCCTAAGAATACGTCACTTCCCTAGAATAATACTCTAGATAATTAACAACCTGGCTCATCGACGGTTGGAACAACATTAAATACCAATCCCATAGGCGAGTACGACATCAATGTCGGTGGTGGTAGTTTCTTTGCCTGTGGCAACAAATGTTCCGACCATTCCCAGGCCAATATACACTCCTTTTGTGGACCCTAGACCTTCTTATATTCCAAGTTTCATGATGCCACTGGTGTCAAGGGATCTCCCCTATGGTATGCTAAGTGAAATGATGGCAAGATTACATAGCAATGCCTCTACGTATGCAGATAATAATGCAACGTTGGCATCCCCTTTAAATCCATACATGGCGCCAGGGTCTGTCATTAGCCACCCTGGTTAAGCAACACAACATGGAAGGAATTCATTTTCTCCCCCAAATATGTCTGCTCTTACGACAAATTCCATGTTGTCCATAAGAGAACAGATGGATGAAAGTAACCACAAGATGGTTAATATGCTTACTCAGAAAATTGGTGCGGTGTTCAACCCCCTAATTCAGAACACTAACTAAAGTTACCAATTATTGGCCAATCAAATAGGTCAAATAGACAATTTATTGGCGCCCCTCAGGCTCAAGCACATCCAATCCCTCAGATTACGCTAGTCAGGCCAATTTGGATGCCTGACAATAGAGGTGCTCCTTTTAATCAGGGGCAACAACAACAAGAGGTACCTCGACCTGTCGGACCCGCTATAACTATGGGAGGAGAATATTAAATAGGCCAGGCTAACTCAGGGAGAGTTATGGTGTGTAGGAACCAAGATGCTTAAAAAGTGGTTAGGAACGTTAGTCAAGATAACCTAAGGGGCCAAAATAATCTGTCCCACATAGTCAAAAACAACCTTGCTTATAATGGCCTAAATGTATGGTTACATAGGCAAAATTTTGTGTCTCCTTTTACTAAATATGTTTTGCAGACAGAACTTCCTAGGGGATGGAAAGTCCCAAAATTCACCAAGTTTATAGGAGACACAGGTGAGTCGACTGCCAAACATATCGCTAAATACCAAACTGAAGCGGGTGATATAGCAAATAAAGAGAATATGAAAATGAGTTTTTTTCAAATCTCTCTAACAAAAAATGCTTTACATGGTTCACGACACTCCCTCCTCATTCCATACATAATTGGAATCAATTAGAGAGAGAATTCCATGAGCAGTTTTATATGGGGCAGTCAAAAATTAATCTTAAAGAATCGGCTAGTGTAAGGCGCAAGGCGCCTGATTCAATTAATGATTACCTAAATAAGTTTAGGTTGTTGAAGGAGAGGTGCTTTACCCAAATGCCTCAACATGAACTGGTCTAAATGACTGCTGGAGGTCTGCATTATTCTATTAGAAAGAAACTAGATACTCAATATCTGAGAGATGTGGCTCAGTTCACTGACAAAGTTCGATAGGTCGAACACATGAAGGATTAAAAACCCAGAACAAGCAAGTTCCATAAAAAAGATAAGGTTACCTATATAGAGGCAGATGAAAGATACCAGGATTATGATATAGGATATGAGGAGGCCGAAGAGAACAACATGAACGTGGAAGAACTTAAGCCAGGACCTCCCTACATTTGTAAACTATTGAAACCATCCACCGAAAAGAATCTGGTCGAACCAAAAAAATGATAAGTTTGTCGCCAAAACGTACACCTTCGACGTAACTAAGTGCAACGAGATTTTTGACCTCTTGGTTGCTGATGGAAAAATTATAGTCCCTAAGCGACTAAAGACACCACATGTAGAGCAAAGTAAGAAAATAGATTTTTGTAAATTTCATAACTTTCTGGGTCATAAAACCTCTCATTTTGTCCTTTTCAGGGAAGGCTAAAGTTTGCTGACAAGACCAAAGCCCCATTGCAAGTGGATTATATTCCTTTACAAATCAAAGATACAAACTATGCTAAACCACTCGAGTGATTAATGGTCGAGGCTACTGAGAGCCCCAACGTAGCGATGGAGGTCTTTGAGTCGAACTATGCTGAGAAGGTAAAGGCAGTCTACCCTACTGCTGAAGAGGAGCTTGTCGACTTCCTTAGCCGGTGCAAACTGAAAGTCTCGGAAGTGATGTTGTTCCCTAAATGCAGCGCTGCGTTTGATAGAAAGGCTACTAAGGGCCTTGAAAAACTAAGCCCTAACTTTCCAAAGGGGGCAGATGGCCCCAGTCAAGGCTAAACTATGCTTTTAACAAAAGAGGTGTCCCCTACAGGACACAAAATGTGGCCACAGCGGAGGTTGTCCCAAGACCTATGTGCCTCAGTCGAAGGCGCCGGTGGGGAAGTGGATCCACCCCTACAACAAAATAGAAACCAACCAAAACAATGGAGAGGTGTTGACTTTAGCATTATCAGATACTTGAAACCTCTCTCCAACAACAATAAGGTATTCTTTAACATTCTTTTTCACAGCAATTCGTTGATCACATGTTCAAAATGCTCCACTTAATATCACACAATCTAAGTCAGTTACTTCTCTCCCGTTTAGCTAATTTTTCTTTCTCCTCAATTGCACTCTGAGCATTGATCACGGGTTTGGTTTCACGCAATTCCATGTCAAGATCAACAATCCCTAATGAAAACTCTAAGTCTTTGTTCCATTTCTTAAAATTAGACCCATTTAGGATCTCAATAGAAGCATAAAAGTTATTCATAGAGAAGGTCATTATTGAGACAAAACAGGAATGCAATAGAACAAATAATAAAGGCAAGATATAACTTCAATGAACATAAGCTATCACGAAGGGGCCAACATTATCATGCAATCCCTTTTAGGTGGAATTCACAAACCCAAGTTAAAAACTTAAATGAGTTAATCAACGAGCAGACATTAGGTTTGAAAATCTATCTCCTCTAGGTAGATAAATTCTCTAAACTGAAGCACCTCCAATAACTTCATCCACAAATTTCAAGAATAAGCCACTCAGTGAGCATACATTGGGTTTAGAAATTTATCTTTTTGGGCAGATAAATCCATTGGACCAAAACATCTCTAATAGCTATATCTTTAATTAACCACAATCTCTACATACAAATGTCCTCCTTTAGGAAGGCAATCATAATAATGAGTGAAAACCATTCCTCAAACTACAAAGAGGCTTCTATAAATTAAAATGAATTATCTCACTTTGGTGGTAGTCACACATAATAATATATAGAAGTTCTTGCATAGGAATCAAAATTTTCTTGGCAAAAAATAAAAATCATGAACCAGTCATGAACTTAAACAATATAGCACTCCCATTAAATTGTGTCCACAACAGTATCGATTTCAATAAGAAGGGATATTACATGGTATCTCAAAATATTATATCACATATCATAGTATTATAATCAATTGGTTTTTATACATATACTATTATAATCAAATCAATTTCAATGTGATTTTCAAATTGATTTCACAAATTCAACTTCAATTTTAATTTCACAGAATCATTTCCAATTTTAATTTCACAAATTGATTTCATAACGTGATGGAAAATTCAATTTCTAACTTCAACTTTAATTTCACAAATTGATTTCATAAATTGATGCCAAATTCAATTGGTTAATTAAGAATGCTATTACACAGGATATAACTATTGTAACTTTAATTGATTTTTACGACCTTAATTAACGTGAACAGTACCTATAAAACCCATCGATTGGAAATTGATTGCATCAATTGTTTAAGATTTGATCAAAATAATTTGAACCTCAATTCATAATCATATATTAACGATAAACAATTGAGTGATAGCTCATATAATCTAAGCTCTGATACCCAATGTAAGCGGACAAATTCACTGATCAATTATATGAAATTAGAATATCAACACTTACTTATTGAAGACATGATTTAAGAATAAAGGTTATCATTCTTGTCACCTTGATTTGGAATCCTAAAAATATGAATAGTTTGATCTTTCTTTGTATCTCATACTCTCATTCACAGCTCTCAATGAGGCAAGTTGTGGAGCTGTCGGTTCTATTTCCGATTTATTAATTACAAAGGGAACCTACCCACATAATATATAACCATAGTCCTTAGCAATTATGGTCCAAGGGTTAAGCCTCACACTTTTTCCACACCAATTAAATTTCAGATATATGATTTGATTAAAAAATTTATTTAATCAATAAAGGAACTGATGAGTGCTAAATTGTTATGAATTTAAGTGTGAATAATTAGCACTCATCTGCTTAATTCATTTGATTTTCATCAATAAACCTCAACTTATATGTAAATATGTACATATTGTGTATATCATACGTTATCGTGTAAATATCATTTATTTTGATTCTTTTTTATCTCTTTTTATAGGTTCTGAATTTATGGTCGAAACAAGAGCTGATTTTTTGCATATCTGCCATGGTTGTCGGGCGAGCCCTAGGTTGACGGGCGAGTCAGGGGCGACACATAGGCGTGGAAAAGAACTGTAGAGGCAGTAGCAAAGGCTGACATGGTCGTAGGGCGAGCCCTAGGTCGCTGGACGGCGGTTGGATTTCAATTTTGCTTATAAATTCATTTTTACAACATTTTTAGGTATGGTTTTGGGATTTTTTGCTCCCAACTCCATCAACCAAATTCTTTGTGTAGAGTAGCTTATAAACAACATTATAGGTTGCATATTGATGATCCAGAGTTGGAATTGTGTCACTTTGCTAGACACGACGAGAGATTCTTCTTCATCTTCCTTATTCTCTTTGTACCTTTCTTGTTGGGATTTTGTATGTAGGTTTACTTTGATAGTATGTATTTTTATTGATCATGGTGTTGTATAAGATCTATTTTATGAATCTATATCGATGTCATATTTATTTGATTGCTTTATGTTTGAATTTAAACCGTTATAGACATATACTCTTCAGAACTGGAACTAGGATGAACATCTATTAGATTCAAAACTATAGACATAAATTTAGATCTAACATTTATGTGGGTATTGATTCTTAATGCTCCGTGTTGTGTAATTGTGTGAGACATCACTGATGAGACAATATGGTTGAAATCTTGATGAAAGTTTAGACATAACCCTGTTGTGAGCGATATGTGATGATATTGACGAGTGATTTAGGTTGTGTACAACTGATTGGTGGATTTGTGAATTAGATAGGTGAATGAAATTCATTCCTGACGAGTTCTCTACCGTACTTTATTTACTTGTTCATATGTTTTACTTTCCACTTTTTACTCTTTTAAACCATTAAAACCAAGCTTAAAAACCTAGAGATTGTTGAACGCTATTTGATTCCTCGAACCGATCCCTGTGGATACGATAAAACCCAAAATTCTTCTAAACTTACTTTTGCTTGCTTCTTTACCACTTCAACAAAATGGCGTCGTTGTCGGGGATTGGTGTTTTGATATTGAAAGCATAACAATAGTTTCTATCTTTTTAAGCTTTGTACATTTGTCTATACTTTTGATTTTTGTACTTTTGACTATATTTTTAAGCTTTGTACATTTGACTATATTTTTAAGCTTTATACACTTTTCTATCTTTTTGAGCTTTTTACCTTTGTCTATATTTTCGAGCTTTCTACACTTGTCTACATTTTTGTATTTTTACATTTGTATATAATACATACTTGTTCAATATAAAGTTGTTAGAGAATTATTTGATGTTGTCCAATAAGCTTATCTTTGATCTTCTTCAATAAATATAGAGTGATTTTTTCAAGTTTGATTGTATCAACAAGAAAATGTTATGGTAATGATATGAGCTGAAAACTTGATACTTGAGCAAAGGTGCATGTTTATTGCTTTCTATAATATAGCAAGAATATGGAACTTGTAATTTGTACAAATATCATGTCATTCATTCTTTTATAATACATGTTCATTTGTGAATCACTTTAGTTCATAGCCAAATGTGAGGAAACCATCCTTTGTTTACTAAATGCACAGACTAACAATTCTTGTCTTAAGTCGCTTGATTTATGTTTAATCTTGCATTAGTGTTGAATTGTATGAAAACATGAAAATGATCAAGGCATTTTGTTTGATTTTGAGCACAACTACTTGACCAAAAGTAACTTACCTTGTGAGTGAGCGAGAAATCGTTAACCCCTTTGAGCCTTAATGTAGATTCTAAACTCAAGACATAGATCTAGATCTAACATTTGTGTGGGAATCGATTCTTAATGCTTTGTGTTGTGTAGTTATGTGAGACATCACCGATGAGACAATATGGTTGAACACTCGACAGAAGTTTAGACATGAACCCTGTTGTGAGCGATATGTGATGATATTGACGAGTGATTTAGGTTGTGTACAACTAATTGGTAGATTTGTGTATTAGATAGGTGAATGAACGTCATTCCTGACGACTTCTCTGCCATACTTTATTTACTTGTTCATATGATTTACTTTTCTCTTTTTACTCTTTTAAACCATTAAAACCAAGCTTAGAAGCGTAGAGATTGTTGAACAATATTTGATCCCTCGCATTGATCCCTGTGGATACGATTAAACCCATAATTCTTCCAAACTTAATTTTGCTTGCTGCTTTACCGCTTCAACAAGAGCCTACTTATGCACCCCATCAGAATCACGAATAACTCGTTTTTCACAAAATAAAAGAACAATTGATTGCAACCCACAAATTATTAGACAAATCTAACAAAATTTTCAAAGTTTTATGATTTATATTCTTAGTTGGTTGAATTATAGTAATAATTGTCTTAACAATAACATGCATTTGAGTGGCCCTATTAATTGGTTAGCTATTTGTGACTATTCCTATTCTTTTTACCAATATAAGGATATTACTCATGTTGAACAATTGGTGATTATTTCTCGTGATCTTTCAATGGAGACATACAAAGTGTTGTTTCCACTTCAAGGTTTTGTTGAGGTGTCAATCATTCAACCAGTTCTTAAGGTTTTGATGGAATTTCTTTGCTTTTCTCACCGTTCCCAAGAAAATGGTTTTGTTTTATGGAAAGTGAAGGAGTATGGAGTTCACATTTAAGATTATTCATTAGTGTTTTGATATAATTCAAGTTGCAACCCAAGCCCAAGTTAGGGTTAGAGTTTGGTAATTACTTAGTATACAAGTAACATAGTTGTATATATACATACAAATTTGTAATTCAGTTTTAACAACTTTTCAATAATTATCACATTCAATCCTTATTCTTCTCTCTCTCTCTCTATATATATATATATATATCTATCTATCTATCTATCTCTCTCTTTCTCTCTTTTTCTCTCCTCACTAAAAGTGTCTCACGCGCTAAAAAATTGGTATTTAGAGCCCCGAATAGTTTCTTGATCGTGTTTTCAAGAATCACACGTCCGTGATCGTGTTTCCGGGATTGTGGGTTGTTAATCGTGTTTGCTGCAAAGATGAACATTAACAATGTCATTCTGAATTCTCTTCTAATTCTTGACGGCAAGAATTGGATCTGACGGGGAAAACAGATGCAATCTCTGGTTGGCTTTCATGAAACCCTTGAAGTGGTTACTAATGGCGTCCCTGAGCTTGCTAAGAACGTAACTGATGCTCATAGAGTCGCGAACATGGAGGCCAGGAAGAAAGACTAAACGACTAAGTTTTATATTCAATCGGCGTTAGACGCAGCAAACATTGATCAGATTTCTCATGTTGAATCGGCGAAGAAGGCATGAGATATTCTTGTCAAGTATTACGAAGGAGGTGAGAAGGTTAAATTCGTCAAATTGCAGACATTGCGAAAGCAATATGAATTACTGCTGATGGGAGAAGAAGAAAATATTGCAGGCTATGTCTCGAAGGTATAAAATTTTATTCATGAAAGGTTATGGTGAAACCCTAACTAATAAGATGATAGTTAAGAATGTAATGTGTACATTAACCTGTCACTTTGATCATGTTATCATTGTTATTCAAGAATCCAACAATCTTGAAACATTGAAATTGAAAATTTTGGTTGGTTCGTTGGAGGCACATGAGATGAAGATTGTCCAAAGGAAAGGTTTTCAAGATTCTATACAAGCATTACAGAATCTGACATGGAAGAAACATGGCGGTTCTAAAAATTTCAAGGGCAAAGGAGACAAGACTCAGAGCAAGAAGTCTTGGTTGAACCCTCAAAAGCATAAGGTCAATGATAGGGCTTATGAATCCTCGAAAAGAGGAGAAGGAAACTCCTATCAGAAAGACAATGTAGAGAAAAAAGGTGTGCAATGCTACAACTATGAAAAATAGGGTCATTTGGCCAAGAATCGTTGGTACAAGAAAGGCAATAATGAAGGAGCTAACCTTGCCCGCCAAGATTCAGATGATTCTGAAGACATGGTGGTTATCGCTGCATTTATAGATGAGAATGTCGACACCAAGATCTAGTTTCTTGACACAGGATGTTCAAATCATATGACAGGTCGAAAAGTGTGGTTAGCATATTTTGATGAGTCGAAGAAGAGCAAGGTCAAACATGTTGATAATAACTTATTCTAAGCAGAAGGTATTTGCGACATAGTTATTCGAAGGAGAAATGGAGAAAAAGTTATTATCAAAATGTACTTTATGTGTCTGGAATGAAGTGAAATTTGTTAAGTGTTAGACAACTGGTCAAAAAAGGTTTCTCAGTGGAAATGAAAAATGGAGTTTTAGAACTATTTGACAGTAAGAATAATCTGGTTTAAAAATCACCTATGTCAAAGAATAGAACATTTAAGACCATGATCAATTCGACTAAGGCACATTTATGGGGTGAAGTTGTCACCGCAACTGTTTGTATTATGAATAGGTGCTCTACCTAGAAGTTGAAAAACAATGTTCCATAAGAAGTTTGGAGTGGGAAATGACCATTAGTGAGTTATCAGAATGTGTTTGGCTCTATTTGCTAAAAGCATATTCTTGATGCTAGGAGAAGGAAGTTTTATGGTAAGAGTGAACCTATGATTCTAGTAGGATATCATAAGACTAGAGCATACATGATATTCAGTCCAATTAACAATAAGATCATGATGAGTAAAATTATTGTTATTGATGAGAATTCTGCCTAGGATTGAAATTCATGTGATGTGAATGTCGAAGTCGATAATGTTCTAGTCATTGTCGAAGTCAAAGTGGACAATCAAAAGGGTGTGGCTATCACAAGTCAAAGACCTCAAAGAACCAAAGTACTCCCAGCAAGGCTTCAAGATTGTGAAGTGGTTGGTGATGATGAAGTCACACCAGATGGAGATTTGGTTAATTTGCTTTACATACAGATGGTGAACCAGTTAACTATAGCGAGAACTTAAAAGATATACAATGGAATGAAGCTATAGTCGAAGAGTTACAAGCAATCAAAAGAAACAATACATGGGAGCTAGTCGAATTGTCAGCACACGTAAAAGTTATTGAAGTGAAATGGATGTTCAAACTAAAGCACGATCTAGATGGGTCGATAACAAGACACAAATAAATATTAGTATCTTGAGGATTTCTTCACAGAGTAAGAATTGACTACTCTAAAGTATATGCGCCAATAGCAAGATTGAAGATTGTTCGATTAATGGTAGCCTTGGCATGTAAGCAAGGTTGGTCGACATTTCACTAAGATGTGAAATCGGCATTTTTGAATGGTCCTCCAGATGAAGAGGTATATGTCACACAACCTCTTGGGTTTGTGATACAAGAGGAAGCAAGGAAAGATAAGGCTGCACAAAGCATTCTATGGCCTCAAGTAGGCACCTAGGAATGGAACAAGAAGATCGACTCATATTTTGTCGAGTTGGGATTCATCAAATGCAAGTCTGAATATGGTGTCTGTAACACCCCAAATTTATTAGAATATATATTTAATTTATTTAAATATAATTTTGGTGAATTTTGGTGAATTTTGGTGAATTTTGGTGGTTGGTGTCGATGTTAGTATTTTGGTGGAGTTTTGGTTATTTTAATTAAATAATAGTATATAATATGAATATATTAGTATTATTATTAATTTAAATAATATTAGAGGAATTAAGGGTAAGATGGACTTTTAAGGAGGATTAGTGAGGGTATTATGGGGAAAGACTATTTTAGAAGCCCAAGGGTTTAACAAAAGAGAATTTTGAGATTAGGTTTCATTTGTTGGCCAGAACGTGAAAAGAAGAAAAGAAGGGAGAGCTCTGAGGAAAATGGAAAAGGCGAGGATTCGTGAAGGTTTCCAAAGAATCAGTAGAGAAAGCTCTGAATCGACAATCTAAGGTATGGGGAGTATTGCCTTTCATTGTTTTCAATATAGGAAGTGAAGTGTTTAAAGTGGATATTGGGGATTTTGGGGTTTTTGAAGTGTTTATGAGTTATTGATGATTTAGAGGTATTTCTGAGGATCGATGATGGATTATTAAGGGTTGAATTGATTCGGGTAAAAATAAGCCTTCGACGTAAAACCTTCCTTGATGATATGTGGGATCTTGTATGAGAAAGCGATTTATGGGGTTTATGGGAATTTTGAGAATTTGTGAAGGTTTAGGTATTTTTGAGTTAGAATAGTGAAATTAACCAACCTAATAGTCGTAGGTTTTATGCTTTTGATTGTCTTGATGTTTCAGGACTATTTTGGGAGTGTTTTGGGATGAATTGAGGTTGAAATCGTAAAGGTTTTTGGGACTGGGATGCTACTGGTGTGTAGCAGCGAATCCCTGCAATCTCTAGTTCACAAAGCAAACGAATCATTCGCAAGGCGAATGTTCGTCCAAGCTCGCAAAGCGGGCAGTGCAGCGAATGCGCGATTGTGCTGTTTGATGGTACTGAGATGAATCCTGGGAAGTGACTTTTGGTGCTCGCAAAGCGAATGTCCCAGCGAAGGGCTTCGCAAAGTGAATAAAGTGGCAAGGAGAGGCAGAATGAGGGATTGGTTGGGGTCTGGGATTCGCTGGAGGTTCGCAAGGCGAACATCTCAGTGAATTTGTTCGCACAGCGTCTGCTGTTTTGCGAAATTTGTTTTATGACGTTGTGCTGCTTTGATGTTTTGTGCTATGATACTTCTGATGTTTTCCATGATGTTCTTGATGATATTGAGATGATGACCTGTGATGTTTTGATGAATATATGATGACATGATTAACATGATGTTTTTGTGAATCATGATGAACATAGATGGTTTTTATTGACGATGATGATTATGGCGTTGTGTATCATGCATTCATAGCATTTCTATGACGATGTTAGGACTTCGGTCCAGTGATGATGATGTTAGACTTCGGTCTATTTGTGGCTTCCATCCCATTGTGTGGTTGTGAAGTGGATTATGACGTGCTCTGGTTCTTTTGTGGAACCGATCCTATTTGACGGGGATCTTTGGAGGGTGATGACCTAAGTGTCCATCGATTATGACGATTGGTACCACATGCATGAGTCTTGTTGTGCATTTCATTTATGTGGCATTTGTTGTGATTTATGATGACGTGTTTTGATGTTTGCCTTGTGATGACTCTGGTGATGTTGTATATGATGATGACGCCATTTTTATGCATATCTTATTTTATATTGATTATAATGAATTGTATTACTCACCCTGCCTGTTTGAATGTTGCCTCCACGTGGGTAACGTGCAGGTGATCAGGATTAGCTGTGGACGCATTTTCAGGACTTTTGAAGTTATTTGCATTTTGGTCGATGTAGATGGTCTTGCTCTGATAGTGTAGCATCGGGTTGGGTCGTTGAGTCGAACCATGTTGAGTTTTATTTGTCTGTTATTTTTTTGATTATTTGATGACTATGGTTTATTGTAATAAACCCTTTTGTGGGATTTTTGTGGTTATGGTGGTTCTGCTGCCCTTGAAGGCATTTTGAGTTATTTTGAGGAAAACCCGTTGTTTACGGAGTAATTTTGTTGATTTGAATTTATTGAGAAATGTGCACCCTTTGAGGTGATTTTGATTTTACTATGATTTTATGTTTATTCTGCTACGATATTTTGTGGGGTAGAAAACGCTGTTACAGTGTCTATGTTCAGGTTGTGGAAAAAGATATAACAATAATCTACTTATATGTTGATGACTTGTTAGTAAATGGAAATAGCTTGGAAAACTTGTCAAAGTTCAAATTGATGATGAAGAACGAATTTGAAATGTCGGATCTGGGAAAATAATTGTACTTCCTAAGCATGGAATTTCAAATGTCAAAGTAAGGTATAATGCTACATCAAATAAAGTATGTCAAAGAGATACTCAAGAGATTCAGGATGAAAGACTCTAATCCTGCAGCCTCACCTGTCGAACAAAATTTGAAGTTGGAGAAGCATGGAAGGAGTAAGCCAGTGAGGCTAATTTCATTTTCTAATGGAGAAGGTAAACCAGGGTGAACTTGAAGTGATATATTGCTCGAGTGAAGCACAGTTGGCTAAAAGAACTGAAGATCGACAGATTTCTAACTTTGAGAAAGAAATTAGGAATATCTCAGAACGGCTATGATTAGTTTGTGTTCGACAACTTGGATTATAAATGAGTATGTTGTGATATAATTCAAATTGTAGTCCAAACCTAAATTAGGGTTAGGGTTTAGTAGTTACTTAGTATACAAGTAATATATATATATATATATATATATATATATGTGTGTGTGTGTGTGTGTGTGTGTGTGTGTGTGTGTATGTGTATGTGTGTGGGTGGCAAATCGGGTCGGCCCGTTTGACCCGCCATTTTTGGCGGGCTGGGCTGAGGTTTTCGGCTCAGTACTTTAAGTTGGGTCGCGCCACCTAACGTACTTGAAAAAGTGGGGCGGAGAAGGTTTTCCGCACGGGCTTTTTGTTAAAACTTTTTTTTATTTTTTTACTTAGAATTAAAACAACTTTAACTTTAAGAACAACACTCTTCTCTTAAGATTATGTTGATTTAATTGTATTATAAATTATTATACAAACAAATTGAATTATAATTGTATCGTTCTTTCTATAACTTTCTAATACATGTGTTGATTGGAAAAACTTGAAATAAAAGAACAATTCTATGGCATGCTGAATTATTAAATAGTCAAACATTAGCTCACATGTTTTCTTTAGAAATAGACGTTGATTTTAAGAAAAAGGAAAGGTTTGATTAGTGTATATGTGTGACAGATTTATGATTTAACTATTAAGAAATCAGTCAATATAAGAGTCTATATGATGTAAACAGTGAGAAAGTCAGGTGTTGATATTTTATGCACTACTATTTTATGCAGTGTAATTGTTATCATTGTTTGTCTTTGGAAAATTTTAATTGGGTTATTTTAGTAGTTAGTTTTTAAATAGTATTAGGATGATATGTATTGTTTATTTGTTTATTTATTTTGATACATTTTTTATTGTGCTTGAGTTTATTTCGTTATTTTTTATTTACAGTTAAAGTTGTTTTAATTCTAGGTAAAAAAATAAAAAAGTTTTAACAAAACGTCCGCGGGCAAAACCCTCCCCGCCCGCTTTTTCAAGTGGGTTAGGCGGGACGAACCAACTTAAAGTACCGAGCCGAAAACCTCAGTCCAGCCCGCCAAAATGGCGGGTCAAACGGGCTGATCCGACGGGCCCGACCCGTTTTACCACCCCTAAGTGTGACGAATCGGGATTAGTGTGTTCTCTTCTAGTTGTTGTTGGATTTGTTTGGTTGGGTTGTTTCTTGTTGTTTAAGTTTATTCTTTTTCAAATAAGGTAACTTTATAAATTTGTGACATGAGATGAATGATGAGTGTAAATTGTTGTAAATTATTAATAATTAATAATATTAAGTGTGTTTCAAAATGACAATAAAATATTCAAGTGAATATTAATTTTTTGAATTTGAAAATAAGCAACATTACGTGAAGGGTTGCTGCTGAATGAACATAGGCAATGGTTGAAAACATGACAACTTTTGGTTAAAGGGTGTTGTTTCATCAAGGGTCGCAACCTTGCGAAACAACATATGCATGGCCTATAAATACCTCGTTTGGGAATTCTGAAAATCACATCACAAACCAAATATCCTCTTGTACAAAATTCCAGACACTCTTCGCTACATAATCGAGTTTTCGTCTCTCTTGCGCAAATTCGATATAAGGCTGAATTATCCTGGGTATTCATGCGTTCCGACTCTAAGACATTTGAAAGTGCTTGAAATACTGTTAAGGAAAGTGATTTCGTTCACGATTCTACCTAAAGGATTAAAACTTGTTGGATGCAAGTAGGTATCTAATAGGAAGTATCATAGTGATGGTACACTAAACACCTACAAGGATAGTTTAGTAACCAAGGGTTTTAGACAAAAGAAACGTGTTGATTAGTTTGACACATATGCACTAGAAGTAAGCACAACAAAAAATTAGAGTTTCGTTTGCATTAACTTTCCTTGCATGACCTTATAGTTCATCAAATGGATGTCAAAACAAAATTTAAATATGGAGATCTCGGTGAGGAGATTTATATGGAGCAATTGGAGGGTCGTGTATTTCCTAGTAATGAACAAAAGATTCTCCAATTAATGGGGAGACACATAACTTAAGGGGAGATTTTTCAATCATTATAATAACATAAATTAAAATGTTTTGTCATCATCAAAAGGGGGAGATTTTGAGGAGTACATCTTATATCTAGTTCAATTTTGATGAAGACAAATATTATCAAAGAAGAAAATGTTTAAAAGTAGCATGCATATCAATGATGAAGTTGATCAAGAAGGTTTAGCATATAAATTCAATTGAAGGTTTGATACCCAATGAACATAAATAAGGTGCTCATTGCAAATTATATTTTATTACTTTAAATTTCTCATAATTTTATCTCTCACTTCATCTAAAACCTTCTTGCATCATCATGCATGGTTAACTAAAACCTTCTTCGTCTGATTCTTTTACAAGTGTTTGTACATAAAGTTGTGTGAAAATATTGTGATATTCATTTGTCTTCATGTTTTGATTATATGATTGATCATTAGCAACGAGATGGATGAAATTTTAGAAACAAAGAGGTTTCTAACTTCCACATTCCAGATGAATTATCTTTGACAAGTTGACACACTTTTGAGGATTAAAGTAAAGCGAAATAGTGGGGGTTAAGAACATAGTCAAACACACAATGTTGAGAAAATGCTTTATAAGTTCAAACACTTGCGCATGGAAGAGTTGTGACTTAATTAGAATATGCAAGTGCATGCAATATACTTGAACAGACATAGAATTTTCATTTAGTAAAATGAGTAGATTTTACTAGCAATCCAAATGGTGAAGCACTGAAAGGCCATCATTAGGATTTTCATCTATCTTATGAAAACAAAACAAAATCATGGCCTCCATTATGGTAGATTTTCTTCCATATTAGAAGAATTACCAATGCGAGTTGGATATCGAGTATTGAATATCATAAATCTGCATTTGGGTGGATATTTACAGTAGCTGGGGTGCAATTTCTTGAAGATCAAGAAACAAATGTGGATCACTCTCTCAACCATAGAATCGAAGTTCGAGGCTCTTGCTTTCGCTTGTGAAGAAGTTGAATGGTTAAAGGACTCTCTATTGGAAGTTTCATTGGCTAAAGACAATGTTTCAAAGGTGTTGATACATTGTGGTAGTCAAGCCACTTTAACTAAAGCATATAAAAAGTGTATAACAGAAAGTCTAGGCGAGTAGGACTTAGAGATTATTTCATGAGAAAATTTATTAAGGATGTAATTATTCACATACATACGATTGAGCTATAATTTTCTTGATCCATTTACTAAGCCACTGACCAGAAAATTATTAAAAACAACCTCGAGAGACATGAGGTTGAAACTCCTTGAGTAAGAATTCCGACAATGGCAGCAACCCAATCTTACGTTAGTAGAACATTAACCTCAAGATTCAATGGGTAAACAAAAGTCGTTGATTTGGATTTTTGTCGAACATTTGGTGATAACGTTGACCTTTAAAATGAGGGTTGAGTTTTTATTTAAACTCTTAATGAAGTTCAATACCGAGAGTACATGTCTCATGGAAAAGGATACAATATGAACTTCACCTATGTGAATTTCGAGATGGTGCCATCTCAAAGTGAGAGTTGGAGTTTCTCTCTTGAAAAATTCATGAAACAGGAAAGCATATGGCCATAAATAAGTGTTAGGCGAGAAATTTAGGCGAAGAACCTTAAAGAATGTGTGTGAAGTAACGTCGGTCTATTCACATGGATTAATAGTTTAAAAGCATTTCTACCTAACATTCCGATTAGACTTTGCGTTGTCTTTACTAAGTTTAAGTTTTAAATCAAAAGATACTTAATTGTATTAACATTCTTTGTTTCTCCTTTTCTTGAATTGGTCTTGTCATTATTAGAACAAGTGGGGGTTGTTGTATATTATTAATAGTTCATAATATTAAGTGTGTTCCAAAATGACAAGAAAATATTCAAGTGAATATTAATTTTTTAAATTCGAAAAGAAGCAACATTTCGTGAAGGGTTGCTGCAGAATGAACATAGATAATGTTTGGAAACATGACAACTTTTGGTTAAAAGGTGTTGTTTCATCAAGGGTCGCAAATCACATCACAAACCAAATATCCTCTTGTACAAAATTCCATACACTTTTCGATACATAATCGAGTTTTCGTCGGTCTTGTGCAAATTTGATATAAGGCAGAATTATCCTGAGTATTCCTGCATTCCGACTCTAAGACATTTGAAAGTGCTTGAAATACTTTTAAAGAAAATGATTTCGTTCACGATTCTAACCTCGATCTATTCGGTTCAAATTAAATTTTCTAACATACGTTTAGTATTTTCTTGAAATGGAGAAAGTGTATGGCCACTATTAATTTTAATTAATTACTGAAATCAAACATTTTAATTGGAATAATTGATAATTGAAAATAAAAAAGCATACAACTTCAATGCACTAAGAGGATGAAAGTATGATTTTAAATTGTGGTTCAAAGTCTCAATTGTAATTGCAATATTGCTAGATGTGATTGCCTCTTTAACAACATCAAGCTGCAATTGTAGTGTGAATTAAAATTATATATGTGATTACATCAGACAAGTTCATCCATGTTTGCTCCCTTCATTTCTTTAAAAATGAAAATTTTAAAATCACAAATTTTAATCTTTTTAAAATAATTTATTTCAGCTTTAAAAAAAAAGATTGTTTAAAATAATTTACAATTTTGTTTTAATAAAAGCTTAAAAAAAAATTAGTTTAAATAATTAGTTTTCAAATGTTTGTTTTAAATATTTCTTTATTTTATTTTTTTATATCAAAATTTTAAAAAATTACTTAATTTTAAATCTATTTCAAATAGTTTTTCATAAAATCATTTATAAAATACAACTTTTTAAAAAAAATTAAAATTTCGACTATTTTTAATCTTTAATAATGTATGTTTATATTATAGGATGTCAAAATTAGTCTTTTAATTTATAAAAAGCAAATTTAAAAAATTTAAATATTTTTAAATACACTTTTATAAAAATTATTTTTGAAAATATATTAAAAAATGTATTTTTTTTAAAGTTAAAAGAAACATCCATATAATAAAATATATTAATTTTAAGTATTTTTCAAATGTGTATTTTAAATATCTAAGTATTCAGATCGCAATATCTATAATACGCATAGTAGTAACTACAATAACCGTAATTACAACACTTGCAACTACATTTGTATCCGTAATCGCAATTACAATTTAAAACTATAGATGAAAGTAAGTGATATCAAACAAAAATATGCCTACTTGAAAGATGAATAAACAAAAAAATAACAGAACAAAAAGGCCGCCCCTACTCACCAAGAACACAACCAAAATAGCATACCGAACTCAGCCCCTCTTTAGGCTGACGACATTGCGAAAATCAGGAAAAAAAAAGATGCAGAAAAAAAAACAGTAAATGAGATGTGTTAGAGTGCAAGTTTTCTTATTTTTTATAAGCCAAATTCATTAATAAGAGATTAAGGAAATCTCAAACCAAGGAAGGAAAAAACAACCAACAATCCGGGAAAGGCCCAACAGCGAAACCAACAGACACAAACAACACAACTACAAGAAATCAAAAGGGAATTTGGTCCAATCGTATAGGCTACACTTCCGCCTAGCACGATTTCCTAAAACCAACCAATTCCAAGAGGATACTACAATAGCGTAAAAATGGACTCGACATTACAAATCTCGTCATTAAAAAGGATATTATTCCTAAACCTTCAAATATCCAGCACGAAATGAACCAGATAGAGTTAATCGAAGCGGAATTACTTCTACCATGTAAATGTAAGGACCAAGATAAAGCATGGTTACAACAATCCGAATCCAAAATCTGATCTATATCCACCCAGTCACACACCTTATTCCAAACCAAAATTGTTTTAGGGAAATTAAAGAAAAGATGAGAAGAATCCTCTAATTCCCTAAAACAAAACATATAAACCTTATCATGCGGTTTGACGATAACACCTCTCACAACAAGGTTCGAACGGGTTGGCAACCTATCAATAACCAATCTCCAAGCAAACACTTTGATTTTTAAAGGGATGTCTGTCTTCCAAATCAAATCCAAAACCTCTGTAGTAGTATCATCGACCGAAATCAAAACCCCACTAGAAATAATGCAATCATAGAAAGAACAAACCGAGAATCCGTATCCACGATCCAAATTCCACAACCAGTTATCCTCTATAACAGGCTGAAGCTGAACACTGTGCATCAGATCTTCCAAAGCACGCAAATCACCCTTCAGGCTATCAAGCCGACCTAATAATGAATCCGAAAGCAACAAGACCCACCTCTCATCATCCCACCGACCCATGTCCTGGACTGAGCTAATCTTATTATTGCAGACTTCAAACAGAAGCGGGAAAAAGTCCTTCAATGGAATACCACCTAACCAAATAGAAAACAAGAAAATAGTATCAGTTGTAGCGTCGGTTTTTTGGTGACGCGACCACCTACCGCTGTTTGGTGCTACTTTCTGATTTCTGTATTTATCCTATGAAGCTCTAAAGGAACGGGAAGATATCTTAAACTAACCCTGCTTGCAAATGTTTTCTTTAACAAATGCTAAGAGATCGGGGATCGGGGTTTGGTTATACAAAAGTGAGCTATTAACACCCAGAGTGTCTATAGTAATCTATAGGAACCTTCGTTTGCATGTATTTCTACTGTTTGAAATGCTTTATTGTGTTTATCTGCTATTGATTGGGAAAGATTCTCCTTTGGGAGGGTTAAGAGAATGTTTTTGTTGTTTTCAGGTTTTTTATTGTTTTTGGGAAGGTACCTGAACCAAAAAAATTTTATTTGTATGCTCGCTAAGATTTTGCAATCTTATGCTTACGTATTCCCGTAAAGAGATTTGGGAAATCATAGCAATCGTAGTTCCTCCTATTTCTATGGGAGGAAAGTTTGGTGTCTTGTTTAAAGCCCAAGATTGAAGTTATCAGAGTATTTGTATCTTGTTCAAAAGCCCAAGATTGAAGCTAAAAGTTTGATTGAGATAGAATTTATCATTTCTTAAGGGAGATATCTCACTTATTCATCACAAAAAGGTCAGGTAATTGGTTATAAGGGGAATTACTTTAACTGGTAGGTGTGAAATCCAACAATGCCATAATTTCCTTTATAAGAGAGATGTCATGAAAGAAGAAGCTTTAACTCAGTGTAAAGCAATGCCACTTTTTCCTTTATGAATCTTTCATGTTAAAAGAGGGACATTGGCTTGGATGTGTAGAATCTAGAGGCTTGCCACTTATATCAGTTAGATGAAAGGAAAATTTTATCTAGGATAAAGGAAGGACTTCAGCTTGGATTTTGAATCAACAAGTGTGCCACATACAACAATTATCTGGAAAAATGTTTTGATTGTTTGTTTTGATATGTGATGTATAGAAGAGGTATCTTCCTATAGAGAGGACTCATGGTCTCATCTGATGGGATGTTGTTTTTTGTGTGCCTTGTTCAAAGTCCAAGGTTGAAGATGAAAGAAAATGACTCCTCTGGGGAGTGTTATATATGTCTTGTACAAATCCCAAGATTGAGGTTGTCTGGGGAAATCATTATATAAAGCCTAAGAGGAGGATGACTCTTGTTGAGGATTATTGAAATCCAGGAGAAGGTCTAAATTGTATTGGGGGATCCAAAGGGAAACTAACTCTTGATGTTGATTTGAGAAGAGTTAATCTATCAGATGCCATGAGGCTCTGATTCTTTTGAGGATTTTTTGATGATAAATTAACCATGGCTGGGATTTTTAAGGTGAAGGTTAAGCCTTGATGGAGTGTCAGAGGGGTTTAAAGGTGAGTTTGAAAACCTTAGAAGTTTTAACTCTTCTGGGGGGGGGGGGGGGGGGGCTGGTGTATTGGTAAAATGATTAGGATTTATCCTATGTTTTTAGGAAGCCTGTGGGTCCTTGTGTTAAGCCCAAGAGGAGACTATGAGGGTGAGACTTTCCAAGTCTACTTGTATGAAGCCCAAGAGGAGGCTGAGACTATCTAAGTCTCATTAAGAAGAGATAGACTCTGGTTGGAAAGAGATCTTTGTATGATGCCCAAGAGGAGGGTGTTGGTTCAAGGGATGAAGATCAACCCTTGAATGATTGGGTATTCTGGATTTTTAACTTTCTTAAGGATTGGACTAGCAGAGATGACTGAATTCTAACCTATGCTTTTAGGAAGCCTTTTGGGTCCTTGTACTAAGCCCAAGAGGAGGCTATGGGGAACTTTTAAGAAGCCTGTTGGTCCTTGTACTAAGCCCAAGAGGAGGCTATGGGAAACTTTTAAGAAGCCTGTTGGTCGAAGCCTAAGAAAAGTTAAAGAAAGGTTTCACCGAGAATAATCCTTTGTTAAACAATTCCAAGGTTTGAAGAAATTCAAAAAGGGTTTCACCGGGAATTAATCCTCTTTGGGGAAATGAATTTATTTTTATGTTTCTAAGTTTTGACTGTCTTAAGAAAAGTTTCACCAAGAATAATGCCTTTCTTATTTACATATTGAATAAAGCCCAAGAGGAGGTAGACTGTATTAATGGAAGTTTCCTATGAGGGAACTAGTTATTGACTAAGTTAGAAGTAATCTTTTGTTTGACCTAAGGATGACCTAACTGCGGGGGAAACTCAAAACAGATATGCAAAAAGTATATACAAATAATTGAATTAAGAGGTATATAAACAGGTATGCATTGAATAGAAAAGATGTTGGGTTTTACACTCTGAAAAGAGACCCAAGTGTATTGTGATTGATTGTATTAACTACAACTGTATGATTAGGGTTTAAAGAAATTGAAGAAAGTTTTGAGAAAAACTTTGAATTTGAATTTTAAATTAAAAGAAAGTTGTTTAAAATAAAGTTTGGAGCTTATAACTCAAAGAGGCCCAAGTGGTCTAAGAACAGTTTCACCGGGAATAATGCTCCTCTTAGTACTAGTTAAAAACCAGATAATTTTGAAAACAGAGGTATAGGGCTTACAACTCAAGGAGAGGCCCATGGAGGTTGTTTTTTGTTTAAAACCAAGTTTATGTACAAAAGATTGGGGCTTATACTCAAGGAGAAGCCCAGATGACTTATTTGAAAACAGTGATTGCACTGCGATACCGAAAGATGTTGTGGGACTTATACTATAGCAGAGGCCCAAAATTTATTTATGTACAAAAGGGTTGGGTCTTACACTCTATTAGAGGCCCAAGTGTATTTGAAAGGAAGAAAAGTGGGGCTTATACTCAAGGAGGGGCCCAGATGAAAAAAATAGTAGACGAACCGTTATTTTTGAAAATCGTATTGGGACTTATACTATGACAGAGGCCCAAAAATTATTTATTTACAAAAGGGGTTGGGTCTTACACTCTAATAGAGGCCCAAGTATGTCAAATGAAGTTTGAAAGATTTAAAATCAAGGAATAATCCTAAGTTTATTTTAAAATACATTTATTAAAGAAAAATTAAATAAAAACGATATAAAATATAAAATATATTAAATAAACATGCTGTGAATTTTGAAAAATGTTTGAAAATAGATGTTTTAATTCACAAGATGATTTGAAATTCAATTGATTTTGGAAAATCAAGAAAATAAATTATTTAAAAATGTTTAAAAACAAATTAAAATAAAAATCTTTGAAATATTTAAAAATATATCAAAATAAAAATATTTTTTGTGATTTTTGGTAAATAATATATTTTTAATGTGTGAGTGATTTTTGTGCAAAAAATCATTTAAAAATAATTAATTTTAAATATTAAAACAAATATTTGAAATTAAATAGAAAAATATGAAAAATATGAGAAAAATGGGAAAAGTGGCAAAAATGACATAGGTGAGGTTTGAACCCACGACCTCACCCTCCAACTCATAAAACACGCCCTTTCCAACTAATACAATGTGTGCTGGTGATAACTAAACCAAACCAACCCATGATATATGAAAAATACATGGCAAATTCAAATTCTGCGCGCGAAGAACTTCATCTTCAACCTCCAGCCAAAATTTGCAAAAACTACCCTATCTCCCTTAATACGTAATGAAATGGGATGATGTAAACATGAAAATTGTTCGTTTTTAAACAAGGAACTCACTGGTGGTATTTAATTTCATTTCTTTTTAGTGTATCACAAGATATCATGTTATAATCAGATGAACCCTAAAAAATGCAAAAACTATATGAAATCCCATACACACAAGATAAATAGCAATTGATTGAGGATTAATAATCTATGAACATCCAGAAACATGTTGGTAACTTGAAAACATATTTATGATGCATGATTCATAGAGTTCAATTTTGAGGAAGCTTACCTTGCAAGTGAGAATCGAATTCTGCAATGTAGGTGTTACAGATGCAAGATGATGATTTGGATACCTTTCTTGACCCCCAAGGATGGTGTTTCAATTATTAGAATGGATTAAAACCTTCTAGATCACTTTGCTCGACTCCGTCTGCAGCCTTGAGGAAAATTTGAGCAAAAGGATAGTAACTTCATGATTTTGATGTTACAGAAGTGTTTTGAGGTTATGGATCACTTATATGATGCTTATGTGAAGTGTTTGGATGCTTGGTTTGAGTGGAATTGGACTGGTTTGAGAATTCCAAGTTTTCACTCTTTGAGAACTTTGAATTTTGCAAGAAGAAGGATTTGTGAGAAAACAAGCATTGTGGTTGTTTTGTTGTGTTTGAAATGAGGCAATGTTACCTCTATTTATAGGTGAATGAGTTTGTCTTGGCTGAATAGTAATGGCTTGGTGGATTGGATTTGATTCAATGGTTTTGGCAAGATGTATCATTACCCCTAATGCAAGGTACACAAATGCTTCCAAATAGCTCAGCTACCAATTAAGCAATTCCACATTCCTCAGTCATTTTTATTGTTGTTTATGTGAGCATCTTGACTGAAAAGAGTGGCATCTTTGAATGTTCACTATTGCACATAAATGCCTTTGAATTCAAGGTATAATGTGACAAAAGCCATTACTCCAAGTTGAAGTATTTCTTGACCCTTTGACTTAAATTTGCAGGTTTACTATGATTTCTTATGTTATGCATTGAATGTGAGTGGCATTGATCATTACACTTGACAAGAAAATCGTGTACCACAAAAAATGATTAATCTGATTTTTGCAAAACAGTTTGTAGCAAGGCATGTTGATCACTTCATATCTCTTTACTCAAATGGAGTTTGATGATGTTCTTGTACTCTTTAGAAAGCTTGCACATCATACTTCAACTTTGATGTTTACCTTTTGTCTTGGATCATGAAGAGAAAAATGACCTCAAAGTTGGCAAAAAATGCAAACAGGTTTTGTCTCAAAATTGTCAAAGTGGAAATCCCATGAAACCTTAACTTTATGGCCTTATAACTCAAAATCCATGCATCTTTTGACTATGTATCAACATGATATTTTTGTAGTATGTAATGAGAGCTTTCATTTGAGCTTTGGATGGAAGAAAATGGTTGCTTGGATCATAAGTTATGGTCTTGCAAAGTTGGGTAAAAATCATCTTTTTTCCATAACTTAGTGAAATTTTAAGTTTCTTAAGATTACCCCTTTTGCAAGTAACCCAACTTTTCTTGATTTTTATTGATTGATGATGATCCAAACCATAAGTTAACATTTTTTTTACTTGAAGAAGCCATATTTGTCAAAAAAATTCAAAAGTCAAACTTGGTTTTGGGCACAGTTGACTTTTTATCAGATGAATTTCAAACTTTGTGATCCTTTATGAAATCAAGTTCTTGGGCTAAATCAAACCTAATGGATGGATTCCATAGTTGCTTTAGATTGTCTTGAATCATTTCCCAAGGTTTAAGATCATGTCTTGGTCAAAAGTCAAAGGTATGGTTGACCTTTTTTTCAGAAACCCTAGTTTGTGGTCCAGATGAATTTGAATCCTTGCATTACTAATGAATCAAGTTCTTGGTGTCAATTTAAACTTATGAGAGGATCAATATAAGATATTTGAGGTCTTCAAAACATTTCTTGAGGTCTTGGCTCATGCCTTTCTCCAAAAGTCAACTTAGGGGTGAATTAGGTCAAGAATCCCTAATTCTTGAATTTTGATTAATGCATCCCTTGAAGCTATTTTGAACTCGTGATTGGATCCATGAGGTCCCTTTGAGCTTCTTGAATCATGTTTTGAATTATTGGCTCATGCCCAGATGAAAATTTCCCTCTGGAGGCCTTGGTCGACCAAAACCCTAATTTGGTGACACTGGTGATCTTGAGGCTTTATCAGCTTGAAATGTTGCAGTCTTATGATTGATTCTTGATATGGGAGACCTTTTGATCCTTCATGGATATTTGAGAGGCTTTACAAGTTGAAGATCATGTTAATTCTTGATGGATCATTTTCCTGAGTGCTCTGAGAGGACTTAAAACCCTAATTCTTGATTGAGGTGAATGCTCAACAATCTTTGAGAGGATTTATGAGGTATGAAGATACCTCCATATTGTGGTGATGATTTGCACAATGATGGGAAATCTTGTGGTCAAAATTTAGTGTATAACAGATGCCCCTATTTAATCTTCTTGGACCTGAATGTGCGAATGGCGAAGATATTCGGGCGTTTATGGTAAAAGAGGATTAAATATTAGAATACCCAAAATTTTGACTGTGAATGGCTAGTAGCTGTTTTTACTCATCCATCTTCTTTTTCTAAGTAATTCTACATAGAAAAGGGTCAAACTTCCCCTCGATCCTGGTCTTCAGCCATGGAACTGGTCTCAATTTCTTTTGAAATAAACTTCCCTTCGATTCTGGTCTTCAGCCGCGGAACTGGTCTTAGTTTTCTTTTGAAATAAACTTCCCCTCGATCCTGGTCTTCAGCCACAGAACTGGTCTTAGTTTCTTCTTGTCAAGTCCGTCTTTTGACAAGGAATGCTATTTGTGATGGTTTTCACCAAATTTCTCACTACAGAGATGCCATTTGATGCAAAAACGTGTTCCATCATACTTTCCTTCGAAATTTCTTTGGAGGGATTCCATAGGATGAGTAAAGTTTTGATGTCAGACTTGTTGGTGGGGACCATTTGTCTGAATTGCAGAGGTGTGCAAACTTCTCTTGTGGGAGAAGCCATTTGCTGGGGAAATTGCATCATACTTCCTCCTTTCGGAGAGATGCCATGTGATGTAATCTAATTTTGAGGTGCTGATGACTCCATTGAAAGCAAAAAAAAATTGGGGGAGAAACTGCCGTATTGCCACGAGTCTTCTGTTGAGAGGCTTTCTCTGGGGATTTTCTTTAATCCGAGAAAGCAAAATATCATCTTCATTGGTGAAGAGTGAAGTTCCAAAGGTGTATAACCAAATGGCTTCTTGTCTTTCAGAGGTTCAAGTTATCAAGGTGGTCAAAGACTGACTTCAATCCAGGAATAAACTGGAGAGAGATTGTTTGGACGATACATTTCCTGACGAGGAAACAACTCAAAATGGGATTTTGTCCTATTTGACGTAGAAAGGAAGACTGGCAACTCTATCGGAGAGAGGACATTTATCACTTGGCGATGAGTATGACAAAAGTGATAGTAATGCAACATAAATATGAATATGAATATGAATATGAATCAACTATGCATGATGTACGGAATGCTGACAAGACAGACATGACATACAGACTGGTGATGAACACAACTAGATACTCAGCGACAATGGAAGATGGGGGCATCACTGGAGATTTTGAAAGTTCTATTTTTGTTTGGGCATGGGATTCCTGCGTTTGTTCTGGTTTCCGGAGGTACAAACCTGCTAGGGATAGAAACTCGTTCTTGCTTTTCAAGGGCAGATTCTACTGGAGTGAAAAACCAATCATTGGTTCTCAGAGGTAAAAACTCTACCGGGGATGACAGATGGGACATTCCATCTGAAATAATTGATCCTTTATTCAGGGTGTGCTGATCGCAATGAGTATTTTAATTCTGCATTTTGAAGTTTGATCACTTCCGGGGAAGCCGTCGATATTCCCTTTTTGTGTTCAGTAATCGAAAGGACATTGCCATCTTTATTTCAAAAGCAGAAGTAAATTTAAAATCAAAAGTAAAATTCTTTTTTTTTTTTGTTTCAAGAATGTTAATCATATTAAAGATGACATTTTGCAAAGCAGAATAAATGAGAATGGCAAATAAAAGGCACAAGGGCTCAAATTTTCATTGATATAATGGCAATCAGCCTAATGCGTGATTCCATGGAGCATTACAAAGTTTAGAAAATGGTAATTTAAAGGAAAAGGGGCTACATTGAAACATAACGACCTTTATCCTTCCACCAACTTTGAATTCTGGGTATTTTTGAGCTTCTGCCGAAGATGACCTTGATTGAGAAATTCTTGACAGATGATGTTGCCGCTGAGGAGCCAATCTTGCCGGATGCAGTTACTTGCCATGAATCCCTAACTTTTTCCTGGATTGCCCTCTCGGGTTTTCAATCCATCAGGATGGTCATTGTTTATGTCTCTAATTTTTGCCTGGACCGCCCTTTCGGGTTTTCAATCAACCGAGACGTTGTTTTTTTTTTCATTTAGGCGAAGTATTTCTTGACTACATCAACATTTGTGGGATAAGTAAACTCTTCTTCATCCATGGTTGCGAGTCTCAAGGCACCGCCTGAAAAGGCTTTTTTAACAACGTAGGGGCCATCGTAATTCAGAGTCCATTTGCCTCTGGAATCAGTGAGAAATAACTGTATCTTCTTGAGCACATGGTCTCCTTTTCTGAAGACACGGGGTCGAACTTTTTTGTTGCTCACTTTCTTCAACCTTTGTTGATAAAACTGACCATGGCATAAAGCCGTCATTCTCTTCTCTTCGATTAGATTCATTTCATCATATCTGCTCTGACATTATTCAGCTTCTGTTAACTTGGGTTTCATCAATACTTTCATTGACGGGATCTCTACTTCTTGTAGCTATTTGTTAATTTAACTTCATTTACTGATTTAGTGTTGATTATCGCTTGCAACTATTTGATAACTTAAGTTTGTTAACCTCTTTTACTTTTATGTTGATTATCTCTTGCAGCTATTTAATGACTTAAGTTTGTTTAGTGATTATCTGTTTTAATTAACAATGTCTCAAATTTTATATATTTACTTCTGGGTTGTTTTACACATGCAAATGTTTTGTTTTACTGGTTATTTTCTCATTCTCAATTTGTGTAATAAAATGCTGCAGGGTAAAAACTAATGGATATCCAGGAGACAAAGTAAAAGAAAAGAAAAAAAAGTGCAACTAGCAATAGTATAGTAGCAGCTTTTACTTTTGAAAGGTGGAACCAGCTAAGATGATAGTGACAAGTGGGGGGTAGATTGTTAGTGATAAGATCCACATTACAGAGTAGATCTATGAATGATAGAGTACATGTATAGTTTAATACCCTATCAGAGTAAATGTACATTTTTAATCGTTTAAATATAATAATTTTGTTTTTCATCCTTATAAATATAATAATTTAATACATTTTTTTTTTATAGAAACACTAGATTTCCTATGAATTATAATACAAATACAAAGCATATTAAATTTTCTATATATATATATATATATATATATATATATAGGGTTCATATCCTATGAGAATGCAATTTTTATGTAAGAACATGAGAATGAATCTGAATCATTGAATTTTAAAATAAATGGTGGAGATTATGTGTGGTTTTTGTTTTTCTCTCTCCTCCATTATTAAAATAAATGATGGAGGAGAGAGAAAAAAAAATTGATTCATAATCTCCACCATTTATTTTAAAATCTAATGGTTCTGATTCATTCTCATATTCTCACATAAAAATGGCATTCTCATATGATACGTTTCCTATATATAGGGTTCATATCCTATGAGAATGCAATTTTTATGTAAGAACATGAGAATGAATCTGAATCATTGAATTTTAAAATAAATGGTGGAGATTATGTGTGGTTTTTGTTTTTCTCTCTCCTCCATTATTAAAATAAATGATGGAGGAGAGAGAAAAAAAAATTGATTCATAATCTCCACCATTTATTTTAAAATCTAATGGTTCTGATTCATTCTCATATTCTCACATAAAAATGGCATTCTCATATGATACGTTTCCTATATATAGGGTTCATATCCTATGAGAATGCAATTTTTATGTAAGAACATGAGAATGAATCTGAATCATTGAATTTTAAAATAAATGGTGGAGATTATGTGTGGTTTTTGTTTTTCTCTCTCCTCCATTATTAAAATAAATGATGGAGGAGAGAGAAAAAAAAATTGATTCATAATCTCCACCATTTATTTTAAAATCTAATGGTTCTGATTCATTCTCATATTCTCACATAAAAATGGCATTCTCATATGATACGTTTCCTATATATAGGGTTCATATCCTATGAGAATGCAATTTTTATGTAAGAACATGAGAATGAATCTGAATCATTGAATTTTAAAATAAATGGTGGAGATTATGTGTGGTTTTTGTTTTTCTCTCTCCTCCATTATTAAAATAAATGATGGAGGAGAGAGAAAAAAAAATTGATTCATAATCTCCACCATTTATTTTAAAATCTAATGGTTCTGATTCATTCTCATATTCTCACATAAAAATGACATTCTCATATGATACGTTTCCTATATATAGGGTTCATATCCTATGAGAATGCAATTTTTATGTAAGAACATGAGAATGAATCTGAATCATTGAATTTTAAAATAAATGGTGGAGATTATGTGTGGTTTTTGTTTTTCTCTCTCCTCCATTATTAAAATAAATGATGGAGGAGAGAGAAAAAAAAATTGATTCATAATCTCCACCATTTATTTTAAAATCTAATGGTTCTGATTCATTCTCATATTCTCACATAAAAATGGCATTCTCATATGATACGTTTCCTATATATAGGGTTCATATCCTATGAGAATGCAATTTTTATGTAAGAACATGAGAATGAATCTGAATCATTGAATTTTAAAATAAATGGTGGAGATTATGTGTGGTTTTTGTTTTTCTCTCTCCTCCATTATTAAAATAAATGATGGAGGAGAGAGAAAAAAAAATTGATTCATAATCTCCACCATTTATTTTAAAATCTAATGGTTCTGATTCATTCTCATATTCTCACATAAAAATGGCATTCTCATATGATACGTTTCCTATATATAGGGTTCATATCCTATGAGAATGCAATTTTTATGTAAGAACATGAGAATGAATCTGAATCATTGAATTTTAAAATAAATGGTGGAGATTATGTGTGGTTTTTGTTTTTCTCTCTCCTCCATTATTAAAATAAATGATGGAGGAGAGAGAAAAAAAAATTGATTCATAATCTCCACCATTTATTTTAAAATCTAATGGTTCTGATTCATTCTCATATTCTCACATAAAAATGGCATTCTCATATGATACGTTTCCTATATATAGGGTTCATATCCTATGAGAATGCAATTTTTATGTAAGAACATGAGAATGAATCTGAATCATTGAATTTTAAAATAAATGGTGGAGATTATGTGTGGTTTTTGTTTTTCTCTCTCCTCCATTATTAAAATAAATGATGGAGGAGAGAGAAAAAAAAATTGATTCATAATCTCCACCATTTATTTTAAAATCTAATGGTTCTGATTCATTCTCATATTCTCACATAAAAATGGCATTCTCATATGATACGTTTCCTATATATAGGGTTCATATCCTATGAGAATGCAATTTTTATGTAAGAACATGAGAATGAATCTGAATCATTGAATTTTAAAATAAATGGTGGAGATTATGTGTGGTTTTTGTTTTTCTCTCTCCTCCATTATTAAAATAAATGATGGAGGAGAGAGAAAAAAAAATTGATTCATAATCTCCACCATTTATTTTAAAATCTAATGGTTCTGATTCATTCTCATATTCTCACATAAAAATGGCATTCTCATATGATACGTTTCCTATATATAGGGTTCATATCCTATGAGAATGCAATTTTTATGTAAGAACATGAGAATGAATCTGAATCATTGAATTTTAAAATAAATGGTGGAGATTATGTGTGGTTTTTGTTTTTCTCTCTCCTCCATTATTAAAATAAATGATGGAGGAGAGAGAAAAAAAAATTGATTCATAATCTCCACCATTTATTTTAAAATCTAATGGTTCTGATTCATTCTCATATTCTCACATAAAAATGACATTCTCATATGATACGTTTCCTATATATAGGGTTCATATCCTATGAGAATGCAATTTTTATGTAAGAACATGAGAATGAATCTGAATCATTGAATTTTAAAATAAATGGTGGAGATTATGTGTGGTTTTTGTTTTTCTCTCTCCTCCATTATTAAAATAAATGATGGAGGAGAGAGAAAAAAAAATTGATTCATAATCTCCACCATTTATTTTAAAATCTAATGGTTCTGATTCATTCTCATATTCTCACATAAAAATGGCATTCTCATATGATACGTTTCCTATATATAGGGTTCATATCCTATGAGAATGCAATTTTTATGTAAGAACATGAGAATGAATCTGAATCATTGAATTTTAAAATAAATGGTGGAGATTATGTGTGGTTTTTGTTTTTCTCTCTCCTCCATTATTAAAATAAATGATGGAGGAGAGAGAAAAAAAAATTGATTCATAATCTCCACCATTTATTTTAAAATCTAATGGTTCTGATTCATTCTCATATTCTCACATAAAAATGGCATTCTCATATGATACGTTTCCTATATATAGGGTTCATATCCTATGAGAATGCAATTTTTATGTAAGAACATGAGAATGAATCTGAATCATTGAATTTTAAAATAAATGGTGGAGATTATGTGTGGTTTTTGTTTTTCTCTCTCCTCCATTATTAAAATAATATATATATATATATATATATATATATATATATATATATATATATATATATATATATATATATATATATATATATATATATATATATTATTAAAAATGATATCATGATTGATTAAAGTTTCAAGATGGAAGAGCTTTTTTTTGTTATCAGTTGCTAATTTACTATCATTATAACATTATATTATTTGAGTATTGGATCTTTAACAATATTAAACATTGTTCGTTGATCACACTTTTTTATTACTTTTACAATGTTTTTACATGTCAAGTCACTATATTTATTGCATTTATTGTGGTTTTTTCATAAAATAGTCATATGTCAAGAGAGTACATACTTGCTAAGTACTTTATCAAAATCTGTCAAATCTATTTTTGCAGCTGGTAGGGCTGAGCAAACATATTTACTTTTTGCGAATATTATAAATTGCATTGTATGCTCAAACTCTGATAATCAAACTTCTCTCAATATATGACAATGTTACAAAGTAGATTAACATTGATAGTGCAATTAAAATAAATATAAGTTAATGCAAACCATGTTTTTTATAAGCTTCAATGACACTTTTTCCATAATTTCTACCTCTTTGTTGTTGTTGGGATGAAATAAAGAGAAATAAATTGAATATTTTTTTAGTATGGAGGAATGGCAAATTGTGATAAATTTCTCTTTCGGTTATTTTCTCTCTCCCTCTATGTATATGTTTGTTTTTTCAATTTCTACTTTGTTACAAAGTTACAAAATTATAACAATCATATTTTATATTATAAATTATATAAATAGTATTAAACATTTCTTTTATTTTTTTTTCAAAAACTCCGTTTGTCATAAATATAGTAAGTTTTTTTAAAAATTAGTATTAATTTTCTATTCAACTTATAACATATTAAATACATGATTATTTTGTTTGTAAATTAAATATAGGTCAATTAAATCTTTTAAATAAAAATAAATATATGAAAAATAAATATATGTTTACATTCTGCACAAAAGTGAAATATGGTTCAATGTTTCACACTTACTTGTATTTTAAATTATTAATTTTTTTATAATTTTTGTTTTTTCTCTTCCACACAATTTTTATTTAGGATGTCTTTGTTTTAAGGATTAAAATTATAATCCTAAGAATATAATTTCAAGAAATATTATTAATAGGAATTTTATTCCTACCTTTATGTTTAGTAATTAATTTAAGTTCACAGGAATATTTATAAAATATATTTTACTTAAAATTTTAAAATAAAAATTAAAAGGCTTAAATAAATAGATGTGAGAAGTTATTGGTGGTTACCACTTATTCTTATGGGAATAAAAGATTGTCATCCTATTACATGGGAATAACAAATGAAAAAAACAAGAGTAAAAAAAACTCTCAAGAATAAAAAATTACAAGGTATAATTTATAAATACTTGAAACAAATATGGGAATGCAATAAATTCAAATTATATTCCTGTGAATAAATTTAGAATCCATGAAACAAACACCCCCTTAGTAATTAACTTTTGTTGTTACAATTTATTTATAGTAATTTAAATCAATTTATTATCTCATTTATAGGTTTTGATATTAATTAATTAATTAAGTTAATATCATTATAACATTTAATGTTTAATGAAAAGTAAAGTTTTATTTCGAACACTATAAATGATGGTTAATTGCATTTAACATTCTCTTTAATAGTTTTAAAGAATTAACTTTGGTGGTATAATAGTTTCAATGATGCAAATACAAAAAATACATTATGGGAAAGTTATGTTTTTTAGATATTTAATCGTATTTATAAGATAATACATTCCATTAATAAAATATCTTATAAATTAAGACAAATATTATAAAAATATTTTTATAAATGATGCCTAAACAAAAATAATATTTGAAGACGGGTAAAAATATATTACTTATCAAAAGACGAAAAAAATATGTGTCGTTTATTGAAATTTATACAATTAAAATAATAATTTAATAAACGTGTGTCATTGGCGTAAACTCGGAAAAAAATGTACTACTAATCAAAATAAGAGAAAAAGAGGCATTAGTTATTGAAATTTATATAATTAAGTAATGATTGGAAAAATGTTTCACTAATGTATATATAGGGGGAAAAATATATCACTGATCCAAATATAAAAAAACATGTGTTATCTTATCGAAATTTATATCATTAAATAATAATTTATTAATTGTGTGTTATTATTAATGTAAATATAAGAAAAATATATACTACTAATTCAAATACTTTATATAAATGCTGCAAACCAAACATATATTTTTATATGAAATAGTATGCTAATTTAAATATTAAAAGATATAAATTTATTGAATATTTTTGTAAAAGTATTTAAAAATATTAGGGAGGTTATAATAAGATAATTAGTAGATATATTACTTATTTTTTTAAGAAAACTAAATAATAATTTATTTAATACAATAGTAATAAATTTTAAAATTCATTAATATGAAATGGAAAAACTTAAACTATTGATTTAAGTATTCAAAAATAAAAAATTATCGATCTTTTTTAAAAACATGTGAACAAATGTGTGTAACACACCAGTATTCAGACAGGTATCCAGACCAGAATCTATGCGAACACACGAGTTATTTTATTTTTTGTATAATTAAAAATAATAATGATAAATATATTTAAAATAATGTATGAATCCAAACACGGGCAAAATATATATATTTATGTTACTAATATTTATTTATACAATTAAAATAATATTCATAAATATTATGTTATTATTTGATATTTATAAAACTAAATCATTGCACAAATATTTTTATAAAAAATATTAAAACAAAAATTAATATTTACATATCAAAAAATATATGGTTGATCCAAATATTTGTATATATGGGAAAACTATATTTATGCTCTAAATATAAATAAAATATATTTTTTTTAAATAAAAAACTTTTGGTAAAATAATTTTGCCTTCTATTTTATTTGTATTTTTTTATAAATAAATATGTGTTACCAACCGGTGTCTGTGGCTATTGATTCTATATTTTTTTAATATAAATTATATTTTTTATATTTACTGATTTTTATTAATTGTATTTTTTACAAATTTTAAATGTAAACAAATGCGCATCACCAACGGGTACCCGTGCGAAGGCACGGGTATCCTGCTAATTTAGATGAATAGAATGAGAAGGAAAAGAGAGATTCTGAAAATGTTCAGAATTTTTTGGAGTTCTTTCAACTGATACAAGAGATTCAAGTTATATCCAAGGAACTTGTTAGTGCGTGAGGCACTTTTAGTGAGGAGAGAATAGAGAGAGAATAAAGAAATAAGGATTTGTATTATTGAATTGTGTAAATAATGATACAAGCTAGCTCTATTTATATAAAACCCTAATTGGGCTTGGGCTAACACAACTTGGATTATATCTAAATATTAAATCTAATCAAATCTAATCATATCAAATCAAATCTAATTTAATATTTCAACACACCCCTATAATCCAAGTTGTCGAACCTACGCTAGTCATAGTTGATCCGAACTAATCCTAATTTCTTTCTCAAATTCAAAAATCTGTCGATCTTAATCCTTTAGTGAAAATGTCGGCCAACTGTGCTTCACTTGAGCAATGCCTAACTTCAAGTTCACCTCGATTTACCTTTTCCCTCAAGAAGTGAAATCTGGCTTCGATATGCTTACTCCTTCCATGCAGAACTGGATTCTTCGCTAGATTTATAGCTGACTTGTTGTCGATTTGCAACACAAGAGGTTTTTTCACTTCGACCTCCATTTCTTCAAGTACTGATCTGATCCAAATTGCTTGACATGCATCATAGGATCCTGCTATGTATTCAGCTTCACACGATGACAATGCCATCACAGGTTGCTTCTTCAAACACCATGAGATTGGGGCACCAAATACTTGAAAGAAATAGTCAGTTGTACTTCTTCGATCTTCCTTATCTCCACACCAATCAGCATCTGAAAATCAATTAACTATTGCTTATTTGCCTTCAGAATCTCGTCAAAATAAAATTCCAAAATTTGTTTTTCCTTTTAAGTATCTCAGAATTCTTCTTGCAGCTTTCATGTGTGACACTCTTGGTTCGCATATGAATCTGCTCACTAATCCGACTGCGAAACCTATATCAGATCAACTATTGCACAGATATCTCAGAGATCCAACTATTTGTTTGAACAATGTTACATCAACTTTGTCTTCCTCTCCATGCTTCTCCAACTTCAAGTTTGGTTCAACGGGTGAGGATACAAGATTAGAATCATCCATTATGAATCTCTTGAGTATCTCTTTGACATACTTCCTTTGATGTAGCACCATAGCTTGCTTCGACAGATGAAATTTCATGCCTAGGAAATAAGACAATTTTTTTCCCAGATTCGACATTTCAAATTCCTTCTTCATCAGCTCTTTGAACTTCGACAAGTTCTTCAGGCTATTTCTAGTTACTAACAAGTCATCGACATATAAGCAGATGATTGTTATATCTTGTGCTACAACCTGAACATAGACACCATACTCAGACTTGCATTTTACAAATCCCAATTCGACTAAGTATGAGTCGATCTTCTTGTTCCATGCACTAGGTGCCCGCTTGAGACCATAGAGCGCTTTGTGCAACTTATATACTTTACTCGCTTCCTTCTGAATCACAAACCCAGGAGGTTGTGTGACATAGACCTCTTCGTCTAACGGGCCATTCAGAAAAGCTGACTTCACATCTAAGTGAAATGTCGATCAACCTTGGTTACATGCCAATGCTACCACTAGTCGAATAGTCTCCAGTCTTGCTACTGGAGCAAATACTTCAGAGTAGTCAAGTCCTTCTCTTTGAATAAACCCTCGAGCTACTAATCTTGCTTTATGTCTAGCTATCGACCCATCAGCATTGTGTTTCAATTTGAACACCCACTTTACTTCGATAGCTTTTGTATGTGCTGGAAATTCGACTAACTCCCATATGTTATTTCTTTAGATTGCCTGTAACTCTTCGATCATAGCTAACTTCCATTGTTGAATTTTTAAAGTTTTGTTATGGTTGATTGGTTCAGCTTGCAATTAAAGAAAAATGAATTAATTTTCTATCTGGTGTGACTTCATCATCACCAGTCACTTCATAATCATGAAGTCTTGTTGGAGGAACTCTATTTCACCGAGGTTTTTGGCTTGTTTCAGCCCCAGCCTCTGTGTCGGGAATGTCAGTAACTGCTTTTACTTCGACCCCGACTTGATTCTCAGCAATTTCTTCAACTTCCACTTCATCAGTTTCTTCGTCGAAATCAGAGCTCATCAATGGCTTATTAATTGAATTACTAGAATTCCAGTCCCAGGCATAATTTTCATCAATCACAATATCTTGACTCAACTCAATCTTCTCATTAATTGGATTGAATAACCTGTATGCACCAGTCTTATGATATCCTACCAGAATCATAGGTTCACTCTTGTCATCAAGCTTCCTTCTTCTTGCATCAGGAACATGCTTGTAACACATAGAGCCAAACACCTTCAGATGACTCACTGATGGTTATTTGCCACTCCACACTTCTTCAGGAACCTTGTTCTTCAATTTCTTGGTAGGGCACCTATTCAGGATATAAACTATAGTCGAAATAACTTCACCCCATACATCTCGCCATATCCACTATGGTTCTGTTTCTTCTTTCAGCAATTCCATTATGTTGAGGAGTATAAGGAGCAGTTACCTCATGATTAACACCATGTTCGGAATAGAATTTTTCAAACATCTTCGAAGTGTATTCGCCACCTCCATATGTTCGCAGAACTTTGATCCTCTTCGCGCTCTAGTTTTCGACATGCATCTTGAATCTCTTAAAGATTTCAAATACTTCATCCTTTCTCTTGATCACATAGATCCATAGCTTTCGACTAAACTCATCGACAAACAAAACAAAATATTTGTTTCCACCAATGGTATGTTCTTCGAGTGGACCACATAGATCTGAATGTACAACTTCGAGAATACATGATGATCTCATTGGCATAGTCGAAACGAAAGAATTTCTGGATTGCTTTCCGACTAAATAACCTTCACAGAGTTTGTCAGGCATCTCAAGACTTGGAATACCAGATACCATATCTTGAGTAATCAGCTGATTGAGTGATCAAAAGTTCAAATGTCCAAACCTCAAATGCCACAACCAACTATAATTGTGGTCGACAACAATTTTTAGACATTGTACTTCAGTCGAACTGATCATGGTCTTAAACGTCATGTTCTTCAACAACGGAGATTTCAAGACCAAATTGTTCTGGATGTCGAACAATTTCAATACTCCATCTTTCATGACAATTGAGAAGCCTTTTTCGACCAGTTGTCCAACACTTAACAGGCTGCACTTCATTCCAGGTACATAGAACACATCTCTGATCATAGCTTTTGCTCCATTACTCAGTTGAAAAACTATGTTGCCAATACCTTCTGCTTGCAGCGAACTGTTATCAACAAGTTTTATCTTGCACTTCTTCGAATCATCAAAATCTGCCAACCACTCCTTTCGACCAGTCATGTGATTTGAGCAGCTTGATTCGAGGAACTAGATCTTGGATTCGACATGGTTATCTACTACTGCAGCCATAACCACCATACCACCTTCAGAATCATCTGAATCTTGGCGTGCAAGGTTCGCTCCTTCGTCGTTGCCTTTTTCCGATCCATTGTCTTTCATGTACCAACAATGTTTGGCCAAATGACCCCTCTTTTCACAGTTATAACACCGTATACCTTTCTTATCTTCTTTGTCCTTTCGATTGTTTCCTCCTCCTCTTTTCGAGGATTCAGAAGCTCTATCTTCGACCTGATTCTTGTGAGGGTTTGGCAAATACTTCTTTCCTTGAGTCTTGTCGACTTTGCCTTTGAATTTGTTGGAACCACCATTCTTTTTCCATGACTGAACCTACAGTGCTTGTATCGAATCCTGAACTCCCTTTCTTTCGGCAATCCTCATCTCGTGCGCCTCCAACGAACCAACCAAATCTTCCACTTTTAGGGTTTCAAGATTGTTGGATTCTTGAATAGCTACGATAATGTGATCAAAGTGAGAGGTCAACGTTCTCATTACCTTCTCAACTATCATCTTATCAATTATGATTTCTCCACAACCCTTCATGAGATAGATGAGTTTTTGAACCTTCGACACATATTCTGCAACTTTTTCGTCTTCTCCCATCGACAACAACTCATATTGTCGATGCAAGGTTTGCAACTTGACAACCTTGACTTTCTCACCTCCTTCATAATACTTCACCAGAATATCCCATGCCTCCTTCGCCATTACAGCATGAGAGATTCTGTCGAAGTTAGCAGCATCGACTGCCGTCTGAATGCAATAAGCAGCCTTGCAATCTTTCTTTTTGACTTCGTTGTGGGCTTTTTTCTGTTCTTCGGTTGCATTTTCAGCCAACACAGGAACGCCACCATTAACCACTTCTAGGGCCTCATGGAAGCCAAATAAGGATTGCATATGTTTTTTCCATCGGATTCAATTCTTACCGTCAAGCATTGGAAGGGAACTCGGAATGCTCTTATCACCAGTCATCTTCACAGCGGTTGATTCACTTGCCCTGGAAACACGATCTCTGACGTGAAGTTCTTGAAAACTCGATCAAGAATAATAACCGGAAGCTCTGGATACCAATTTGTTAGTGCGTGAGGAACTTTTAGTGAGGAGAGAATAGAGAGAATAAAGAAATAAGGATTTGTATTATTGAATTGTGTAAATAATGATACAAGCTAGCTCTATTTATATACAACCCTAATTGGGCTTGGGCTAACACAACTTGGATTATATCTAAATATTAAATCTAATCATATCAAATCAAATCTAATTTAGTATTTCAACAGAACTGACATGATGAGAGAAAATAGTGGGAGAGTGGAGAGAAAATATTGGGAGGGAGTCATTCAGTCAAAACTAGGTTAAGACTAGGTTTTGATGAGTGACTCATTATAATTATTAATTAATAATTAATTAATATTAATTATTTAATTTCCATGTAATCAAATAGAATTAACTTCCATTAATTAATCAGATAACCCTTTCAAATTCACATCAAGTTTTCCAACAATCTCCGACTTGAATTTAAAAGAAAATTTTAGAAGTAACGCCAAACATTTCTAAGATTGTGCATAAGCAAAGGTGTCTTCGACTTGAACCTTTGCATAGCAAGTAGGATTCCGATTTAACAAGAGTGACACCATTGTTTTGAACTCTATCTCAGACATCAAACCCGCACACAACCTTTTCTTAAGGTGTATTCTAATAGCCCGTGCTTTAAAGGGCCTGCACGTGTATCTCGGTTTAGTGAAGGCTCTAGGAATTCTGCCTCAAAATTCCATAGAAACCAGCCTAAGTTCCACAATCACATAGGTGAGTCTATTAAGAGTACTCCTGTAGTCTAGGTATTCCCTCATACAGAGTATAGATCTCATTAAGAGTTTTTATTATCCCATCCTCTTATTACTACAAGATTCATGCTCCACTTGCATGCTCATCTCATATTGCTCGCGGCTCGTTGTTACCCATTGAACCTATTTCTTGGGATCTCCAGTCCTCTAGGTCGGGTTACCATCATGAAAAATTCACTTCTTTATAGGCATTAGTTCCATCTTCTTCGATGTATTATGGACTTTCTCTCTAGCTAATCCTTTCGTCAAAGGATCTGTTAAGTTTTCATCAGTGCATACATGATCCACTCTTACAACTCCTTTAGAGATGCAATCTCTAACAGCGTTGTGCTTTCTTCTAATTTTATGTCTTTTATCATTATAATGGTTCTCAATTTTCGCAATAGCCGCGGTACTATCGTAGTGGATCAACACAGCTGGCGTAGGTTTCTCCCACCGAGGGATCTCTGCTAGCAAGCATCATAACTAACTTGCTTCTTCACTAGCTGTGGCTAGTGCTATCATCTCAGACTCCATTGTGGACTGAGCCAGGATAGTCTGTTTCTTTGATTTCCAAGATACAACTCCTCCAGCTATACTAAATATTAGCCACTAGTAGCTTTGGAATCATCCGATAAGGTGTTCCAATGTACATCACTGTATCCTTCTAGTACAGCAGGAAATTTATGGTATTGTAGGTCGAGATCCATGGTCCTTTTAAGGTACCTCATGACTCGCTCGATAGCTTTCCAGTGCTCTTTACTCGGTTTACTCGTAATCCTGCACAATAATCCTACGACATATGCAATGTCGGGTCTAGGACAATCACTGGCATGCCTAAGACTGCCAATGATGCTTGCATATTTTGTTTGTCTGACACTTTCACCAAAGTTCTTAAACAGTTTCACACTTGGATCATATGGTGTGCACGCAGGTTTACAGTCAAAATATTTATATTTCTTTAAGATATTCTCCATATAGTGTGATTGATCCAAAAAAATTCCTTGTTCGGATCTCGTGATCTTGATACCAAGGATCATGCTTGCTTCTCCAAGGTCTTTCATATCAAAGTTGTTGCACAAGATTGATTTCACATCATTAATGGTCTGAATGTTTGATCCAAATATGAGTAGATTGTCTACATATAGACATATGATAGTGCAAATGCGATTTTTAGATTTGTAATCAACGCATTTGTCACTTTCATTCACTTTGTACAAATATGATATCATTAAGTTATCAAAATTTTCATGCCATTGCATAGGAGTTTGTTTTAGTCCATACAGAGACTTGTCTAACTTACAAACCTTGTTTTCTTGTCCATGGATCACAAACCCTTTCGGTTGTTCCATTTAAATTTCTTCTTCTAAGTCACCATTAATTTCAAAAAGCTATTTTAACATCCATTTGGTGTACTGTTGAGTTATAAATAGCAGCTATTGAAATAAGTACCCTAATGGATGTAAATCTAGTGACTGGAGAAAAAGTGTCAAAGAAATTTATATTTTCTCTTTGTCTAAAACCCTTGGCTACAACGCGAGCCTTGTATTTATCAATAGTTTCATCAGGTTTTAGTTTCTTTTTCAAAACTCATTTACAATCGTTTGGTTTGCAACCATGAGGCAAGTCTACTAAGTGCCAGGTCTTGTTAGAATCTAGAGATTCTATCTCATCAGTTATAGCTTCTTGCCATAAATCTGCATCCAGAGATGACAAAGCTTCTTGAATATTTATTGAATCTTCTTCTACATTATAAGCTGCATAATCGGGCCCATAATCTTTAACAACTCTTACTCTTTTACTTCGTTGAAGTTTTGTTTCTGCATTGTCGTCGCTTTCTGTGCTTCTTATCACATGGATGTGACTCGATTGAGTGCCCCCACTATTTCTCTATTTGAAGGGAAATTTGTCTTCATAGAGTTCAATATCATTTGATTCTATGATCACTTTTGCATTTAGGTCATAAAACTTATATGCCTTACTGTTTGCTGCATACCTAATGAATACACATTCATAGGCTCTACTATTGAGTTTAACTCGTTTTGGATCCAGAATTCTGACATAAGCCAGACAGCCCCAAGTTCTTAAATAAGGCTCTATTTGGTAAAACTAGCTGATAGCTGGTGGCTGATAGCTTATAGCTTATAGCTGATGGTTGGTAGCTGATAAGTTAATTTGAGTGTTTGGTAAATTAGCTGTTACACTAGCTGATATTTACAAAATGACCTAAAAGGACATTTTTGATTAAGAAATTGGTGATTCCATTATCTTATTATTTTATATTATTAAATTAATTTTTTTCGATAAAAGTAAATGTATTAATAACAACATGCAAAATAATTTTAATATATATGAAAAATTGAAGATATCATCAAAATATATAAATTTGTATATAAGTTTTATGAGCTTTGCTATTTAGTATGAATATATTAACAACGAAATTCAATGAATAAAAGAATCAACAAACCTTACATGATGCAGGGGTATTAATCTAAAATATTAACAAGAATAAGTTTATTGTCTAATATTTTAAAATAAAACTGCAATAATATTTTGAATTTTCTTCACCTTGTTGATTTCATTGATTTTCCTCCGATATTTCACTAACTTGAGATTTATCAATACTATTTCTAAATTAATTATATAATTTATATTTAATAAATAAAAATAATTTCTAATAAAGTAAAGAAAAATAGTAAAAATATGCTATATCATTACTTAAAATCTCTATAAATTCAATCTTTTTAAATCAAATTTTTAATAGTAAATATTATATATATATATATATATATATATATATATATATATACTACAAAAAAATAGTCATCTTATGACACTTGAATCGCGACAATTGAGTCTCAACTGTCGCAATGTGTGTTTTTTTAGATTTTAGCGACAGTTCATACGACAGTTTGACCTAGTGTCGCAATCATTGAGTTGAATTGTAAGCCACACAAATAGTTAAGTTTATCTAATCATGCATAACCTTACTTTTCATATATTTTAAGTAATAACTAGTTTTTTAAAATATTTTATTATTTGACTCAATTTATTTTAAAATATTATAAATATTTTATATATAATTGTTTTGATAAATATTTCTCACTTTAAAATATGATTTAAATGATAAAATATTTTGAGTATTTTTCTCAAAATTTTATTTAACAATTTTTAAAAAAATTCCATTGTTGTAAATAAAGATCAAATAAATTTAGCTTATTTTAAAATTAACTATAAAATTATTATTTTAAATTTAATAATTCACAAAAACTATTAAAGTTTATTAATAATTGAAATTTCTTATTGTTAAAATAAAGTTATTTTTTAAACTTTTAGTAAAGAAATTTAATATTATTTTTCTAAGCCAAATCTCATATATTTATTTAGAAATAATATGTAAAATAAAATGATATTTTGTAAATAAAACTCATATCTCAAGTGAATATCAAAGGGCCGCGGCGGTTAGAACCGACCTCCCTGACAGCGCGAAATAGGAGCCACGACGGTTTATGAACTGTCGTCCCAATTAGAGAAATTGGAGGAAGAGGGTTACGACTGTTGATGAACCGTCGTCCCCTAAATATTGTACCGGCGCTACACTTAATTGGAGGAAGAGGTAAAACATTTATTTTTCATTTTATGTTTCTGGGCATCTCTCAACTCACGTATCTCTCTCTCTCTCTCTCTCTCTCTCTCTCTCTCTCTCTCTCTCTCTCTCTCTCTCTCTCTCTCTCTCTCTCAGCTTCCAATAACTGTTTCTGATTTTAGGGTTTTTGGTCTCACGCATCTCTATCTCAGCTTGATACATAAGCTTCCAATAATTCTCCATAACCGCGCCTTGGTATCTCTCTTTCTCAAACCCTAAATTGTTCTTAATTTTAATTTTGCTTCTGATTTGTATCTAATGTTGTTGTTCTTGTAACTTCTACAAAATTTCTTGCTTCTGATTTGTATGTAATGTTGTTGTTCCTAAATGGGATTGAGTCTTGAGAGCAAGATATGCAGGTCATCCTACTCGAGATTGTTTGTTTCAAGATCCTGTAGTGGATGGTAAAAGGTAAGTTAATTCTCCCAACGTTTCCATTCGTCACTCGAAGCGTCGTTTCCGCTCCAGAATTATCGCCATGGCTGCACCAGGACTTGGGCCTATCCACAAATCAGAGGAAGAATGGCAAGCAATTCTCTCCCCTGAGCAGTTTCGAATTCTGAGGCAGAAAGGCACTGAGTACGTAATCTTACCTCTCAATTTCTCAATCAATCAACCTTTCAATTTTCACTTTCTTTCTATGCGTAGCTTAATTGGGGTAAAACTTAACACTTTGTCAAACTATTCAACATAGTTTGTATTTTTAAAAATTTTCAACTTAATTTTGGACCTCATAACTGGAGTGTTTAATTCTTAGGTTAGGTTTAAACATCTTATTTACATAGGCTCGTTAGAATAGCTTATCTGAAAACTATATGAAGCTATACACCACAAGCACGACACTGACACGCCGACACCGATAATAATATGAAAAAAGTGAATAAATTAAACATAATCATAAGTGTTGGTGTCAGGTTCAAACACAGACATTAACACTGACACATTTTTTCGGAGGTGTAGGTGTGCTAAGAACGTATAAATGTTTCTGTAAAAAAGAATGTGCTCAGTATCATATAAGTCTGGTCATCACAGCAGAGAGAAGAAAAGCTTATTGCATACTATGTGTTTACATAGTTATGCACCCAATATATGACTTTGGCTGAATTTTCAATATCAACATCTCTACTTGCCTCTTTAAATTCTGATTATGAAGTATACAAAGAAAGATATAAGAATACTAGCAGGTGGAGGAATTGTAGTAACTTTGAATCAGATAGGAGTTTTGTGTGATGTGGAGATTCTAAAATTTCTCATTAAATAAATGATAGTTGTACCATACTTTTCTGTCAACTTGAATAAGTAACCAGTGATGATATATATAATAATACTCAAAATGGGGAATTGCTTTTCTGTTAACAAGAAAATGTTTTGGTATTATTATCAAGGTACCCCGGAACAGGAGAATATGGCAAGTTCTTTGAGGAGGGAGTTACAGTTGTGCAGGTTGTAAAGCTCCACTCTATAAGTCTACGACAAAATTCAATTCTAGTTGTGGCTGGTCAGCCTTCTATGAAGGTCTTCTTGGAGCCATAAATCGCCATGTGAGTTTATTTGTTCTTATCATACTGTCTTTTCTTCACTATATTTTGCATATTACTATGACAGTTTTAGCTAACCGTAGCAGCTTTAGTTCACAAAATTTTATGACTCTGCCACACTTGCGACGTTTGATGATGCTATTCATGATGGAGTTCATGTATTTTCTCTTTCGCTCGGTCCGGATCCGTATTCTCGGTCTGCCTTGACAAACGACGCAATTGCAATCGGAGCGTTCCATGCAGTTGAGCACGGTATTGTGGTGGTTTGCTCCGGTGAAGGATCGGGAAAGACTACCATTGTTAACGACGTACCTTGGATATTTACTGTTGGAGCCACCACCATCGATCGTGATTTTCTGTCCAACGTTGTGTTGGGTAGTAACAAATTAAAGTTATTAAGGTACAATTTACGTTCTTATCTCTAAAATGTATCTTTTGACTAATTACAAATCATGAGCCATAAATTGTACAGTAATTGTTATTCTTCAGGGTCGAGCTATAAATTTCTCTCCTCTTTCAAAATCCGCCAATTATCCATTGATAACCGGGGAGGCTGCAAAACTACCGCAGACTTAGCAGAAGCAAGGTACTTAAGCAACATTTACTAGACAATGAAAATTTTGAATTTGTTGATCATAACCAACAGACTAGAACTTTAATTGTGAAATGCAGGCATTCATTAGATAAAAATAAAGTGAAGGGAAAGATTGTCCTCTTCGTTGGTATAATTGATAATCTTTCAACCTATATCAAAATTGTTGCGATAAAAGAGGTGGGGGATTAGGTCTTGTTCATATTACTGACAGTGAAGGAGCAGTGGCAAATAACAATATCAAAGTTGACATATGCTTTTGATAATTAATGTTTAAGGCTGCGACACATGGGTGAAGCTGATTCACTTACACAGGAAGTTGCAGGAGCGAGTAACATTGATTTGCAAACTCCGTAAGTTATCTCTCTCTCTCTCTTTCTCTCTCTTGCTACATGAATGCATATAAATGTATATTTGCATATTTGTGTGCTCTTCATCTGTGTGTTATTGAGGATTGTGAAACTAGGCAATAACATCTCAGCTTAAATATTCTGTTGTCTCATTGCAGATCAACCATCCCGGCAGCATCCACAGTTCAAACACCCGAATTATTCAAAGGTTGTCTAAAAGAATATCAGTTGAAAGGTCTCCAATGGCTAGTTAATTGTTATGAGCAGGTTCTGGAGCAATTCAAAATAATTTCCTGATGATTTTTTTCTTATTCTTTTCCCCCTCCCTTTCCCCTTTCTGGGTTATTAAGTTGAGTTTTTGTCATCTTTCCGGGTTTAAATGGTATACTTGCTGATGAGATGGGATTTGGAAAGACTATACAAGCTATGATTTTGCAGGTACATCAAAGTTTGGTGACCAGGCTCAAGAAGCAGGTTTGTGTGCAAAGGAGCTTCCTTTGCCATCTCAAAGTGAAGAAGCTTCTATTAACATACAAATGGCAGTCAGTGGCCCAATGCAAGACAAAGTCGACCCTAATAAGTGCTTCAAATGACTATGTTCCTATGGATGGTAGTACATATGATTCTGGTGCTCAGAAAGAAACATAGTTGCAAGCTTTTGATTCAAATAATGATAGTTCAAGCCCAAGATCTTAACTATCAGATAAACAGATCCTATCAAATGTATTTGATTCTTTACCTGCATGTAATTGTAATGTGATAAGCTTCTAACATATAAAGTGACATGGTGCTTGTATAAATGTAATATGATATATATGTTTAGTTGAATGAAGAATACCCATTCTGTTCATATTTCTACAAATTTTTATTTTTTTATTTTAGAAAATAAATTACTTGCGGATTTACCTACGGATGCACATGTGGAACAAAAAGTTGCGATGGTTAGAACAATCGTAATCAACAATAAAAACGAAAATCAAATGGAAAGTTACGACGGTTGGTAACCGTCGCAATATGCAGATTACGCCAGTTCCCTACCTGTCGTGAGAGATAACGACGGTTGGTGTGACGATTTTGACAATCGACGCGATACGGCCTCGCGACACACGTTTCTACGACAGTGTTGAAACTGTTGTGACTTGCAAATTACGGCGGTTTTAACCGTCGTAACCTGCCAAAATAACCGTCGTAATCTGCCAATTTTCTTGTAGTGATATATATATATATACACATATATATATATATAAATAAAATAATAAGGGTATAATTGGAATAAAAAGTCATAAGCTAAAAGCTACAAGCTCAAAAGCTACTTCAAATAGCTTTTGAGAAAAAAGCTAAAAACTAGTTAAAAAGCAATAAGCTAAAAGCTAAAAGACAGTTACCAAACAATGTTTTTTCATTAATATGAGCTGAAAAGCTATAAGCTCTAAGCTCTTTTCTGTGTCTTGCCAAACAGACTCTAAGACAAGTTTTGTTGTCTTTTCTTTAGTATCTCATATGGTGAGATCTTAATTTTTGACATGGGTACTCTATTCAGGACATAACAAACAGTCAATAAAATTTCTCCCACCAGTGAGGTGCAGCACCAGAATTCATCATAATTGCAACAACTAGTTCAGTAAGAGTTCTATTCTTTCTTTCTGCTTTACCATTTATTTCAGGAGAATATGGAGCAGTCGTCTCATGTACAATTCCATGTTTAATATAATAATCATTAAATAACTCATAATCGTATTCAGTTCCCCTATCACTACGAAGTCTCTTAATCTTCTTACTGAGTTGATTCTTAATTTTAGTTACATACATCTTAAACATGTCAAGTGCTTCACTTTTATTCTTCATTAAGTATGCATAAGTCTAATCAGAGTAATCGTCAATTAAAGTGATGAAATAACGTTTACTATTTCTAGTTAAAGTTCCGTCTAATCCACATATACCATAGTGTATAAGATCTCAGGGATCAGATTCTTTAATAATTGATTTATGAAAAGTCTTAGTAATTTTAGGTAGACTACAATATTCACATTTATTTATATCATTGACATTTAATTTAGGGATTAGGCCTAAGTTACTTGCATTAGAGATAACTCGCTTATTAACGTGACAAAGTCTAGCATGCCAAATATTAAAACCACACAAAGAGTAAACAGAAGGAGAAATTTTATTCCAATCAACATTCAACTTAAACATGCCATCAGTGGCGTATCCTTTCCCAACAAAAATACCATTCTTAGTGATGGTGTACAAATCTGCCCCAATAGACTAACTAAACCTTGCCTTATTCAAAATAAAACTAGAAACAAGATTCTTCCTAAGTTCAGGAACATGCATGACATCCTTAACGATTAAAGTCTTTCCTGAGGTGAAGTTCAACTCAATGTCTCCAATTCCAGCTGTAAGAACAAGATTTGGTTCTACATTTGGCCACTAGTTTTGATGATAACTGCACATGTTATCCAAGAGAACAATTCTATATAATATGGTTTCAGTCTAGTGTGTGGTTGTTATCAATATGATTCTGATTCTAATAAGAAGGCGTGTGACGTCATCAGACTCTTTTATCAACACTCTGGAAGAAAACATATGTGTGTGTACAAGTTAAAGTCAATATTCATGAATGTTTATAATACAACGGTTCTAATGAATGTTAGTTCTACAAAGAGAGTCGTTGATCACAAAGAGAGGAAGATAAAAAGATTGTTGATTATTGTTCATACAAAGGATTATTCAACACAGCAAACAAATCAATATGTAGCAAGCAAAGATGAAGTTGATACTACAAGTGTGAACAAACGATGATTATCCTAACACCATATGAAACTACTCAAGTGAGACATTAAAATGGATCATAGTAGCTTAGTTGAACTTGATGGTTGAATTGGAAAACACATTATATGCTCAAGAAATGAGTACAAGATGTTGAAAGTTGAAGCTTAAACGAAGAATGCTCAATGGAGAAGAAGCTGAAGCAAAATGATGAAGAATGCACAACGATGCAACATGCTGACGCCGTGTTAAACTCATGAAGTGAAACATCATTAAGTGAAGCATAGTAACTTAGTTGATCTTGATAGTTAAGCTGGAAGAAGCATTAACTACTCAGAAAGGAGTAAAGAAGCTTAAAGCTAATGATAAGAAGCTGTAGTGCTCATAAGAAATATTTTAAGCAAATACAGAACTAGGGAGCTTTATAACCTCTTAGAGATTTATTTTTAGATAGTTTCTATATTAGAAAGCAAGGAGTTGTTGCTTTCAACTTGTTATATACTTCAATTGTGTAATCATCTTGTAAAAAGCATATATAGTGCACAAGAAAATCCTTGAAAAAGGTAATGTTCCTTGAGAGGTCGAATGATGAACAGAATGCTCGAGAGGGCAAATTCGTGGTTTAGCAGCTTGGAGGTTGATTCCTTGAGCGGTAGGGTGAATACTAGAAAGCTTGAGAAGACTAAGCGTGTTTCTAACAGCTTAGTGGATGATTCCTTGAGAGGTGAATGAATGCCAAGAATCTCAAGAAGGCAATGGAGGGTTTCCATTGTGGTTGTAATCATGTTGATGATTAGTGGATTAAGTTCATGTGATAAGGCGAAATCACCTTGAGGGGTGGACTGGAGTAACTTCGTTAACAGTGAACCTGGATAAAATAATTTTATTCATTTATTTTATTTACTTGTTAACACAATTGATTTAAATTACGCAAATGGGGACGAAATGTGAAACCTAATTCAAACCCCTTTTCTTGTGTTTCTCAACCTTCAATTGGTATCAGAGCTCCAGTTCTATTATTGATGTTTATCAAACACTTAACCGTGTCAGATAAAGATTCAGACGAGCTTTGAGAAATGCTCTAGTTAATCTCCTCCACCATCTACAGTTTTAGTGTCACACAGTGATGAAAAGATTTAGTACTTAAATGACAAATCAGAAAGGTTCATTCTGGATTATGTCTCTGATTCTTAAGAGCTGGTTGTTATTGACAATATAATCCTCTCTTATGATGCTTGCCATAAGATTGAAAGCAAGGTAAAGATCAGCTGGAAAAAAGGATTATAGACTCATCAGATAATTTGAAGAATCTGATGAATGCTATTCTTGGAATACGTTAGTTGAGAACTACGTATCTTCTCAAGGTGATGCCTAGACAAAGCTTAAGAAGGATGATCTAAGAAGGATCAACAAGAATCATCAGAAAGCAAGAAATCTTGTTTGTTGAAAGTTATCCTTTCTGAGTATGAGATGTTTTCAACAATCAGATTCAGTCTATCATTGAATTTCTCAAGATTGCTCATTATGAACTCTTTCATGTGAAGAAGAGAAAATGCTTGAGTCATGATATTGAGGCATGAACACTTCAAGGAGAAGTATGCTGAAGATTTTAGAAATCTTGTTATTAAGATTTTAAATCATGATTGCAGAAATTAAGATTCTGAATGATGATTTCTTCGTTAGGATTCTTGAAGAAGATGATCAGAAGCTTGCTATTCGAATAGAAGCTAATGACACCCGATCAAGCCTGGAAATTAGCTTTGGAGCTTATTATCAGGATTCTGAATGTCTGCACAGAATGAAGACATCTACTTCAATTCTTGAAAGCTTTGCATATTTTTGAAGTGATCAGAAAGGAAGATTATCAAGCTGACAGAAGTTTGGAAGAACAACACATCCACGATCAATTTTCTGAATCCTTGACATATGTGTTCATATGGAAAATTGGCTTGACATAAGATAAGCAATTTGTTAGCTTGAGAAAGATATTACATTTGAATAAACTTAAGTTTTTCATAACGTTATTGAAAGTTCTTCTCAGAAGCTTCAGATACATGAATGTATCCTTCTGTACTCACCACTTTTTGGATTCATGCGACTGAGTGAATGTATGAGCTTAAGAAGTTATCTGATGAAAATAAGATTATGATGTTCTAGTTCTTCACAATCAGATACAGATGATTAAATAATAGAACAAGCTTTAAAAGAAATGGATAACATCATGATATATGAGAAATCATCGTGAAAAAGCATTTCAAGGAAGCAACTAGCATGTTTATTCAAAACAAAATATGATTCGAATCTATTCTGATGCATATTGGTTAGATTGCTCTGAATATCCAAAGGCTACTGAAGCACCTTCATCAGAAATCAAATCAAAGTCAGATTTGATAAGCTTGAAAGTCAGAAACCAAATCTTAGTGGAAGAATACACAGATATCTATGATAAAGGAAATGGAGCAGCCTAAGAAGTATCCGATCAGAAGATGCTTAATCAGAAGTCATCAAAGTTCACACTTTCTAAGAAAGGAAAGACAGATTTTTTAATGAATTGTTTCTGGTTCATAAAGATCAAATCAGTAAGAACAAGATTATCATTCAAACCCTCAAGGGAAATGAATTTTAGTTTGATGATATCTGCATCTGGTGAAGATCAGCATATATTCAATGATTGAATTATGATTATGCAAGAAGATTACAACAAGTCTCTTTAGCACATAAATGCTCAATGGTTTATGTTTAAGCTGAGAAACTTTAGGCCTTCTGGAAATAAGCCTTCTTGAAGAAGTTACTTTCTGATCTCTCTTGAAGATAGAAGATGGACGATTCTAAGGAGTAGACTAGTGAAAGAACTTGGTTCTTCTCCAACGATGAAAGATGAAACCAATGTCAAAAGAGATGTTCTCACCCTTCAAAATGGAAGCCACGAAGATGATCATGACTCTGCTCAACGTTAAAGATTTCAATGAAGATTGCAGCAGAAAGAAGACAATGGAAGAAAAAATAATTCTAGTGATCCAGCTAGAAGTAATGTCAACAAGTCATCGACTGCAGAAGCTGAATGCTATGTGATTCTGAAGAAGCCTCTACATCAGAAGATGGATTCTATAGAAGTATCGAGTAATGTATTTCTAACCTTTAATATTTAATTTTTTATTAGGATGGAAATCTATTCTTATATTCTAGAGAAATGTGTTTTAAGAGAGAATATCAGAAGGAACTCTATTTATAAAATATTTAAGATAAAACCCTTACTAGGATAATATCTTTCTCAAAATTTCCTTACTGAAATTAGACTTGTTTTCATTTCACTTGTAAACATAGTTCATTATTTAGAATGAAATAAGCATCTCAAAATTTGTGCTTCTCGAGAATAGAAAAGATATATTTCTTGAAAAATGATGTGTAGAATTCGTATGAAAATCTTTTGACGGTTGGAAATTAGTTTGTGATTCATTTATTAACCATAATGATATAAAGAGTTGGTATGTCAACAAATTTTTGTCTTATATGTACCATACCTCGTATCTGATGGGACACCTCGGTTAATGAGAATATCTTGGATAAAGGAAATGAAATCATTCACTTTATCTCTTGTCAGAACTTCTATGTTCATTCCTTTTTAAGTTTCTCCTATGTTTTTCTTTGAACCTGGTATCTGCTTAAGTCTTCCATTTTCATCTTTTATCAGGCATTTTATCTTATCCTTTTAATTTATCACACCTGCTTTGAAAACAGTTTCCATTTTCAGCTATATCATTAATCGTCACTTTTAACCAGTCTTTCTATCATTTATGATGGCTATAAAAGCTTTCGTCTTCTTCATTCTTAGTCACTACTTCCTTGTATACTTCATATCCCTTCCTTGTTCCGTTTCACCTTCCTCAAATCAACCATATCTGTCAAAACATTATGTGGCAAAAAAGAGATTCTTGAAGTCATTGTTGAAAAATGACCTCATTTTATGAGTCTTAAGGGAACAGATCGTGACACTATTCTCGGTGTTAAAAAACAAAAATAGGGTAAATACTTTGAACTCTTAAATGGACCTGTTTATTCAAATCTTGTGAAAGAATTTTGGAAGTATGCCCTAATTAGTGTTAATGGCAAATTCATTTGCTCCCGTATTCATGGTGCTGGGTTTATCATCTCTCCTAAATCTATTACTGATGCTATTGGCTGTGATCAATCCGCTATCACTGTGGATTAGTTTCGCTTTACCTATTTCTTCATTGAAAATATTGCTAACATCCATGACACTTCACTCATGTATGAACCCACAAATCCTGAAAATCTTCTTCCCACCGCTAGAGTGTGGTTCAATCTTCTTCTTGCCAACTTTCGTCCTCGTGAAGTTGAGAAAAATGTTATATCTCATGTTGACCGACTCTTCATCTATTTTTTTAATGAACAATATCCGTGTCAATCTGCCCTTAACCATCTTCAACTACCTAAAAGAATCTATAACTATCTCACGAAGTCAACTTAAGGCCTATATACCATATGGAAGAATTTTATCTAAATTGCTTTATAAAGATGAAATCATCAGTGCGACCAAAAGGCTTGGATCAAACGATGCACTTGTTAAAGATAGTTACAACATTTTCAGAAGCCTATTGGACTAATAAGAGATTAGTTTCTTTATTCTGAATAGAATAGAGCTTACAAACCTCACTTCTTAGACTTTACAGATTGAATTCAAGAAGAGCTTACAAACCTCCTCTCAAAGACCATCTAACACAGGGCGAGCTTACAAACCTCATGCCCTGAAAAGTTGTTGAATCTTAGAATCTCTGAGTTCTTAGTTCTTGTCATTAGGTCTAAGTATGTTTTGTGTCTGTCGTCTTCTGTTGTAATTTATCTATTAAATAGTAATGAAAATTTTTTCATATTACTTTGTCAATTTTGTTTCTACACCTTTTTAATTTCTAACAAAGGGGGAGAAAGTGATATATGATTTTGATATTCATATCCAATTTAAAGAATCTCATCCCAAATATAATTGAATATGTTGAATATGTTTTACTTCTAACCATATGTTTAAGAATTGATCAGGAACTTCACAAAAGTTCACTGTATGTTAGAACGGGTTATCAGAAGACAGAAGTTAAGACATATCAAAAGCTATGATATATCAGAATACATAAACTGTATTTGATAAGATATCAAAAGATATGTTATATCAGAAGACATGTACAAGAAAGAAGAATACCAAACAAGCTTGGTATGATAATATATCCAGTGTTGACCACTAAGTTATCAGAAACAAGAAATGTCCATGAATTTCGCGCTGATACCCAAAACATGTCAGAAGTTGTTAACTTTCTGAAAGGATGATTCAATTGGTATCTAAAATTCAATGGCATCCAAACCTCATATGGTATCTAGACTCCAGCATTGAAAGAATGTGAATTCTTCGGAGATAAAAATCAAGTCTCGATGATAAAAGAAAATATTTGGTTTCTGAACCATAAAATGACTTAAGGACATGTGCACCTGTTGGTAATCTGTGCTAAGATATTGAAGAATTGGTTTTGATACATGATGTGTGTCATCTAAGAAAGTATCTACCAGTTTATGATATATAATGCAAGACATTAAGCCTGACAAGACAAATCAGGTTTTGATACGTCTACAATACTCTTATAGTAAGCTTGGTTCTGAGATGAAGACCAGCCAGTTCTAGTCAGATTCTAATGAAACATCACTGAGAAGTAATCATTCTCTTTTCGACATGATTCTATTTAAAAATCATTTTATGAGTTTGGGGATCAGGGGGAGACTCTGAACAAGCATAAATGAATTTTGAAAGTAACAGAATCAGGGGGGGCTTGTTAAGCTTATCTCTAACTTTGTGGATTTATGTTGATTACCCAATACGAATTGCTTTATCAAAATGCATTGTTTGTCATCATCAAAAAGGGGGAGATTGTAAGAACAAGATTTGGTTCCACATTTGGCCACTAAGTTTTGATGATAACTGCACATCTTATCTAAGAGCACAATTTTGTATAATATGGTTTTTGTCTAGTATGTGGCTGTTGTCAATATGATTCTAATTCTGATAAGAAGGTGTGTGACGTCATCAGACTCTTTTATCAACACTCTGGAAGAAAACATATGTATGTGTACAAGTTAAAGTCAAGATTCATGAATGTTTCTAATACAACGGTTCTAATGAACGTTAGTTCTGGACATTCTAATTAAGACATTATGAGAAAGGTCTACAAGGCTTTCTATTGTGATGCGCTTCAAATGTTACAAGTTCTGAAAATTCTGGACGTGGTTCAGGTGAACAAAGCTCTGAAGATTCTGAAGACACAATTTATGAAGATCAAGTTATGATGAGTTTCTGAAGACAAGGTTCTGATTAGACGAAGTGTTGAAGACTCTGAAGACAAAAAACGTGCTAAATAAAATCTGAAGACTCTGAAGATAAGGTTCTGAAGGAACAGGTTCTAAAGACTCTGGAGATTATGCTTCTAAAAGAACGAGTGCTAAAGATTCTCAAGGTAGATTATACTGAACAAAGATTTTGGAATTCTGAAGATTACACAAAGAATGACTCTTCTACAAGACGCTTCATCAAGTCAATATCTGAAGCCTCTGAAGATGCTAGAAGACTGAAGATCAGAATGGTTTTAAGCTGAATATAATTGTATTAAAACTCTGTACCCTCTACCTCGAGAAGGTGGCACAGAAGCAGCTTTTTGTACAGTGATGTTGACCATTCCATCATGTGAACATTGGGATATTGCTGTTGGAATATGTTTCCAAGAATACCCCTCAACGGATCTATTCTTTCATGCTCTATAAATTGAAGACTTGGAAGCTTGAAGAAATGTTGCTCATGGCTAGAAGCTCATAGCTTATTGCTGAAGCAGCCGTTGATCACAAAGAGAGAAAGATAAAAATATTGTTGATTGTTGTTCATACAAAGGATTATTCAGCACAACAAACAAATCAACATGTAGCAAGCTAAGATGAAGCTGCTACTAGAAGTGTGCACAAATGATGATTATGCTAACACCATATGAAACTACTCAAGTGAGACATTATAAGTGAAACATAGTAGCTTAGTTGAACTTGGTGGTTGAATTGTAAAAAAGTGTTATATGCTCAAGAAATGAGTACAAGATGCTGGAAGCTGAAGCTTAAACGAAGAATGCTCAATGGAGAAGAAGTGGAAGCAAAATAATGAAGAATGCACAATGATGCAACATGTTAACTCCATGTGAAACTCATCAAGTGAAACATCAATAAGTGAAGCATAGTAACATAGTTAATCTTGATACTTAAGCTGGAAGAAGCATTAACTACTCAGAAAAGAGTAAAGGAGCTTAAAGCTAATTATAAGAATCTGTAGTTTTCATAAGAAAGCTTTTAAGAAAATACAGAACTAGGGAGCTTTATAATCTCTTAGAGATTTATTTTTAGATAGTTTCTGGATTAGAAAGCAATGAGTTGTTGCTCTCAACTTGCTATGTACTTCAATTGTGTAATCAGCTTGTAAGAAGCATATATAGTGCACAAGAAAATCCTTGAAAAAGGTAATGTTCCTTGAGCGGTCGAATGATGACCAGAATACTCGACAGGTCCAAGTCGTGGTTTAGCGGCTTAGAGGTTGATTCCTTGAGCGGTCGAGTGAAGACCATAAAGCTTGAGAAGACTAAGTGTGTTTCTAACAACTTAGTGGATGATTCCTTGAGAGGCGAATGAATTCCAAGATTCTCAAGAAGGCGGTGGAGGGTTTCCATTGTGGTTGTAATCATGTTTATGATTAGTGGATTAAGTTCTTGTGATAAGGCGAAATCACCTTGAAAGGTGGACTGGAGTAACTTCGTTAATAGTGAACCAGGATAAAATAATTGTGTTCATTTATTTTATTTACTTGTTACGCAAATTTATTTAAATTCTGCAAATGGGGAAGAAATGTGCAACCCCATTCAAACCCCAATTTCTTGTGTTTCTCAACCTTCACCAGCAACATCAGTGGTGTGAGCATCTCCCAACAAAACTTTCTTATTTTCTGCATTCGTGTATGTCTTGAACAAAACACGATCATAACAGACATGACGAGAGGTGCCAGTGTCTATCCACCAACCATCACTTCCACCAACCATGTTGATTTCAGTGATCATGGTGATGAATTGCTCATCAGTCAGGTTAACCTGTGCATTAGAGCTAACCGGTTTAGGCCTGCTCTTACATCTCTAAGCCATATGACCCAGTTTTCCACGATTAAAGCAAGTGAAATCCGAAGCGTCATTTCTTTGAGTTGGTGGTTTCTATCTAGCAACCGAAGCAGATAGGCCCCTTGAGGGATTCCCATTCTTAATTCGGTTCACAACATTGTGGTTCTGATTCTTTAATGGTTTGCTTGTAGGCTTCAGAACCACACTGAATCTCTTTTTGTTGTTAGAAACAACTAAGACTTCATACTTCTGATCTTGTCTTCTAGATTCCTCTTCAATTCGGAGGTGAGTGATCAGAATCTTAATTGAAAACTCTTTTGTTTTGTGTCGAAGCACATTTTTAAAATCTTTCCAACTAGGGGGCAGTTTGTCAATTATCACATCAATGTGAAGTTATTCATCGAGGCGTGTACCTTCAGTTATGATTTCATGAGAAATCTTTTGAATTTCATGGCTTTAAGCTTCCACCGACTTTTCATCCACCATCTTATAATTCAGGTAGCGGCTGACAGCATATTTCTTTGCACCTGCTTCTTCATTGTCATATTTCTTCTGCAGAGCTTCCCATACATGTTTAGCTGTGTTACAATTATTGTAGTAATCATACAGATCATCAGCAAAGTTGTTTAAAATGTGGTTTTTGCAAATATAATCATTATCTTTCCAGATGGCAATCTCTTTCCGGAGCTGTAAATCATCTGTCTAAGTCTTAACAAAAGAGTCTGATTCATACGAGTTGAGAGTCTCGTCTGAATCTGCAGTTGTCTTACCATTAGTTTGGTCAGTTGATCCAGAAGGAGAAACAAGGTTATCCTTAGTCCGAACATGGGCAACCTTCTTCAAAGTTAAGAAAAATTTCATCTTAGTTTACCAACGTTTAAAGTGAGAACCCTCAAACTTAAATGGTTTATCAGAGACACAAGCGGCCGCAGTAATACCGATAAGTTCCTCGGTAGCCATGGTAGTTACAAAAATCGTCTTAAAATTGTTGTTTTTTGGTTTTGGAAAAATTACCACAAAGAAAATTATTGGGACGAGTCACGTACTAGGTCGTTTTCTTTAAGATGTTTTGTCGTACTGCCAAAATTATGCAATGCAGTCACATTTCGACGACATCTCCTGGACAAAACAACCCATTCAAAATTACGATTATCACTTGCAATGTGATAAATCATTCGTAGAGATACACCTTTAGATGGTATTTAAACCACTCGTATCTGAATGTAATTTCAGTCGTCGATGGTGCAATCAACCACTCGTAAATCAGAAAAGAAAAAATTTAGATGAAGGAAATGAGAAAGAGAAGGGAGATTATGGAAATGTTTAGAATTTTTTGGAGTTTTTTCAACTGATACGAGAGATTCAAGTTATATCCAAGGAACTGATATGATGGAGAGAAAATAGTCGGAGAGTGGAGAGAAAATAGTGGGAGGAAATTATTCAGTCAAAATTAAGTTAAGACTAGGTTTTGATGAGTGACTCATTATAATTATCAATTAATTTATTAATAATTAATTATTAATTATTTAATTTCTACGTAATCAAATAGAATTAACTTCCATTAATTAATCAGACAACCCTTTCAAATTCACTTCAAGTTTTCCAACAAAAATCACAGCTTACGAGTGAAGATGGCTGGTTTATACCTGGGTGGCTCGTACACTCAAAGATACAACAGAGTCGCCACCAAACTTTATTTAGTCCCAAAGGACAGGGAAAATATCGATAAAACCCAAGGGGAAGAGGAACGGGAATATGGGTCGGTTATGCAAAAGGAAGGTACTAGCAGCTTACACATCCGTCGTACTCGACGAGAACCATTTCGCTTGCTTCGGGCTTGGATGGGTTATCTATCTAAAGGCTTCTAGCTAAAAGAAGGAGAGAGAGAGAGAGAGATAGAGAAAGAAAGAAAATACTCACGGAGGATTGGGGGCCCTCGTGCCTAGAAACCCTCATAGTGCAAAGAGGAAATCAGAGCGTCGTAGTTCATGGGAACTAGGGATAAAGAAAGGGGAGAGGAAGGAAGGGTGGAAGTGCGCTCGCCAAGATCATCGCGATCTAGTGCCTACGTATCTGACATTCTAGAGAATGCAGAATCTAGGCTTCCGTAGTTTGTGGAACTAAGACGGAAAAAGAAAAGGAAAGGTGGTGTCTAAACCAAGAGCAAAAGAAGGTAAAAGGTAGATCCGCTGGGGATAACAAAGAGGATTGGTGTCGAAACCAAGAAAGAAGAAATGAAGAAAGATGATTGAAAAGACTCCATTGGGGAGGTAAGTGAACAAAGCGACGGTGCTAGGGACCAGAGGGTAGTGACCCTACTGGGGATCGAAAGGATAAAATATCGGTATATTAACTGACTGGAAGTGGTTAACCGGAGAGGAAAGGAGATAAAACTCTGATGGGAAAAAGAGAACTCTACTGGGGAAAACCGAGCAGAAAGGGGTGACCGCACTGGGAAAAATGAAAGGAATGGTGTCAAAACCAAGAGAAATAGGATTCGGTATCTGACTGGCAGTGATTAACCGAAGAAAAAAGAGATAACAACTCTGGAGGGGATAAAAGACTTGGTGTCAACAGACAAACTGTGATGAACCAAACAAGAAGAGAGTACTGAACCAAGAGAAGGTGTTTGACTCTTGAAAAGGTTTTGGTATCTTAACTGATAAATAGTGGTTAACTGAGGAAAGAGAAGTTTGCAACTTTGTGGGGAGAAAGGTTTTAACAGATAAACTATGATCAACCAAAAGAACGGGTGTAGAACAAAGCGAAGGTTGTAACCCAAAGGGGATGTCGATACTGACTAAACAAACAATATTTGATCAACAAAAATGGTAATGAACCAAAAGATGTTGACAAACGCTGAGGAATCGGTGTTAACAGAGAAACTGTGATTAACGGAAAAAGAAATGAGTGATTAACCAAGAGAAGGTGATTAACTCAAAAGGGGTTTAGTGTTTTAACAAACTGGTTGTGGTTAACTGAAAGAATGGGTGATTAACAAAGAGAAGGTGATTAACCCAAGAGTAACTCAGTATGTTAATATATAGACTGTGGTTAACTGAGAAGATGTGCAAATTGGTGTTTTAACTAACAGGCAGTGGTTAACCAAACAAAGGGAGAAGAACAAAGAGAAGGTTGCGAACTCCTGGGAATGTGGTTTTAACAGTAAGACTGTGTTTAATCGAAAAATAAACTCTTCTTGGGGAAGCAAAAGTAATGATTGACCACAAGAAAAGAAAGTAGGGTATTGAAACAAAGAGAGTTTGCAGACCCAAAGACGACGATCTTAACCGAAAAGGTAATGATTCATCAAAAGAGATTGCAAGAGATAAGCGTGATCAAGGATCAACTCAACTGGGGAAGAAGATACACTACTGCCTGAGGATAGATGTGACTAAGCCAGGCACAGGGTCATTTGTCCCCTATCTGAAGTAGTCAGAATGAGAGTAGGAATTCTCCATTCTCATTCCTTCTCTAACACACAGGGTGTAGTGCAGAAGTTGAAACAGACAGCGTAACAACTCCTAGTTGTATAGTGCTCTAGTAGTGTGCGATGCGCGAATCTCTGACTTAGTAGGGGATCGAGAGAGAAAGCTCTAAAGGAAGCCTAAAGAGAAGCGGCAAAGGGAAGATTAATAATCGAAACAAAGTTTTGATTAATTAATCAAAAGGGAGGAAGATGCTAATAATTTTCCAAAATGAATTGAAAAATTATTAAAGCAAAAGGGTGCATTATTGATTATACAAGATTAAGCTTGTTCACAAAAAACTAACTTAATGCAAGAAGGTGCAAAATAGTACCAAATGACATTTTAGAATGCAACACAAATCATGTCATTATGTGAGCAAAATTGTACAAGAATGGTCATGTGTATACAATGTTAATAATATGAACAAATTGAATAATCGAGAGCGTGCATCGAAAGTTCATGTATATGCTTCAAACATAAGTTAAACGTCACTTAAAACATTCCTGCAAACCAAACATATCATTCCATGGAAGTTAGAGGGAGAGAGCATGACAAACAAGCTTTAAAAAAACACCAAAATGGCATTCTGTTACAGTGGTTACCGGTTACTCTAAAGTGGGTAACCGGTTACTTGCTTGGGAAAAGCAAATCTGGTGAAATTTGTGCAGGGTAACCGATTACCTTATATTGAGTAACCGGTTACTCAGTTGAAAAAGGCAGCACTGAAGCAAATTTTGTGAAGAGTAACCGGCTACTCTATATTGCGTAACCGGTTATCACTGTAACAGTGGCAAAAACAACTTTTGAAAAATCACTTAAAGCATCCAAATCACTTGTTTAAATTACCACATGCTAGGGTATGAATTAGTGCATGAAAATCAAGTTTGAAAACAGCAAATAAGCAGTGATGGAATCATTTAACACATCTAAATCATGGATTAAACAATGCAAAATCACATCACACACAAAAAGCCATCGAAACTACATTACGAATGATACGAAAAATGTTCGAAACAGTAAAATGAGTGAGATCTACCAACCTACAAGCCAGAGATTTGGCTCGGTAATTGTTGCAAAGAGATCTTGGTGCAGATAATCAAAGAAAAACCAGAGGAATCTTCAATTATAGCCGAATCGTATCGAAACCGAGCAAATTGCGACAGAACTCTGAAATACGAATTCGAACCGTAGAATCTTGAAGAAATCACTTGAGATGAATCCAAATGCTAATAAAACTCTAGAAACTCAAGTATAATAGCAAGATGATGAAGGTTAAGCTCAAGAAATAATCACTTTCAATGAGAAAAGGGATTATTCTTCAATGGTGAAGAGCTATAGTGAGGTTTGGGAAGAAAATGTAGATGAAGATGAAGAAGTTGTAGAAAATTCAGAGAGAATGTGAGAGAATTGAGAGTGAAGTGTGAGAAATATGTGTGAAATGGTTGAGAGAATGTGGATCCTTGAAAAAGTGAATGAAAGCTTGTTTATATAGAGTTTTGGTTAGGAGTTGCTAGGTTTGGAATATGCATTGGGATTAGCTTGGGAGTTAGGCTAGGAGTTAGTTACACTTGATTCACCGAGTCAAGCGGTTAACTCGGTTAGTTAGGAAGTTAACTCGGTAATAATCCCAATGTAAGCTTCACATCCAAGGGTTCATAATTCATGAAAATGAGGTGCATGGTAGTCTTGAATGGCAAGGAAACATTGTAGCAAATGCCAATGAATCACTTGAAGAGTCTAGATTATTCCACCTGCTGCTAGAACAATGTAGAATCAAAGACCAAAGAGTGTGCACAGTTATTGTCCCAAAAATGCAGCAGAAACTACAACTTTACACTGAGTAACTGGTTACCCTTTATTGAGTAACCGGTTACTCTAGGCCAAAGTTGCCCAGATGGCTTAGGAACAAGTGTTGAATCCCCAGTTTTGATTTTCCACCTCTTGTTTTGATGAATAGGCATGGAAACCCTTGTTTTGCTTGTTTTGATGATGTGATGACATTGTGAAGATTCGATTAATCGAGCTTAAAACCTGAAAATCCTGCAACAAGAAACACAGAGAAAAGTGCGAATGCGTATGGCGACGATGCGAATGTACATGCTCATGCAAAAAGCAAAAAGGGGGAGGTCAAATTTCGGGTTACGACAGCTGCCCCTATTTAATCCTCTTGGACCTGAATGTACAAATTGCGCTAGCTTTTTGATGATTCGAGGTAGAAGGGGATTAAATACAAGAGTATCCCAAAAATTTGGCCGACGGCGACCAAAGAAGAGCTGCAAGTGTAGAGAGTGTTTGAAGTTTGGTTGAATATCTGCTAGGGAGATGAATCAGCCCAAAAGAAAGGGAGTATACTCGATGCATATGACATGTATGCGTTGTATATGATGCTTGATATCATGCAATGCAAAGGTGCAGGTTGAGGTAATGTGCGGCGGTTTAGGCCGAGATTGTAGCGAAACGCACTAGACATCCGCGGTCGGGGAGAGAACCTTCAGATAAAGACAGGTCCTGCTGAGGAACGGCCCCCCAAAAGGTGATAACTCTGTTGTGGAAAAGGCCAAAAACGGTGAAGACTCTGCTGGGGAAGAAACTGTGAAGTCTCAAATCTCCAGACCATCACCATTGACACTGCAGGGGATAAGAGAAACAAGTCGACCTTTCCATCATGACTTACTCTACCTGGGGGATGAGATCAGGAAACTCCAATTTCTAAGCTGCCACTGACTCTGCTGTAGGGAATTCACAAGGCTCGGAAAATCTTCTCTGCTTGAGGAAGACGAGGAACTAAATCGTACGGCTGCTGGTGCGTGACAGTTTCGACATGCTGAGGGATGATGCACGACCTGTGTTGGGGAGAAGAACACCCAAGTCTCTTCTCGGGTTACATCATGGCAACTTTACTGGGAACCTTATGGATTTATTGGGGAAATGGAATGTAATCAACCTTTTCGGAGAACCATAACGGTGCTTATTCGGGGAAATGATGGCTCTGTTGAGGAACCAACAAATCTTCAAAGAACCATCACGGTGCTGGCTAGGCGTTAGGCCTGCCAACAAATATTACTGATTATCCTGCATGAATTACTAGTAAAATATGCAATGCATAATGCTTTCTCGATTGATTTAGCTTTTTATTGTTCTCAACGTTTTATAATATTATGTGATCACAAATAATTGTTTATTTTGCAAACAAAATACTGGAAAGAAAACAATTGAGAAAACAAATGGTATATTTTTATTGAATGTGAATAATATTGTACATAAGATGTGTACAAGGATGCAAAAATCCTTGATGAGGAAATTTGCAATAAAATTGAAAAACAAATGTAAATGGCAAAGTAAAATCATGCTTTGCAATGATTACAGTATTGGCTACCATCCACTGTAAGTCTAGGTTCCAATGCCTTGCATGAGTTGATGATGATTCGACTGCTCCGTTACCGTCTGAGGTCCAGCTATGACGAAGATAGACTCAAGTGTTCACTGTCAAATGCCTTTATCCCTAATTTTTTCCTGGACATTTTTTCTGTTTTTCGTCCCCCGGGATACCCATTTTTGCCTAAGTCGCCCTTTTGGGTTTTCAACTTAGCGGGCTGTTATTGTTTTTTTTTCATTGCCCCAAACTTTTGCATGGACATTTCTTTTTTTTTGCTCCATCGGTGTCGCAACTGCGAAAAATAACCGGCAGAAATAGAACAGAAGAGTCGCCACCGAACGTAATTTATCCCGACGCAGGGAAAGGAAACTATCGAAGAAAACCTGAAGAAGGGGAAAACATGGTCATCGCATCCATAGTCCAGGTTCGGGAGTCGGTTACGTGAGGGGAAGGTATTAGCACCCCCACGCGTCCATCGTACTCAATGGGATCCACGCTTATTGTCTAATCAAAGGGTGAGTTATCTAAAGCCTACTGCTAAACGAAAACGGGAAGGGAAAAAACAAAAACGTGCTCGCAAGGATTATCGCAATCCTATGTCTACGTATCTTCATGGACGAACGAAGAATCAGAGTCGACGTAGTTCGACGGACTACGCACTAAGGGGGAGGTTTGATCGCCAATACATCGCCGTCTCGTGCCTATGTATCCTCAATCGAACAAGAGAGAAGGGAAATCAGAGCAATCGTAGTTCGACCTACGGGTCGAAAAGAGGGAAAAGATCTCAATCGCACTGGGGCGAGAGAAAAGACTCGGTTATCAGGTTGGTCTCGATCGCAAGGGTGCGAGAGAAGAGGGGAGTCAGTTGTTAGTGTGCTCACCGAGATATCGCATCTCGTGCCTACGTATCTCATCTGGAATGAGAATCAGAGCATCCGTAGTTCACGCGACTACGGGAAAATGGGATCTCGATCGCACGAGTGCGAGAGAAAAGGTTCTGAACTTATTTAAGAAGTGAATTGAATTTGTTTGTGATGCGCATTACGCTAAAGTCTATGACATAGGAGCGAATGTGTCGCATGGTCGCCCCCAAACAGGACGTATGCTAAACACTCTAGAAAAGTGAAGGGAGACCCCTCATTCTTCATTTCCCATGTACTTAAGGCTCGTGGCGCACAATGCACATCGCCTTTATTAAGTATTTTTTTTTGCTTTTGTTTTGAGATGAGAAAGAAGACTCAAAGGGAAAAAGAAAATATAAGGGGGACTCATCTAAATGTTGTCATGCAATATGTCCCTAAGGTGGAGGGTGAGAAAGGAAATTCTATCATAACGTTAGCACGCAAAAGCAAACTAGAACCAAGAAGATAAATAAAAAACAGCAGCTACAACAGCGCTTTAGCTCAGAACAGCGATAAAATCCAGCATGCAAATAATACAACTTTTAACAGCACACATTTTCAGCATAAAATAGGTGTAAAAGGCAGCAGGCCAGCATGTATGCACAATTAACAGCATGTTAAAATCCAGAACAGCAGGTGTGAAAAGTCAGGCAGCATGTGTACATGAACACTTAAGCAATACAACAAGCAAGCAACAATAACAAGTGAACATGCATAATAAGGCAAACCGAACATAGATATTGCAAGCGTCAAGAATGAGCAACAATGGTCATGTTAACTATTCAAGAACAAGTATGCTCAACAAAGTTGCACAACTTAATCGTTCACCAAAACATCATGCCTAAGCGAAAACGGACGCAAGCACCGATCATGCATCACAAGTCCAGGAAGTTAAGCTTTAATCAACAATCAAAATGATTTAAATGTGTGTGCAACATGTTCATCAAATCAAGAAAGCAACAACATAATCATGGATATTCATCAACGAAAACCAAAAGTCGCGTGTCGGAAAATCACATTCAAACCCTCACATGAAGTGAAACAACTCAAGAATAATCCACAAATCAACATCATATCAATCCATGAAGATTAAAAGTGGAAAAGAATCAAAACACACTTGAAAATGCACAAAAATCACACCCTGCATCAGTGTTGATCGATTAACCAATTACAGTGGAAAAGTGGTTAATCGATTGACCATTTCAAAAAAACCACATGAAAAACACACTGGTTAATCGATTAACACGTTTTGCACTGTAGCTGGTTAATTTGTTAACACTGTAAAAACAGCAACATAAAATTCAGCATAAAATCACTTTTCAGCAACTTAACCACTTAATCTCCACATGCTAAAACATGCAATTGATCACAAAAATTACATCAAATAACAACAATTAAACACCAATTGAATCCATCAAACATCAAGATCAATAATCAAAGCAATCAATGGATCAATTATCACCAAAAATCACAAGATCTACATTGTAAAAATGCAAAATAAGCCAAAATGAGAAGTAGATCTAAGAATTACCAACCTACAAAGCGGAGAATTGCTTTGGTATGTTGCAAACAAAAATTGATGAATCAAAGCAAGAAATCCAGAGATATATAAAGCTTTATCAAGAACACTTGAAGATCCAAGCAATAATCCACAAATAAGCAAAAGATTTCCAAGAAGTGATTCCAAAACCTTGAATCTAGATCCAAACAAGTTGCTACTGCAGAATTGAACCAAGAATGATGATGTGATGAGAATTTAGCTCAAGAATTCACAAATTCCAATGAAGAATTTGTGAATCTATGAATATGGAGCTTTGGTGAGAGATTGAAGATGAAGACGGAGAATGTAAAAGTGAGAGAGAATTGAGAGTAAAATTCTGAAAATGAGGGTGAAATTGAGAGTGAATGTGTGTGGTTTGGAGCAATTTAATTTTAATATGGCTTAGGTTTGGAATGAAAATATGGTTTGGAGTATGGGTTAGTGAGAGGAATGGAAATTAGGAATTGAATTAGGAATGGAAATGGAATGGAAATTAGAATTTTGGGTGGAAATGAAAAATAAAATTGAAATGAATCAAAATTGGAATTAATTCTATATTCTTCCAACTGGTGTAAATGTGAGATCAAGTGATGGAAATTGGTTTAAAATGCTGCAATGCTGAAAATTGAAGTTTCTGGGCAAATTTTACATTGGTTAATCGATTAACCAAATTTGCACTGCAAATGGTTAATCGATTAACACATTCAAATTTTTAAATTTTGCGCCAAAAGGAGGGAAACTTGGAGAATCGACCATTGCCACTTGTTCTGAACCCCGTTCCACCTCTGAAACTTGTCATTTGATATTGCCACTGATCCAAGCCTGAAATATGTTGTGAATTTCATTCCGCCCTTGAAATACCCTGCTGAAAAAATACTGTCTGGCGCCGAATCACTGAGAAAAAGAAAATGCCAGAGCCTCTAATAATCAAATAAACTATTGAGCAAAATAAATGCTCGAAAAGACTTCGACAACTATCCGTTTAGCACTGAACACTGCTGAAATGTCCTCTGAACTGGATAAAACATTGAGGTGTGAGAAATAAACCCTGATCCCATGTCTTAGAACTGATGCAATGCACAAATACAGATGCAAAATGAAATGAAGCATAAGCCAAAAAGGTCAAGGAACGGGAGGGCAAATTTTGGGGTGCTACAATCGGGACACCCATTTTTGCCTAGATTGTCCTTGCAGATGTCAATCTAGCGGGCTGTTATCCATTCTTTTTTTAGACATAATATTTTTTAATGTATCGGAGTTCACGGGCAATGGCAACTCCTCCCCATCCATGGTGGTGAGGATCAGGGCTCCGTCTGAGAAGGCTTTCTTGACAACAAAGGGTCCTTCGTAATTGGGGGTCCACTTACTGCGTGGATCCGAGTGAACAGGTGAATACCTCTTTAGCACGAGTTCTCCTTCTTCGAACGCTCAAGGGAGAAATTTCTTGTCAAAAGCTCGTTTGAGACGTCTCTGATACAATTGACCATGACAAACGGCAGTAAGGCTCTTCTCTTCGATGAGATTCAGCTGGTTGTATCGGGATTGAACCCATTCGACTTCATCAAGATCTGCTTCCATTATGACTCTGAGCGAAGGAATCTCAACTTTAATGGGTAAAACAGCCTCCATACCATATACAAGCGAATACGGAGTTGCCCCAGTAGAAGTATGAACTGATGTTCTGTAGCCATGCAGTGCAAATGGAAGCATTTCATGCCTATTCTTGTAAGTCTTGACCATTTTCTGGACAATTCTTTTGATGTTTTTGTTTTCTGCTTCGACGACACCATTGATCTTGGGCCGATATGGTGAGGAGTTGTGGTGCTCGATCTTGAATTCTTGACACAACTCTTTCATCATCTTGTTGTTTAGGTTGCTCGCATTGTCATTGATAATGTTGCTAGGAATGCCATAGCGACAAATTATCTCTTTCTTGATAAATCTGGCAACCACTTGTCGTGTGACGTTTGCGTAAGAAGCAGCTTCAACCCACTTGGTGAAGTAGTCGATAGCAACTAGAATGAATCGGTGACCGTTGGAAGCCTTCGGCTCGATCATTCCAATCATATCTATACCCCACATAGAGAATGGCCAAGGTAAAGTCAAAACATTCAATGGAGTTGGAGGCACATGGATCTTGTCTCCATAGATTTGGCACTTGTGACACCTTTTGGGAAAGTTGTAACAATCAACCTCCATTGTTGTCCAATAATACCCAGGCCGAAGAATCTTTTTGGCCATGGCAGGACCTTTATCATGTACACCCTCGCAGCCCTCATGTATGGACCTTATGATCGTATTTTCTTCGTGTCTATCCACGCATCTGAGCAACACGGAATAATAATTCCTCTTGTACAGTATACCACCACTTAAGAAGAATTTGGCGCAGAGCCGCCTAAGCGCTTTCTTGTCAGTGATAGTGATACCCTCAGGATATTCTTGTTTTTCTAGATATCTCTTGATGTCGTAGAACCAAGGCTTGTCATCAGACTCATCCTCGATGGCTAAATAGTGTGTTGGATCATTCAAATGGTCAATGCGGATATGAGGAGCCTCATTCTTCCACTTGACTTTGAACATGGATGCTAAAGTGGCAAGATCATCAGCTAATTGATTTTCCTCTCTGGAGATATGATGAAAAGAGATCTCATCAAAGTAAGTAATCAATTTTGCTATGTGTTTTTGGTACGTAACCAGCTTAGAATCCCGAATCACTAAGTTCCCTCTGACTTGGCCAATAACCAAAGCAGAATCTCCATTAACCTCAAGAATCCTGATTCTCATGTCAATTATCGCTTCAATACCATAGATACATGCTTCGTATTAATCCATATTTTTGGTGCATGCAAAGCATAATCTGGAAGTAAAGGGAAGGTGAACACCTGTCGGAGAGATGAGGATAGCACCGATTCCATGAACTTTAGAATTGGAGGCACCATCGAACACGAGCATCCATCGTGCCTCTGGTTCGGGTCCTATGTCAGGGTCTGGAATCTCATAGTCTCTGATAAACAGAACATCCTCATCGGGAAAGTCAAACTTCATTTGTTGATAACCCTCTACAGGTTGATGAGCAAGGTAGTCAGACAAGACACCCCCTTTTATGGCTTTCTGGGTAACATGTTGGGTATCATACTCAGTTAATAGCATCTGCCACCGAGCAATCCTTCCGGAGACAGCAGGCTTTTCGAATATGTACTTTATCAGATCCATTTTGGATATCAACAAAGTAGTATGGTAAATCATGTATTGTCGTAGGCGTCGAGCATCCCAGACCAGAGCACAACAAGTTTTCTCCAAGAGTGAGTATTTGGTCTCACAATCAGTGAATTTCTTGCTCAGATAGTAAATTGCATGTTCTTTTCTTCCAGTGTCGTCATGTTGACCCAATACACATCCCATTGATTCATTGAGAACAGTGAGATACATGATTAAAGGCCTACCAGGAACCGGCGGTACTAAGATCAGTGGTTCTTGCAAATATTATTTTATTCTGTCAAATGTTTCTTGACAATCATTATTTCATTCGACCGATTGATTTTTTCTTGGTAATTTGAACATCGGTTCACAGGTAGCCGTCAAGTGGAAAATGAACCTTGAGATGTAATTAAGTCTCCCAGAAACCCACAAACTTCTTTTTCTGTTTTAGGAGGCGACATGTTCTAAATTGCTCAAACCGGGATTAACTTCAATGCCCTTTTAACTCACAATAAAGCCCTACAGTTTACCATATCGAACTCCGAAGGTACACTTTGCAGGATTCAACCGCAGTCTAAACTTCTGGAGTCTGTCAAACAGTTTCTTCAGATGAGCCAGATGATCATCTTCAGTTTTGGACTTGGCAATCATATCATCCACGTAAACCTCAATCCCTCTATGAATCATATCGTGAAAGAGGGTTGTCATGACACATTGGTATGTTGCCCCTGCATTCTTCAGACCAAATGACATGACTTTGTAACAATATGTACCCCATGGCGTGATGAAAGTAGTCTTCTCCATATCAGCTGGGGACATTTTGACCTGATTATATCCTGAGAAATCGTCCATGAAGGAAAAGACAGAGAACTGCTCTGTGTTGTCTACCAAGACATCAATATGAGGCAGAGGAAAATCATCTTTCGGGCTTGCCTTGTTGAGATCTCGATAATCTACACACATTCTGACCTTCCCGTCTTTCTTTGGAACCGGGACGATGTTGGCAATCCATTAAGGATATTCGGAAGTGGCTAGGAACCCAGCGTCAAGCTGCTTCTTTACCTCTTCTTTGATATTAAGTGCCATGTCGGGTCTAGTCTTCCTGAGTTTCTGCTTGACAGGAGGACATCCGGGCTTGAGTGGCAAGTGATGTTCAACGATGTTGGTATCCAACCCAGGCATATCTTGATAAGACCAGGCAAAGATATCAACATACTCTTTCAACAACTTGACCAACTCGGAGTGTACATGCTCTGCAAGGGATGCGCCAACCTTGAATTCTCCTCTGACCTCATTAGTACCAAGATTGACAACTTCTACTGGCTCTTTGTGTGGCTGAATCTCTCTGTGCTCGGGCTCAAGGAGCCTTGCTAGTTTAGCCGGTAATTCACAATCTTCCTCACCATCTTCTTCGGCTTAGTTGATTAGAATCCCAGAATTACAACGGATGTTTGCCATGTTGTTATCAATGCATTTATAAGTTCTACATGTTTATGAATATGTTTAGAATGAGCTATTTTGAAAAGTGAAAATAAAAAGAAACTTTTTCCATTTGTTTGTGAAAAAGTAAAATAAAGAAAGAAAATAGAGCATGATTTTGAATGCAAAAAACTTTTATTTATTGATCACATAATATTGCAAAAGCGTGAGGCCCTTTACAAGCTATCCACTCATCTCGGGCGAGGACGAGGGAATGAGAAAGCAAAATGCATTACATGTTATTTGGAAAAACCACAAGAATCACGGTAGATGTCCAGTTGTTGAGCTTGAAACCCGGCGGGCATTTGCGCACAAAGCTTGAAATCTGGTTGCTAGGACTAGCATCATCACTGGTAGCCACGATGTCACCCTTTTGAAAACCCGTGCTACTGAACTTGATAGAGTTACACTGCTTCTGACCAAGTGAACTAGACTGTCGACCATGGCAGTAACCCAATCCAAAACGGTTATGCTTTTCAACCACATCAATCACGTGCCCCCAGCCTGAGAATGCGCCTTTCTCGATGGTCTCTTTAGCACTCTTGGCAGATGCTAAAGTCATTTGCGGTGATCTACTTTGACTAGTTGAAGCAGAACTGACATCTTCAAACTCGAGACACTGCAACGGCACCTCGGTTATGCCATCTTCGATCTCGACATATCGAAAAGACGATAACTCGCTTACAATCAGATCCTCTTCACCACAGACGATGACTAGCTGGTCGTCAAACATAAATTTCAATTTCTGATGCAAAGTGGAAGTAACTGCCCCTGCGGCATGAATCCACGGGCGACCCAATAGGCAACTGTACGCGGGATTGATGTCCATCACTTGGAAAGTAATGGTGAACAAATGCGGTATAACCTTAATGAGTAAATCCACTTCTCCAATGACTTTCCTTCGAGAACCATCGAAGGCTCTGACAACTAGGGCGCTTGGTCTCATCTTGCTCCCTTCTACTAGCAGTTGGCTCAATGTGCCCTTAGGCATCACATTGAGAGAAGAACCGGTGTCTACCAGGACACGAGATAACAAGGCATCCATATAGCTTACGGATATGTGCATTGCTTTGTTGTGGGCAACTCTTTCAGGAGGCAATTCAAATTCATTAAATCTAAAATATCGACTTGCAGTTATATTGGCCACTACATCATCGAACTCGACAACGGATATATCATGCATCACGTGGGCAGTGTTCAAGACCTTCAACAAAGCTGATATGTGCACAGGAGAGATCATGAGTAAGAACAAGATTGAGATCCTTGAGGCAGTCTGCCCCAGCTGATCCACAATTTTAAAGTCACTTTTCTTGATCAACTTTAGGAACTCTTGATCATCAAGGGTCTCTTTGTTCCTTGAAGCATCCTCAGACGGAATAGTTGGCACTGGAACTGCAGTAGATGTCCCTTTTTGAACAACAAGGGTTGCAGATATGTCCTTGAGAGGAATAATGGTTGGAACTTGAACAGACTTTGTAGTGACTTTTGGAGTGAATACCCGTCCACTACGAGTCATACCTCCAGTGGTTGTAACATTCAAAATCTCGGATTCAGCAAACCTTATCTCTTGACCTCCAGAAAACACAGTAGACCCATATTTCCAAGGTACCTCCTTAGAATTATGATACGGAAACGGTTTTGGCGGGAAAACAACGATAGGTTGTACTTTCTTCTGCTTAGGAGATTCAACATGAACCTTCCTACAGACGATGGTGAATGGCTCGATAGTAGCAACCTCTTCAACAGACTTAGATCTGGCAAATTGAACTTCATCTCAATTCATCAAAATTTAAACACAACCCTTCAGCTTCCGACACTGGTTGGGATTATCGTCGCAAATCTGACACTTGCCATGCAGTCCTTTCAACAGCCCATGCTCATTCAATCTCTTGATAACCGCAGTCATCGAAGTCTTTGCCTCATCGACATCCATGGTCAATTCTGCCCTTGAGTTATCCTCAGCCATGTTTACTGCAGGTCAACCGTGATTAGGTACGGATTGTGCTGAATGTTAGGAACTTCTTCAGGAAAAGTCAAAATCTTTCGATCGATGAGCTCTTGAACCTTGGTTTTGAAAATGAAACAGTCCTCTGTAGCATGTCCTATGTATCCAGCGTGATAAACACAAGACGCATTTGGATTATGCTTCGGGTTGAACGAAGGAATTGCAGGTGCGATCTCCTTGGGAACAATTGCACCTTGGTGAACCAAGTAAGGAAATAATTCAGTGTATGACACCGAAATTCTGTCGAAATTCAGGCGCTTATGATTTCCTTGGTTGTTGTTGTTCTGAAGGTTTTGATTCTGCTGATTTTTGTTATTTTGTTGATTCTGTTGCTGACGTTGCGGTTGTTGCTGAGTCTGAGCGTTCTGAACTGGTTGTTACGGATGATACTGGTATGACGGTTGTTGATATTGTGCAGCAGTAATATATGGATATGGATAGTATGGCATAAGAGCCATGAGAGCTTGATACTGAGGAGAAACTTGAGCTGCCACAGCGTTGGTTTCACCTTCTTTCTTCTTGGACTGACTGTTCTGAGATTTTCTATTGGCTGGCTGCCGGGAAGCAGCCCCAGAAATCTTTCCAGTCTTCAATCCGTTCTCAATTTGCTCACTAATGGTTACAACATCAGCGAAGTTAGATGAAGAGCTACCCACCATTTTCTCATAATAGGATCCTTGTAATGTGCCCATAAAGATGTCAACCAACTCATTTTCAGAGAGAGCAGGTCGTACACGAGATGCGATCTCGCACCATCTTTGTGCATACTCTTTGAATGTTTCAGCTGAGCGCTGAGACTGGTTTTGCAACTGTAATCTGGTAGGCGCCAAATCAAGATTGTATTTGTATTATTTCAAGAACGCGTCAGATAAATCCCTCCAAGTACGGATTTTGATGTGTTCTAAGCCCGTGTACCAATCCAATGAAGCACCAGACAAACTATCTTGAAAACAATGAACTAGCAATTCATCATTATCAATATAGGATGCCATCTTCCTGCAGTACATAGTGATGTGACTACGTGGGCAACTCAAACCTTTATACTTTGGCAACTCAGGTATCTTGAATTTCTGCGGCAGTACCACATTCGGAACCAAGCATAAGTCCTTGGCCTCCATGCAAAAAGAAGAAAACCCTTTAATAGCTCTGATACGGTCTTCCAACAACTTGTAGTCAGCAAGTCTACTCTGATTAGCAGACCTGACAAGAATCTGAGGATTTGGCAACTGAGATGCGGCCGGAGCGTGCACTTGCGGAGTAGCAAACTGAGAAGGATACACCAAATCCGGATTAACCATCTGACTAGTATTCTGACCCAACTGAACACCAAATGGATAATTCGGAGGAGGTACCACATCAGCGGATGAAGATGCTCCAAGGTAGAACATTCCAGGATAAACATTCTGAACACCAGTTTGAGCAGCTTGAGATGAAACCGGAACATGAATAGGAGGACCCCAATACACATGCTCTTCTTTATGAAGAGTTTCAATATTAGTCAATACTAGAGTCTGACGAGTTTGAACCTGAAGGTTCTCATGATCCTCGTTCACCACTGAAGGTGGAACAGGAGTAGGCATACCCCACGGATATGCAGCAGTATTCCCATTAGGCATGGGCACAACAAACGGTTGATATGGTACGAAGGCACTACCATTATTTGTAATCTGAGGAGTGTAGTTCGGAGGCATACCCCAAGGAAAAGCAACAGGCATTTTGTTCAAACCAGACTGAGAATTTGACGGATGAACAACAGACTGGATTATAGGCTCAACTGGCACTTCAACCATAGCAGGAGAAGGAACAACAGCAGGAGTAGTCATAATAGGAGCGACAATGGTTGCATCAGTGACAGTTGCAACAACAGAAGTAGCAGCAGAAGCGTCCTTCTGAGCACGAAGGAGTTCTATAATAGCATCCATGTTCGTCTGAAACTGATCCATTCGACCTTGGAATTAAGCCAGAGTTTCCTTGTAAGCAGCGTTCTTAGCTTCGAAGTCAGCCATGATTCTGGATTTGCTTGAGCGAGTGAAGTATCGATGTCGAGTCGTCGTCTTGCTACAAACAGTAGACGGACAAGGATGATCGACAATTTCCAGATGAAGGGATGTGCATATGTGTGCAAATGAATGTATGTTATGCATGCAAAAATAAAGTCTTAAATTCCAGGAATTCGTAAACTTATCTTTGTTAACAATAATCCTAAAGCATACAAGTAAAGGTGCAAAGATAAGACTGGCAAGAAACTTCATTCATTTATTCAATCAATAAAGGAAAGAAGTACAAGTCAAGTATAAATAAAATATCTACCTTTTGGGCTACAATAGAATCAACATGAATCCTATCAAAGACCACCCTGGAAATAGACAAGAAGTGGAAAACAGCCCAAGGAAGCTGGTGTGGCAACACATCGGCATATGCATCCCTCAACAACCCAGGTAAGTCCTCAAGTGCGTGCTCAGCAAATCTAGCTAGGCGGCCATGCCTCTCACTCTAATACTTTGGATCCTTCACGAGGTTTTGTAGTAAGGAATGGTTAGGTCCCTGAAGCATATCTTGAAGAAATGCCTCTTTCTGATCCAGGAGATTTTGTAGATGACGACTTTGTTGCTCCCAATGAGTGCTCTCTGTGTTGAGCTGACTAATCTATTCTTGGCTCTGATGTGTTTGATCTAGCAACCTCTGAATCTCACTGAACACTTTGTCGTGCTGGACTTGACACTGAGAAAAGTCCTTTGCTAACTGATTAGCACGATCTTGCTCACTTTGCCACTTTGTCTTGAACTCGAATATCTTCCCTCGAAGCTCTTCAAGTTGCTTTTTGTAGCTCAACTCATCCTTGTAGGCTTGATACTGGGTATCGGCGAGTTGTCTCTTCTTTGAAGCAAGTCCATCATAGGTGCTCTTCAAAGCATCACCCACTTTCTTTTGGTTGTTCTGTTCAACCTCCACCTCTTTGAGCATGCGCTCATGCTTCTGATGGAGCTCAGTCTGTAGACTATCCTTCTTAGAAGTGACTCTAACAAGGTTGAGATGAAGATCAGCATTCTCCTTCTTCAACTTCTCAATAGTCAGCTTGAGTGGATCGACTTCAGATGGAGGAACAATGGCAAGTTCAGGAGGCTTGGCATTCATGGAAGGCTCGAAAGAAAATGGCAACAAGATCTCTTTAACACGCTCTTTGACCCAAAGTGTGTAAGCTTCCTTGGCTATGCAATTCTTTTTACCAAAATCGGCTCTTCCTTCGAAGTGAATCTGAGTCCAAGCGGCACTAAACCTCTTCAGCAATCCCATGTCATCAACCCCCTTCATGAAAGATGAATTCTTCCACTACCTCAGGATCTGGCTTGGCAACCATAGGATATCCCAACCGACGGAAGGCCAATCTCAGATTGTAGTTAATTCCGCCCTTTGTACCCAGGAGAGGTACATTGGAGAATTTCCCACAATGAAGAATGATCATAGTATCGTCGAAGACTCGAGAATGCCAAGAAATGTCATCAGTAGTAAGAGACATGATTCGTTGCGACCACTTAAGATTACCCTTATTCTCAACAAAGAGACCCTTCTGTGGAAGGTGCGACATGAACCATCGGTACAACAGAGGAGCACAACAGATAATAGTTCCCTTCTTCTTTTCATTCCTGGAATGAATAGAATGATAGGTATCAGCAAGGAGCGTCGGAACAGGGTTCTTGGACAAGAAAATACTGATGGCAGCCTGATCTATGAAATCCTCCATGTTCGGAAACAAGACAATCCCATATATCAGCAAAGAAAGAACGGTGTTGAAAGCCTTCCAGTTTCCATCTGTAGCAAAGAAAGTGGTTTTGTCAACCAAGAACTTCGAAATAAACCCTCAAATAATCCCGGAATGTAAAGCACCTAAGCGGTGGATCATAGAACTGAACCAGAGTATGAATGGAGGTGATGTTGACTTCTGTGTTGAGAATGGACAACAGATTACCATAAGTATCCTTGAAAACCCCTCTGTTATCTTCAACCACACGGGATGCTAGCCCTCTCAAACTGCTCAGCTTAGGCTCCACAAACTTGTAGCTAAAGATGCCTCGACAACCAGTACTCATCTCTATGATAATGTCAACAAAGAATAAGTCTTCAAATAACCTGGAAATGCACATGTAAAAAATTAATTTACATGATGACATGATATGCAACACAAACAACAAGAAGCCAACACAGTCTGAACAATCTGGATATTTGCATATAATTTTGTGCCAGTGCAACATAATCTGATGTGTCGGTGCAAAATCTGACGTGTATGAGAGAACAAAGGTATGAAGTGGCTTGGTTTCCTGCAAAAACCCATTCCCCTCACAGGTGTGATCTAGACACAACAAGGTGGTCCCTAGAAAGGTCGCCCAAACCATAGGACTCAGAATGAAAACACCCCGCCGTAGTGAATTCTCACAGGACGGAAGTATTCTTAAACGAACCACGATCTGGGATGTGGCTCTCGTGGTAACCCAACGCGCGAAACGCAGGCCTCACGACTATCCACGTTCTAGCCTATGTGTATGCTAAGCCCGATGTTAGGACTTTTCACTCCAATAATATCTACCCATCCCAACAACAGCAGAAAATATTGCAGATATCCAGAATATACAACATACAAATATTCAAAGCAGTAAATAAATGCAGTAAATAAACATAAAGCTATATAAATTAAAATAAAGCCAGTAAAGCGCAAAAGGTTATCCCCAGCAGTGTCGCTGGTTGAAGATGGTTGATTTATACCTGAGTGGATCACACACTCAAAGATACAACAGAGTCGCCACCGAACTTTATTTAGTCCCAAAGGACAGGGAAAATGTCGATAAAACCCAAGGGGAAGAGAAACGGGAACGGGGGTCGGTTATGCGAAAGGAAGGTACTAGCACCTTACGCATCCGTCGTACTCGACGGGAACCATTTCGCTTGCCTCAGGCTTGGATAGGTTATCTATCTAAAGGCTTCTAGCTAAAAGAAGGAGGGAGAGAAAGAGATAGAGAAAGAAAGAAAGTGCTCACGTAAGATTGGGGGCCCTCGTGCCTACGTACCCTCATAGTGCAATGAGGAAATCAGAGCGCCCTAGTTTATGGGAACTAGGGACAAAGAAAGGGGAGAGGAAGGAAGGGTGGAAGTGTGCTTGCCAAGATCATCGCAATCTCATGCCTACGTATCTGGCATTCGAGCGAATGCAGAATCAGAGCTTCCGTAGTTCGGGGAACTAAGATGGAAAAAGAAAAGGAAAGGTGGTGTCAAAACCAAGAGCAAAAGAAGGTAAAAGGTAGATCCGCTGGGGATAACAAAGATGATTGATGTCAAAACCAAGAAATAAGAAATGAAAAAAGATGATAGAAAAGACTCAACTGGGGAGGTAAGAGAACAAAGCGACATTGCTAGGGACCAGAGGGTAGTGACCCTACTGGGGATCGAAAGGATAAAATCTCGGTATATTAACTGACTCGAAGTGGTTAACCAGAGAGGGAAGGAGATAACACTCTGATGGGAAAAAGAGAACTCTACTGGGGAAACCCGAGCAGAAAGAGGTGACCGTGCTGGGAAAAACGAAAGGAATGGTGTCAAAACCAAGAGAAACAGGATTTGGTATCTGACTGGCAGTGATTAACCAAAGAAAAAAGAGATAACAACTCTGGAGGGTATAAAAGACTTGGTGTCAACAAACAGGCTGTGATGAACCAAACAAGAAGAGAGTACTAAACCAAGAGAAGGTGTTTGACTCTAGAAAAGGTTTCGGTATCTTAACTGATAAACAGTGGTTAACCGAGGAAAGAGAAGTTTACAACTTTGTGGGGAGAAAGGTTTTAACAGATAAACTGTGATCAACCAAAAGAATGAGTGTAGAACCAAGCGAAGGTTGTGACCCAAAGAGAATGTCGATACTGACTGAACAAACAATATTTGATCAACAAAAAGGGTATTGAACCAAAAGAGGTTGCCAACCGCTGAGGAATCGGTGTTAACAGAGAAACTGTGATTAACTGAAAAGAAACGAGTGATTAACCAAGAGAAGGTGATTAACTCAAAAGGGGTTCAGTGTTTTAACAGCCTGGCTGTGGTTAACTGAAAGAATGGGTGATTAACCAAGAGAAGGTCATTAACCCAAGAGTAACTCAGTGTGTTAACAGATAAACTGTGGTTAACTGAGAAGACGTGCAAATTGGTGTTTTAACTGACAGGCAGTGGTTAACCAAACAAAGGGAGAAGAACCAAGAGAAGGTTGCGAACTCTTGGGAATGTGGTTTTAACAGTAAGACTGTGTTTAATCGAAAAAGAAACTCTTCTTGGGGAAGCAAAAGCAAGGATTGACCACAAGAAAAGAAAGTAGGGTATTGAAACAAAGAGAGTTTGCTGACCCAAAGACGACGATCTTAACCGAGAAGGTAAGGATTGATCAAAAGAGATTGCAAAAGATAGGAGTGATCAAGGATTGACTCAACTGGGGAAGAAGATACACTACTGTTTGAGGATAGAGGTGACTAAGTCAGGCACAGGGTCATTCGTCCCCTACCTGAAGTAGTCAGAATGAGAGTAAGAATTTGCCATTGTCATTCCTTCTCTAACACACAGGGTGTAGTGCAGAAGTTGAAACAGACAGCGTAACATCTCCTAGTTGTACAGTGCTCCAGTGTTATGCGATGCGCGAATCTCTGACTCAACAGGGGATCGAGAGAGAAAGCTCTAAAGGAAGCCTAAAGAGAAGCGCCAAAGGGAAGATTAATAATCGAAACAAAGTTTCGGTTAATTAATCAAAAGGGAGGAAGATGCCAATAATTTTCCAAAATGAATTGAAAAATTATTAAAGCAAAAGGGTGCATTATTGATAATACAAGATTAAGCTTGTTCACGAAAAACAAAGTTAATGCAAGAAGGTGCAAAACAGTACCAAATGAAATTTTAAAATGCAACACAAATCATGTCATTATGTGAGCAAAATTGTACAAGAATGGTCATGTGTATACAAAGTTAATAATATTAACAAATTGAATAATCGAAAGCGTGCATTGAAAGTTCATGTATATGCTTCAAACAGGAGTTAAATGTCACTTAAAACATCCCTATAAACCAAGCATATCATTCCATGGAAGTTAGAGGGAGAGAGCATGGCAAACAAGCTTGAAAAAACACCAAAATTGTATTCTGTTACAGTGGTAACCGGTTACTCTAAAGTGGGTAACTGGTTACTTGCTTGGGAAAAGCAAATCTGGTGAAATTTGTGCAGGGTAACCAGTTACCTTATATTGAGTAACCGGTTACTCGGTTGAAAAAGGTAGTGCTGAAGAAATTTTTTTGAAGAGTAACCGGTTACTCTATATTGCGTAACCGGTTACCACAGTAACAGTGGCAAAAACAGCTTTTGAAAAATCACTTAAAGCATCCAAATCACTTGTTTAAATTACCACAAGCTAGGGTATGAATTAGTGCAAGAAAATCAAGCTTGAAAACAGCAAATAAGCAGTGATGGAATCAATTAAAACATCTAAATCATGGGTCAAACAATGCAAAATCAAGTCACACACAAAAAGGCATCGAAACTACTTTACGAATGATACAAAAAACGTTCGAAACAGTAAAATGAGTGAGATCTACCAACCTACAAGCCGGAGATTTGGCTTGGTAATTGTTGTAAAGAGATCTTGGTGCAGATAATCAAAGAAAAACCAGACGAATCTTCAATTATAGCCGAATCGTATCGAAATCGAGCAAATTGCGATGAAACTCTGAAATACGAATTCGAACCGTAGAATCTTGAAGCAAACACTTGAGATGAATCCAAAAGGTAATAGAACTCTAGAAACTCAAGTATAATAGCAAGATGATGAAGGTTAAGCTCAAGAAATAATCACTTTCAATAAGAAAAGGGATTATTATTCAATGGTGAAGAGCTATAGTGAGGTTTGGGAAGAAAATGTAGATGAAGATGAAGAAGTTGCAGAAAATTTAGAGAGAATGTGAGAGAATTGAGAGTGAAGTGTGAGAAATATGTGTGAAATGTTTGAGAGATTGTGGATCCTTGAAAAAGTGAATGAAAGCTTGTTTATAAAGAGTTTTGGTTAGGAGTTGCCAGGTCTGGAATATGCTTTGGGATTAGCTTGGGAGTTAGGCTAGGAGTTAGTTACACTTGACTCACCGAGTCAAGCGGTTAACTCGGTTAGTTAGGAAGTTAACTCGGCAACAATCCCAATGTAAGCTTCACATCCAAGGGTTAATAATTCATGAAAATGAGGTGCATGGTAGTCTTGAATGGCAAGGAAACATTGTAGCAAATGCCAATGAATCACTTGAAGAGTTTAGAATATTCCACCTGCTGCTAGAACAATGTAGAATCAAAGACCAAAGAGTGTGCACAGTTGTTGTCCCAAAAATGCAGCAGAAACTGCAACTTTACACTGAGTAACTGGTTACCCTATATTGAGTAACTGGTTACTTTAGGCAAAATTTGCCCAGATGGCTTAGGAACAAGTGTTGAATCCCCAGTTTTGATTTTCCACCTCTTGTTTTGATGAATAGGCATGGAAACCATTGTTTTGTGCTTGTTTTGATGATGTGATGACCTTGATAAAATTCAATTAATCGAGCTTAAAACCTGAAAATCCTGCAACAAGAAACACATAGAGAAAAGTGTGAATGTGTATGCCGACGATACAAATGCACATGCTCATGCAAAAAGCAAAAAAGGAGAAGATCAAATTTTGAGTTAGAACAGCGAGCATGTAACCAACCTCTTCAAACAGCTAGTACCCCTTAAATGTTGCCCCAACAAATCATCAAGTAGGCAAGTAGCTGCAAATCACAAAGGCTAAAATAACCCCAAAAAATGACGAGTAAACTTGTAGCATAAGTGATGTAACATCCTGACGTAAGTTCCGATTAAAGTGTTAATAAATTCATAAATCAAAGAAATAATGAAAACAATGGGTGTAAAATGGTCATTTTATCAATAAAGGAGTATTTTAGTCATTTCAACATGACTATATGATACTCTAACTCAAGATTAATTCTAATTAGGATTAAAGGAAGATGATTAATTCACTTAAGCCAAAATTAAAGAGCAAGGAACAATTAGAAATATTATTATGAAGTAGAGCATTCATGTAGCTTCATATTTTAAGTGAAGGAAAAAAGTAATATGATTAAAATTGTAACTTAAAACCTAAATTCTATAGTTTTTTTTGTATAAAATTGTATTCTCCGATGATTTTAAACGATTTAAATTGTTTTCAAATCAATAAAATCGTGGAAAATCGTAATATTTTTCTTTTTGACAAGATTTTATTTTATTTTTGTCAAATTTTAAAAGTTCATTTTATATTTTGCCCCATGAAAACATTTCTCACACCTGTTTTTAAAATCGTTGAAGATGAAGTAGAAAACACATGTTTTTTTTTTAACTCGAGAAACATAATATTTTTTTTAATTTTCATAAAAAAACCAAACTAACCATGTTTCAAACAAAAAAACTCCCTGACAAGTGGTGAAGTTAGACCTATTGGTGCATATATACAACAATTTTTTTTTATTTGAAAAATTGTTAATTTGGTTTTATTTTTTGATAATATGGTTATTTTGAAATTTATTATTGTAAATTATTAACAATTAATAATCTTGAGTGTGTTACAAAATAACAAGAAATTATGCAAGTGAAGGTTAATTTTTTAATTCAGAAACAAACAACACTTATGAAGTGTTGTAGTAGGCACAGATTGTATTTTGAATTTAAAAATAATGCAACATCATCTGAAACTATTGTTGTATACGAAACAGTGCAACATTTGGTAAAAGTGATGTTGTATGAAAAACCGTGCGACATTTTGGTAAAAGTGCTGTTGTAGAGAAACAATGCAACATTTGATAAGAGTGTTGTTGTAGGCGAAACAATATAACATCTGATAAAAGTGTTGCTGAAAGTGTGTGTTTCATCAAGGTCGCAACCTTGTGAAACAACACTACTTTGCCCTATAAATTGAACATTCCGAATTCAGAAAAATACAACACAATTTTAGATTTCATCTTCCCTACATTCGAGTTTTCATCGGTCATGTACAAACTCGAGTATAGGTTGAATTATCTTGTGTATTCCTGCCTTCCAACTCTAAGACATTTGAGAGTACTTTAAATACTTATAAGGAAAGTGATTTCGTTCACGATTCTAAACTCGATTCATTCGGTTTAAATTAATTTTTCTAACAATCTTATAAGTAGATTATATAATAGCAACCGAGTCTTATGTTTCAAGCATCAAAGTGATGAACCAAAACAATATTTTCTTCCACCTAATTGTCATGAAGATATTTTATTTGTGATTAATATTAAAGGTTGTTACTTTAAATTTTTTATGACATATCTCTATGATGGTGAAAGGTACACAATTAATTTATATAATATTTTAAAATTTATAAAATGTTAATTTATGATTTTTTTTGTGATTAATTTCTATATGCAATTTTTATGGAGAAATAAATATCCATGTTTTTCTATTCATAGTCATAGTGAAAGGTAAATATTTAACATGTGATATTAGATTACTCTTTCATGCAAATAACTTTTGTTGGTTATTAGTTATTTTCTATGTAAGATGATATTGATATTAAATATATTAAGATATTGTTAATATGTAATCCATTAAAAAATAAATAAAGACAAGTAGACGATAAATAGATCATGAATTCATGAGATATCGATTTGCATTTACCATTAAAATAAACTAATCATTTGACTTTAATTTTTATTTTGACATTTGTTTGTATCTCCTTCTATAAGAAAATTATATTGAGTTATAATTAATACTTAAAATATCATAAGATGAATAATGTATTAATTTGTGGATAAAATAATTATAAAAAATATTATTATGAATGTGAAATTATGGTTTATGTATTGGAAACATAAAATGGTATAAATAATAATAATAATAATAATAATAATAATAATAATAATAATAATAATAATAATAATAATAATAACAAAATAATAATAATAATAATAATAATAATAATAGTAATATTAATAATAATAATTTGAAGGACATGTTTCAATTGTATTGTTGTTTGGACAATAACTTATTAAATTTAAAATTACTTATCTTATATTATATGTGCGTGCTAATATGAAAAAGTTATTTCTTGATCATCTTGATATTAAAAACAATTTGTACATTTTCTTTATTATTGAAAGTTGACAAATGCTTATGAAGAAAGTTATAGAAAATATTAATGATTTTGGTTCATTGTTTATTTTATAATGTGATTCTTATATGGATATAACATTGAACATTGTTAAACATGAAGTTAAGCAATATAATTCATTATGCATATGTTAGTTATGCAATACAATATTTTATTTTAAGAGAATATAAATAAATGAGTACTGGTTAATATAGTGTATATGACTTTTATGTTTTAAACCTCTTTATAAAATAAAAATTATGATCATGGTTGTTGATTGGTATAAATATTTATTGCATTTAATATATTTTAGATATATTTAGGTAGAAGTGTAACTTCAAAGTAAAATAATTATTATTAAATATTTTATTGACAATGAAAGAATAACATAAAATTTGTTGTGTCACAAAGTTCTTATGTCATATAATGAATAAAAATATTTTAAAGAAAAAATGATATTTCTACATATGAGGTATGGAAAGGCAGAGCGCAAAATATCGGTTATTTTAGAGTGTGGGGGTGTGAAAGTTATTATAAGAACATGGACCCTAAAATGAACAAATTAGGTCATCGTGAGATCAAATATGTTTTGTAGGTTCTACATTTAACATTGAAGCACATAGACTTTTGATTTTGGAGTCTAATGTAATTATTGAATCCTAGATATGGAATTTTGATAACCTTATCACAGAGGATAAGGAATTCGAGATTCCCACAAGTTAAGAACCTCGTGAGGAAGCTTCTCCACAGATTGTTGATTATTTTGACACATATGTCCCAGTAGGAAGCACAACGAAATTAGATTTTTATTTGCATTAGCTTCCTTGCATGACCTTATAATTCATCAAATAGATGTCAAAACAATATTCCTAAATAGATATCTCGATGAGGAGATTTACATAGAGCAACCAGAAGGTTATGTACTTCTTGGTAATGAACAAAAGTGTGCAAATATGTCAAATCCTTGTATGGATTAAAACAAGCACCGAAACAATGACATCAAAAGTTTGACTCTGTCATTGTAAGATTCACCGATTAAGGGGAGACACACAAGAGTTTTTCATTATCAAATGGAGGAAATTGTGAAGAATGCATCTTATATCTAGTTTAATTTTGATGAAGACAAAGATTATCAAAGAAGAAAGGGATCAAAAGTGTCATGCACATCAATGATGAAGTTGATCAAGAAAGTTGAACATATAAATTCAATTGAAAATGTGAGGCAAATGAATATAACTAAGGTACTTATTTCAATTTATACTATATTACTTTAAATTGCTCAAAATTTCATCTCCCACTTCATCTAAAAACATTCTTGCATCATCATGCATGCTTATCTAAAACCTTATTCATCTAATTCTTGTGACAAGTGTTTGTACACAAAGTTGTGTGACAACATTGTGATATTCTTTTGTCTCTATATTGATTACATATTGATCATTAGAAATGAGATGAATGGAATTTTAGAAACAAAGAGGTTTCTAACTTTCACATTCAAGATGAATGATCTTGAACTAGTTGACACACTTTTGGGGATCAAAGTAAAGCAAAATAGTGAGGGTTATGAACTTAGTCAAACACATTATGTTGAGAAAGTACTTAACAAGTTCAAACACTTACATTTCAAGAGAGTGAGTACTCCATTTGATCCTAGTGTAAAACTTCTAAAGAATGATGGAAGAGTTATGGTTCAATTTAAATATGCAAGTGCATGCAATGTACTAGACCCGACATAGAATTTGTAATTAGTAAAATGAGTAGATTTTACTAGAAATTCAAATGGTGAGAACTAGAAGGCCATCATTAGAATTTCCAGCTATCTTATGAAAACCAAAAATCTTGGTCTCCATTATGGTAGATTTCCTACCATATTAGAAGGATATACTGATGAAAGTTGAATATCGAGTGTTAAATATTATAAATCTGCATTTGGATGGATATTTACACTAGTCGGGGGTGAATTTTCTTGGAAAAGAAAGAAACAAATATGGATCACTCTCTCAACCATAGAATTAGAGTTTGAGGCTCTTGCTTCCATTGGTGAAGAAGCTAAATGGTTGAAGGACCTTCTATTAGAAATTACATTAGCTAAAGACAATGTTTCAAAGGTGTTGATACATTGCGGCAATCAAGCCACTTTATCAAGAGCATACAAAAAATGTATAACAGAAAGTCTAGGCAAGTAGGACTTAGAAATTCTTTTGTGAGAAAATCGATTAAGGATGTAATCATTTCATATATACGATTGAGTTATAATTTTCTTGATCCATTTACTAAACTGTTGGCCAGAGATTTAGTAAAGACTATCTCGAGAGGTAAGAGATTGAAGCTCATTGAATAAAGGTTTCGACAGCCGTAGCAACCCAATCTGAAGTTAACAAACCTTAACCTAAGATTCAATGGGTAACAACAAGTCATTGATTTGGATGTTTGTGCAACATTCTGTGACAATGTTGACTATTACATATTGAGGGTTGAGTTTTTTCAAACTCTTAATGAAGTTCTATATCGAGGATATGTATCTCAAGAAATAGATACAAAATGAACTTCACCTATATGAATTTTGAGATGGTTTCCTCTCAAAGTTAGAGTTCGAGTTTCTCTCATGAAAAATTCATGAAAATAGGAAAAGCATGTATCTATAAATAGTGTTAGGCGAGAGATGTAGGCGAAGAACCATTAAAGTATGTGTGTAAGGTAACGTCGGTATAATAACAAGGGATAACGGTTTAAAGCATAGCTACCTAATATTCTTATTAAACTTTGTGTTATTCTTACTAAGGTTGGGTTCAAATCAAAAGATACTTAATTGTGTTAACATTCTTTTCATCTCTTTTATATGGAATTGGTCTTGTCATTATTAGAACAAGTGAGAGATTGTTGTAAATTATTAACAATTAATAATCTTGAGTGTGTTTCAAAATGTGAAAAAATTATGCAACTGAAAGTTAATTTTTTAATTCAGAAACAGACAACATTTGTAAACTATTGCAGAAAGCAGTTTGTATTTTGAATTCAGAAATATGCAATACTTTGTGAAGTGTTGCAGAATGCAAAACAGTACAACATTTGAAAACACTTCATGTAGGCGAAACAATGCAACATTTGGTAAAAATGTCATTGTAGGCGAAACAGTGCAACATTTAGTAAAAGTGTTGTTATAGGAAAAACAACGATACACTTGATAAAAGTGTTGTTGTAGGCGAAACATTACAACAGTTGATAAAAGTGTTGTTGAAAGTGTGTGTTTCATCAAGGGTCATAACCTTGTGAAACAACACTATTTTGGCCTATAAATTTAACATTTCAGATTCAGTAAAATACAACATAAAAACGTATCCTCTTCACACAAAATTTAACATTTCATTTTCCCTACATTCGAGTTTTCATGGTCTTGTGCAAACTCGAGTATATGTTGAATTATCCTAGGTAATCTTGCGTTCAAATTCTAAGACATTTGATAGTGCTTGAAATACTTATAAGGAAAGTGATTTTTTTCACGATTCTAGCCTCGATCCATTCGATTTAAATTAATTTTGCTAACATTTATTTTTAAAAACATGGTTATTTTAAAAAGAAAATAACTAATGAAACTCTTTTTTTTTATAATCTTTTGTATGTTACTTTTTTATAATTTGGTTGGTAATTTATGTAATTTGATATAAGTTTATGAACATTACACTTTATTAAAGTGATTTAATATATTTTTACTATATAATTGAATTAGAATTATTGATGCAATATATATATATATAATTGATATTATTTTAATATGAGATAAATTTTATGATTTTACATTTCAATTTTATATTTTAGTTTTACTTAAGTAAAAAGAGTCAAATTAAAAACTCGATTTTGACAATCTTAAAGAAAAGGTAATTTAGAGTAGAAATTATAAGTTAGAAATTATAAGTAGATAGGGTTGAGTTGAAACATTTCATTTTCTTTGATTGACTATCCTCTTCCTCACCATGGCGAGAAAAATAATAGTGAAATAGGTAGATTCCAAGTCAATTTTTCATATTATCATCACCATTTTTCCATGATCATCATCACAATTCAAGGAATTTTGCAAGGGTGATCCAAACTATTGCTAAAAGATAGGTTGATGGAGGCTCTTGGAAATTAGATAGAACGAGAAATTGAAGGGGCTCTGATAAAATTTTAACAAGTATACTAGATCGTATCAAAGTAAAAAATAAATAAATTTGTATCCATAGGAATTGCTTTATTTTAACAAAACAATTATCGTGTTATAAGAATTAAACTGAGGATTTTTAGAGTTTGAATTTGATATGAAAATGCATAAAGAAAATTGTGAAACTTTGTCAGATTAAAAGGTGGTTAGGCTTTATTCTGAATCCCTTGTATGTCGTTGTTGATGCAGACGTCACTACTATAAAACGCGTAAACAACACCGTCAGGTTTATAACAGATTCATATACACTGTTGGAATAGGGCAAACTGAATGTGCGCCTTTTTTAATTTTATTAAAATACTTTTAATAATGTGAGGCCTTTCACCAAAGTTATTTAAAAAAACAGTGATTATAGGTAGTGTCTGGTCATGGGTTCAAGTCTCAGCACCAGCATTTATGCTTTTTTACTTATTTTTTCAAAATGCCGACAGCCTTTCGCCATGGGTATTTAAAAAACCGTGATTATAGCCTATAGTTTAGTTTTAGGGAAAATCCAGTTTTAGGGAAAATCGTCTCCTTTTTTAAATCTGTTTCGTGCATTCTGAGCAGAAAAATCATGCGATCATTTGTCAAAGTCTCAAAACCCCAAAACCCCGAATTCATCTTTTTTCTATTTTTAATAAATTTTTTACTATTTTTGCAATACCCCATATTATTGAAATGCTCAATTGGATATCAGATGAATATCTATGTGCCCTATCTTTGGATAATTGGATTAATGGAATCCTCTAAGTACTTTAAGTATCGATATTTGGGATCAATAGAGCAACTAATGAACTCTGAAGAGATCAATTTATTATTAGTTCAAGATAGACTTTTATGATAACTCTAATAATTGATCAATTGATTGAGATGACAAAATATCAATTGGAGATATTTTACTCTATTGGATTATATTATATAATATTGGTTTATATATATATATATATATATATATATATATATATATATATATATTTGTTAAGAAAGAAAAGGAGAAAGATAGAAAGAAGAAGGAGGAAAAGAGGAAAAGAAGAGAAAGAGGGAAAAAGCCATGGATGAAGAAGAAAAGCTTGTGGATCATCATCAATGTTCATCATCTTCTTCAAACTCCTCTTCGATTATCAGGTGGGTTCTAGCTAGAGACTTTAGTGTAGAATTTCTTGAGGTTTTAGAGTTAGGTTGGATTTTTGAGAAAATGAGTATTTTCGTAAAATCAAAGAAATCTAACGGTTGAAATGAGCTATAAATCGTATAGAACAACCATCATATATGTATAATCATCTGTTTATGCTTGGTTGAATGTTTGATCAAGTTTTGGTTAGGATTGGAATGGAAAAGAATCCAAGAAAACAGAGTTTTTGACTTCTGCAACGTGGTTAATCGATTAACGGTATGGGTTAACCGATTAACCAGTGGAAAAATGGTGTTTTACGTGAAAATTGAACTGGTTAATCGATTAACCATTTTGGTTAATCGGTTAACAGAAAGTTTCTGAATTTGGTTAATCTGTTAACCATATGCGTTAAACGATTAACACTGTAACTTTTTGGAAAAATACTTCTAAAATTCATAACTTTTTACTCGGGTGTCTGATTTAAGCGTTCTTTATATCGATGTGAAGCTAAGGAAATATTCTATGCAATGGAGCTGATATATGTCAAATTTACCGACCGATTAAATAATCGGGAAAGTTCAAAAGTGATATAATTATGTTTTAAATTGTGGTATATTATTCTATTATGCCATTATGATGTGTTTTCCCTATCCTATTATTGTTTAACATGTTGTGAGTGAATATGCATGTTAATGTGAAATGAAATAGGAAGAGTGAGGAAAACATCAACCTTGACAATAAGAAAACCTAGGACGAACTAGGAATGGTAGACAACTCTAGATGGCAATACTTGGGCACGTGTTGTAAGAAAGTGCATCCTTGCCGGTATTGGCCTAGTCGAGAGTGGAACACTAGTATGGAACATGAGGTTAACTTTGTGGTTTGAAGGACAAGAAGGCCTTGAGGCATTATGACCTAGGCATTGTCGAATACATTATTTTGTTGTGTGATCATGTAATCGTAACCATTTTATTTTGAGTTGCCCTTGAGAGGCCTTCATGAGTCTCGAGCTCCTCTGAAGTGCAGGCAGGATTACTTGGTAGGTTTGATTCCCTACGTGTAGTACAATTGGAAGCCTGTGCAATGGGTACGAGACTTGTGATGGTTAATAGGCCATGAGAAGTGACGGTTCACGGTTAACAGGCCGATGATCCCGAATCCAATTGTATACCAAGTAACTACAAGGATCTATGACTCGGGTCGCCTTCTAGACGTAGAAGCGGACGGGAATAGGAGATACCTTGGTACCGGTTATCGATTAATGATGTGGTGAGTTAATGAACTCATGTCATGTTTCCATATAGTGTGAGATTGTGAACTCAAGGTCATTTCCCTTCCCCTTGACTTGAGTTAGGATTGATAGAACCCTGTAAAGCCGAGAGAATCTATAAGATAGGGAACTCACTGAGATTTGATGTATCTCACCCCACTATAGTTGCTATATTTCAGGTAATTGCAGGTTGATTTGCAAGTGGAGCTATGCTTGGATGTTTCAAGAGAAGCTTAGTTAAGCTTATTCCGATGTGTATTCTTTTGTTGTATACAATTGAGGATATTGTATATCATTCTTAGTTTTATTATTTTTGGCTAGTTTCCATGACTTGTGCCATGTAGTGTACTTATGTTTAGAAATGGACAAGTATGTGAACTATGTCATTAGGCACTTATGATGGTGTCAGTACCAAATAAAATGCTTGTATGGTATCATTCTAGATATATATTATACATGGCGTTACAGTTGGTATCAAAGCAGGTCGTATCCTCGACCAAGCCTTGAAACATCATAAGTAAATCTATTCATGCCTCTTAAGTGTGTCTTACCATCATGAAACTTAATATCATACTATGTAGTGTTGGGCCTGATCAACGTAATACTATGTATGTGATAGGTAGAATCATGGTTGAGCGACCGCGAGGACTCCGAAGTGTTGTTGGAACTTGTGCTGTGAGGGTAGGCTCAAGGCAAGAGTTAGTAGTGTAGAGTTTTGGTCAGCTCAGTTGAAGGTTTAGTAGAAGTTTTGCTTGGGTAGCTTGGAATTAAGGAGTGGTGTGTTGCTCAAGCAATCTTTCGGAAGTTATGGAGTCTTAAGGTTAAGGATCTTTAGCGGACGATTGGTTAAGGTATCAAGGAATACGAAAAATCGCAAGTAGAGATGGATTGACCACTAGTGTGGATAAGGATTTCAAGTAATCTCATTCCGTGGAAAAAGAAAAGTTGTTTTGTGGAACGCGTGGCGTAGGGTCCGGAAGTGAGATAGTTTTTGGTGCTTCAATTTCTAAGATCGTTAAGGTATCTTGAATGGATGAGAGTACCTTAAGGAATGTGTTCGGAACAATATCTTCCGACTGGTTAAAAGTTGAGAGTTAAGGACGTTCGGCTTTTATGGGAACTTAAAGTAGTAGAGAAGTGTGTGAAGGAACACCAGGAGGTGTCTACATGCTTCAAGTGAAACAAGTATGAGCCGAAAGAAGAGTAAGAAATGAGTTGTGTATCTTCAGTTATACGTGGAGATTAAGTTCAAGGTAATACATCAGGATTTCTGTTTTCGGTGAGAGATCAATTTAGAATTTGTTAACTTACCCAAGGAATCGTATAAGGTTTTGTGTTGGAGAAATAATGAGCTTCATGAAGTAACGGAAAGTGTAGTGTTACGGACCGGAAGAAGTTGTATTAAGAAACAGAGTAAGTATCTTGGATCTAAGGGAATATTAGTAAGATGAGTTTATAATTGGATCTAAGAGGATTACCACGGAGAGCAAGGTAAACGTGGTGTGGAAACAGTATCAACGAAATGTATTTTTGGACGAGTGTGCTATAGAGTTATTAAGGTATTGATGAACCTATAATTAAGGAAGTGTAATTATAGATGGTTCACTCATGAGAACCGTATTAGTATGACGTGGAATGAGAAAGTTACACCTTGGTATTAAGAACAAACGTAGTAGTAGCACCGTAGTCACAATGTACGTGATGGATTCTTATTCTTGAGACAAGTGTGAAGGGACGTACCTGGTGGAGCAGTGAATATTGTATTTTAAGAAGTAAGATTGTGGTAAAACAACGAAAAGCAATTCAGGACTTATTACGGACTAAGTGTAAATTATGGAACGATTTATACCGGAAGGGTTTCGTTAATAGTTGATGAGAATTGTCAGTTACGGATTTTCCGTTAAATAATTTGGTGTAAGTATGGTGTGTAATGGATAGTAAAGGGTAAGAAATCCCGGTTAGTGCGTACGAAGTAATGGAAAGGCTCTCCAAGAGGGTGCATTACCCCGATCTATTTTCAAGTATAGAGAATTTCTATATTTGTGAATAATCAGACTATTCGGAATCTACCTTTTGTTGGACTAAGAATGTTGTAGTATTATTTCTCACCAAGGAATTCAAGTGAGAGAACAAGGTTGTATGCTTGACATGAGATGTCCATCATTTTCGTAGTACCGCGTGATGGTTGTGTGTTGGATTTTGCTTATGGACGAATCAAGTATGAGTGGTGGTTGAAACCCTATAATTTCGTCATTATCGGCTTTCATCTAGAGTAGTTGTTTAAGCAGAGAGCGAACTACCCCGTTGAGGTGTTGTCGTGTGACTGCGTCGGAAATTGAAATTTTACCTTGTCACTTGGTTGGAGTGGGTAATCTGCACGTTTTAACTTTGTTCTATTTTAACTTGAGTGGATCATGGTTGGTGAAGGTTATATAAGTTAAGGAGCCACGGGTTGAGAATGGTATTTCAAGATCGAGCAAGACGGATTGATGGTTTGGGGTAGGGATGACTTTGAATTAAACGAAATGGGTTATTTTCAGCTTCTGCAGCAGTGTTAGCCGATTAACACGTGCATGGAAAGTGTTTTACGTTGAATTTTAAGGAGTTAACCGATTAGCTTAGAGGGTTAATCGATTAACGTGTGTGTAAGTTATGAAATCCCTTAGAGACCATCATCTGCGTTTTGTTACCTTATGTTGCTCCTATTGGAGGGTATTGTGCGAATAGAGAACTGGATTATATTTTGAAATTAGACCTTCTGGAAGGGTGTTGCATAGTGGACCATTTGTTTAGACGACAAGGGAGTTGACGTTGGGGAAGTAATCTTGTGAGTTTGTGTTGAGTATGAGAAAGCCTTGAGGGCAAAGTTAGAGAACACTCACGAGGTGTTGACCTCACAAGGAATATTGCGGTGTTGAATTATGGTGCTAGTAAGGTTCGAGTGGTTGCTCAGAGTTTAGTAATTGTTAACTTTCGTGGGTTCACGGTATTGGATTTAGATCGTGAGAGTGGTACCAGATGTGTGCAGTTGTGTGTTACCCAGGGGAGGAAATTTGAAAGTTATCTTTCTAAGTACGAGTAAGAATTTGACGTTCCGAAGTTAAGTATGTGACTTGGAATCGCTTATGAAATGGAACGAATGAGAAAAGTGGATTCAATTGAGAAACGTGTTATGGACTTCGAAGGTGTGTGTGTAAGTGGAGTGTTGTACGTGAATGGGCGAGTAGTATGGAAACTCCCAAATACGTTTTGGATGGTTTAAGTTGGATAAGTGGTGACTCGCATCTGACGAAAGCTTCGTGATGGTGTTATGTAATATTAGTTGAGAACTCGTACCAACAACAAACCTTGAGGGAGTCAGAACCCCGTAAGAAGAATCAATTTGGAATGTGGTAACCAGAGCCGGAGGTTGTTAAACTGTTTTGGATATGTTATTTCGAGTTTAGAATGGATTTGGAGTTGTGAATGTCATGGTTATAGCAGTGTAACTCTTGAGTCTTTATCGTCTAGGGAGTTTTGGGCAGAGGTTAAGATATTGTGTGTTGGCAAAGAAATTGTTCTACTATAAGACGTCAGTAAGTTCTTGTGCCGATTGGTTAGTAAGGACCCCAGTGAATAAGTGTGTTTCTTCACGGACTGTTAGCCACTTGGTTATGCTTAAGAATTGGTGGTATTTCACTGTTAGAATTTAAGTTGCGCAGTGGAGGGTGACAAATGAAGGAGTTCAGTCGGATTAATAAGAATCAGATGGATGGTTACTTATAAGAATAATAAAGAAATAAGGAGATCTTGTAGAAGTGTGTTACCTTTTGGAGTGACACGAAAGAAAGGAAATATCGGATATAATGATTACAATGTTTAGTATCAGACCAGATGGAACTGGTAAAGAAGTCGTTTGACTAGTTATGAAGTGGTTCGAATGTTAAAGGATTTGTGGAAGAATAGTTGTCGGTAATTGTATGAAGTTAAGGAATCACTGAATTACATCGTGAAGATTTGTTGAGTGTTTGTTATCCTAAATCAAGATAAGATATTATGGTTTGGTTGCGACTCAGTAGAGGAATATGGAATGGTACTTTCTTTCTGAAGGTAGACTGTGACCAAGTGGTGTAGTATGAAACCACAGATGAATTTTGGGAAGAGCAAGATGGAAGTTAACCCATATTGGAATAAGAGTATGACTAAGGACATGAAGTTTGATAAATTGTGAAAATACGGACTTTTGGTCTGCGAAGTCAAGTTGGATTATGGATACATCAGAAATTCTAACGGAAGTAAAGTTAAGAATGAATCTAAGACAATGATACAAGTTGCGGTTATTGTCGAATAGAGGTAATTCGGGGGCGAATTTCAATTTAAGGGGGGGGGGGGGGGGGAGTGTGTAATACCCCATATTATAGAAATGCTCAATTGGATATCAGATGAATATCTATGTGCCCTATCTTTTGATAATTGGATTAATGGAATCCTCTAAGTACTTTAAGTATCGATATTTGGGATCAATAGAGCAACTAATGAACTCTAAAGAGATCAATTTAATATTAGTTCAAGATAGACTTTTATGATAACTCTAATAATTGATCAATTGGTTGAGATGACAAAATATCAATTGGAGATATTTTACTCTATTGGATTATATTATATAATATTGGTTTACATATATATATATATATATATATATTGGTTAAGAAAGAAAAGGAGAAAGATAGAAAGAAGAAGGAGGAAAAGAGGAAAAGAAGAGAAAGAGGGAAAAAGCCATGGATGAAGAAGAAAAGCTTGTGGATCATCATCAATGTTCATCATCTTCTTCAAACTCCTCTTCGATTATCAGGTGGGTTCTAGCTAGAGACTTTAGTGTAGAATTTCTTGAGGTTTTAGAGTTAGGTTGGATTTTTGAGAAAATGAGTATTTTCGTAAAATCAAAGAAATCTAACGGTTGAAATGAGCTATAAATCGTATAGAACAACCATCATATATGTATAATCATCTGTTTATGCTTGGTTGAATGTTTGATCAAGTTTTGGTTAGGATTGGAATGGAAAAGAATCCAAGAAAACAGAGTTTTTGACTTCTGCAACGTGGTTAATCGATTAACGGTATGGGTTAACCGATTAACCAGTGGAAAAATGGTGTTTTACGTGAAAATTGAACTGGTTAATCGATTAACCATTTTGGTTAATCAGTTAACAAAAAGTTTCTGAATTTGGTTAATCTATTAACCATATGCGTTAAACGATTAACACTGTAACTTTTTGGAAAAATACTTCTAAAATTCATAACTTTTTACTCGGGTGTCTGATTTAAGCATTCTTTATATCGATGTGAAGTTAAGGAAATATTCTATGCAATGGAACTGATATATGTCGAATTTACCGACCGATTAAATAATCGGGAAAGTTCGAAAGTGATATAATTATGTTTTAAATTGTGGTATATTATTCTATTATGCCATTATGATGTGTTTTGCCTATCCTATTATTGTTTAACATGTTGTGAGTGAATATGCATGTTAATGTGAAATGAAATAGGAAGAGTGAGGAAAACATCAACCTTGACAATAAGAAAACCTAGGACAAACTAGGAATGGTAGACAACTCTAGATGGCAATACTTGGGCACGTGTTGTAAGAAAGTGCATCCTTGCCGGTATTGGCCTAGTCGAGAGTGGAACACTAGTATGGAACATGAGGTTAACTTTGTGGTTTGAAGGACAAGAAGGCCTTGAGGCATTATGACCTAGGCATTGTCGAATACATTATTTTGTTGTGTGATCATGTAATCGTAACCATTTTATTTTGAGTTGCCCTTGAAAGGCCTTCATGAGTCTCGAGCTCCTCTGAAGTGCAGGCAGGATTACTTGGTAGGTTTGATTCCCTACGTGTAGTACAATTGGAAGCCTATGCAATGGGTACGAGACTTGTGATGGTTAACAGGCCATGAGAAGTGACGGTTCACGGTTAACAGGCCGATGATCTCGAATCCAATTGTATACCAAGTAACTACAAGGATCTATGACTCGGGTCGCCTTCTAGACGTAGAAGCGGACGGGAATAGGAGATACCTTGGTACCGGTTATCGATTAATGATGTGGTGAGTTAATGAACTCATGTCATGTTTCCATATAGTGTGAGATTGTGAACTCAAGGTCATTTCCCTTCCCCTTGACTTGAGTTAGGATTGATAGAACCCTGTAAAGCCGAGAGAATCTATAAGATAGGAAACTCACTGAGATTTGATGTATCTCACCCCACTATAGTTGCTATATTTCAGGTAATTGCAGGTTGATTTGCAAGTGGAGCTATGCTTGGATGTTTCAAGAGAAGCTTAGTTAAGGTTATTCCGCTGTGTATTCTTTTGTTGTATACAATTGAGGATATTGTATATCATTCTTAGTTTTATTATTTTTGGCTAGTTTCCATGACTTGTCCCATGTAGTGTACTTATGTTTAGAAATGGACAAGTATGTGAACTATGTCATTAGGCACTTATGATGGTGTCAGTACCAAATAAAATGCTTGTATGGTATCATTCTAGATATATATTATACAGGGCGTTACAATTTTCATAGTCTCAAAAAATTCCAAAAAAAAAACTCAAAATTCTTATTTTACTTAATTAGATTAAATTTTGTGTTTTTGTATTTTTTTGAATTTATTTTAATCATGTTACTTCTTTCCTATTTTTTCAAAATGATGACAGGCCTTTCACCACGGGTATTTAGAAAACTGTGATTATAGGTAGCATTTTTTACTTATTTTTTCAAAAATATTGACAGACCTTTCACAACAGGTATTTAAAAAAACCGTGATCATAGGTAGCATCTGGTCATGGGTTCAAGTCCCAACACCAACATTTTTGCTTTTTTACTTATTTTTTTAAGTCTCATTACCAACATTATAGGTGGCGCGCTTATTAGGTTTATTCACTATCCTTAAACAAATCTTGGCCGTCAATTTAGTGATTATCAACGGCCAAGACACTACTATTAGTGATCCGCGTGAAACCTAAAACTTAGACAAACTACATCTTCTACCTCCAAACATCATATTTCATTTACGATACTCTATTTCTCCACTAAACTAAATTTCGGAACAAATTTCAGAACTCCATCATCTCTTCTACAACTTGAATGAGACAAGGAAAGTATGGATTCGAGTTAGCAATGTTAGTTATTGGTGTTCTTTTTTAATTCTTGTTGTTCTTGTTGTTCTTGTTGTTATTATTGTTATTGTTGTTGTTCTTGTTCTTCTTCTTCATCTTATTCTTATTGTTGTTTTTTTTGTTGTTCTTGATGTTCTTGTTGTTCTTGTTCTAATGCTGCATTTTATTTTATTTTATTAAAATACATACAACAATGGTTATTTAAAATAACCATGATTATAGGTAGTTCTAATGCTGCATCTTTTTAAATTTTATTAAAATACAAACAACAACGGTTATTTAAAATAACTGTGATTATATGTAGCACGTTTTCTAGCTTATTACAACGCTTACTGGGTCGTGATTATAAGTATTATATATACAACGAAACTCTACATAACAACGCTTGTGCCCGCGTCATTATATATCTTTCCCAACCGTTGTTAAATTGGTTTCCCGTAGTAGTGCGTCTATTTTTCTTAAGTTGATTCATAAAAAATTACTATAGTTTAACCTAGCCGTTATACTCAATTCCTTGGTGTATAACTCATTATTCTACTCTACAACTCATTAACCTCTTAGGTCAGTTCGCAGATATAAAAGGAAAGACTTAAATGCACTCTGGTCCCCCTAATTTGATGATTTTTAACTTTTAATTTTTCCATTTTGAAAACATGTTTTTTGGTCTTTAACTTTACATCCTTTATGGTTTCTTTGGTCTCCTCCAATTTTTCATACGTGACATTAATAATTAGGGTAAAAATTTTAAATTTAATGATGTGGCAATGAAGATTAGGATAATTTATTTAATATTTTTTACATAATAATTTAATATTTTTAATTAAATTTAGTAGGTATTTATTTATAAATTATTTAATGTAAATTTTAAAAGAAATATTTGCTTAAGGACCATTTGTTTAAATCATTTCTCAAACCCACAACATGGAGTATTTAACCTGCTAACGCCCATCCCCTACCCATCTAAACCTGGCACCCCCACAAATACAATGAAATGACTATATTAACCTTGCAATATTTTCAAACATTTGTCAAAATTCACTTAAAATTCGCGTAAATTTCAAAAACTCTAGAGCGATACCGAAAATTTTACAATTCTACCGAAAGTCTTATGAAAAGTAAGGTTTTTACCCGAAATTTCAAAATGTCTGGTACAATCCTTTAGATTTTTACTAGAAATTTCATAAATCCCGGTATTTTGCATGCATGTTTACCGGAAATTACATAATTTAGGCCTGCTGAGGCAGAGTATTCCCAACTATGGGCTGGACTAGTAGTTTCAACTGGTTCACACTAGAAACAGTTGGTTGAGCATGTGTAGTTTTGCGCACCCGTAGCACCCGACGCCAATCGATGAGATTATATGAGTAGCCCAGAGATGATGTTGAGGTTGTTCATGCTCAAGAGGTGCAGGGTCAGGCTATTATTGACCTAGCTCAGGTGGCCGAGACAAATGCAATATCTGTTGATGATGAGGTGGTTGAGACAGATGCTCATATTTTTTATGAGGTGGCTAATGAGGTGGCCGATACAGATGCCCTTATTGCTGATGAGGCTACTGCTACTGATACAAAGGTTACAGCTTCTGCTTCAACAGAGCCATTTGTGTACACTGATGGAGAGTTCTCAGGAGGACCCATTAACTGATCGGTGTTTACTGAGTATGTTAACCATGTAGCATACCGATTATGGAAGAGAGCTATATATATTTTATGTTTAACTTTAGTTTATTTATTATTGTTTAATGTTGTGTTGAAAGCTAATTTATAATTTTTTTAACTTTGTTTGTTATGGGACCGTCCCACGCTAAAGGTGATGACCAGCAGCACTTGCAGATGATCGTTGTTGTTATGGATAACCTCATGAGTTTGTTAAACTCCGATGGCGAGGTTTTTACCTGATTATCACGGGCAACACACATAGCTCGCGGGGGACGTATTTAGTTTTTTGATTTTCCAGTTGTATTATTTATATATTTTTTGACTCAGACTACTTAGCACTATACCTTTTATTACATAATATTTTGTCGATTACATCTTCCAAGTATGAACATAACTTAAGACATTACAACTAACATAAATAAACAATAAGAAAATATGAAAACCTAGACAATACCAAATGATTATGGACATCTCGGCATCTTAATTATGTCGTTGATAGATCTTGAAATCTTTACATCTAACTCGATCGGCCCCTTAGTTAGCCTACAACAAAATGATCTCCACATAACTGTCAAATCTTCATCGGTATTCAACTCAATAAGGTTGCATTTCACCCTTCCATCAGTATCAATCCAATATTTGTGAAACTCGATCTTTCTCGCCTTTCTGTTACCGGTATCAAGCAATAATTCATTCAACTTGGAAGTCAAGACAGCGAGAGATGTGGTGTCATTCAGAAGTCAAAGCTCTACAGGAGGTGGGGCTCCGTTGAAGTACACTTCTGCCTTAATAAAAAATTAAGGAAAAGGTATTTTGAGATGTTTTTCTCAATAACAGATGATCCCTATTTATACAACTTTAAATTCATTCTGGACCACAAAAAACAGTCGGTGCAATCACAATCGTACAAAATTATGTCGTTGATAGATCTTGAAATCTTTACATCTAACTCGATCGGCCCCTTAGTTAGCCTACAACAAAATGATCTCCACATAACTGTCAAATCTTCATCGGTATTCAACTCAATAAGGTTGCATTTCACCCTTCCATCAGTATCAATCCAATATTCGTGAAACTCGATCTTTCTCGCCTTTCTGTTACCGGTATCAAGCAATAATTCATTCAACTTGGAAGTCAAGACAGCGAGAGATGTGGTGTCATTCAGAAGTCAGAGCTCTACAGGAGGCGGGGCTCCGTTGAAGTACACTTCTGCCTTAATAAAAAATTAAGGAAAAGGTATTTTGAGATGTTTTTCTCAATAACAGATGATCCCTATTTATACAACTTTAAATTCATTCTGGACCACAAAAAACAGTCGGTGCAATCACAATCGTACAAAATTGTTGGCAAAATCCTAACAATTGAAAATCTTACAAAATTGAAATACCGAAAATTTTACATTGGTTGAAATTTCTGGTATAACATGGTATTTTTTGAAAATACAGGTAAAATTTCAAGCGTACTAAATAAAGAATTTCAAATGACATCAAAAAATAAAGAATTTGAAATTGCTCCTCCACTCTATATAATGCAAATATTAAATTGGTTATTATTAATTTTTTTAATTTTGTAAGATGGTCCTCATATTTTGTGAAAATTTTAAATTCACCCCTAAAATTTTCAAAAATTGCAAATAAATCCCTAATAATTTTTCAATTTTACAAATTTGTCCCTTAAAATTGTTAAAAATTGAAAATTGGTCCCTATTTTTCATATTTTAAATTTGGTTAAAAAGTTTTAAAATTTATGAAAATGAACTCAAAAATTTAACAAAGAATCATTTTAATACTCCATCCAAACAAAAGAATTTTAAAATGAATGAATTTCAATTAAAACATTTAAGATTAAAATTTTGAATTCCTTAAAAATTCTCAATTAGCTCATCCAAACACACTCTTAAAATAATTTATCAAGGAAATTTAATTGGAAAAATCGCTCATTTTACAGCTATTTCATCTATTCCTGAGGCTGCTATGGTAGAAGATTGTGATGAAATTCACATAATAAATTTTTGTATTGGAAATGGTGTTCAATGACTTTTTTTATTGGAGACTGTTTCTAAAAGAAGAAAAGATTGAAATTGACGTCAATTAAATGAAGTGATGAAAATTCTGAATGTGTTTGGAATTTTGAGGATACCAAAAGAAAATTATCCAATGTGTCAACCAAGTTTGAAATTCACTTTGTATTACTCATAGTATAAATTGGATTAAGAAACCTGAGATTGTCAAAGGTTTAAGACTATTATAATAATACTCAGATCCACAAAAAAGAAGTTCTCATTAAATCAATCATGCTCATCTCCTTATGTATTGCTATTTTTAATAAGAAAATATGAAATGGAAGCTGAAGTTTATTGTTTCGTCGCGACTAAAACTAAATCATACAGATCTGACTGAGAGAGAGGATCGGCTCATTTGAAGTTAGTTTGACTAAAAATGGACTGACACTCTCTCTGTCAGTTTCACCTGGGAATACAGTTGTAATGATTAATGTTCTTCAATCAATGGTAATGCGTTTAGTGTGGATCATCTCTTTCTTGGATTGTTAACAGTATAATTCCCACATTGTTGTCCATTTCATGTTTTCTTGGAAGAATAAGTGATTGCAGAAGTGAAGTTGTAGAAAAGAGAAGAAGGTGCAGCAGAGATTGGTAGGAAATGACATAGGCTGATGCTCTTGTGGTGAACAAATGGGCCTTAAGTCCAAAAATATTTCTTTTAAAATATGCATCAAATAATTTCTAAATAGATATCTAAAAAATATTTAATTAAAATTATTAATTTAGTATGTAAAAAAAATTAAATAATAAATTATCCTTGTTATCATTGTCACGTAATTAAAATTAATTTTATATCCTAATCATCAATGTTACATATGTAAAATTGGAGAGAAACTAACAAAACCTCAAAGAGATATAAAGTTGAAGGACTAAAAACTAATTTTTAAAATAGAGAGACTAAAAATTAAAAATCATCAAATAAGTGAGATCAAAAGTGCATTTAAACTAAGAAAATTAGAACGTTAAACCCTTGAGTCACAACTTATAATTTCTTATTCCTAATTTATTACTTAGTTGAATAGGTAATCTATATCAGAATCACAGAGTTAGGACCAGTAATCCCTATAATTCTAGGTTCGATATATGACTTCGTCAACACATACAAAGCAATAAACTCAAGAATTAACTGAACAACAAATATTGATTAATCAAAGTGTACAAACAGTACAAAACTCAAACATATGTCCCAACAAGTTCATACAGGTTCATCTAACAAATTCTAATCAAAAGGAAATTAGCCACCCATATTGAAATAATTCATAACAATAGAAGTATGTAAACAATACATGAAATTTTGGTAAAAATTTGCCTTCCGGTGATGAAAACATTTTTTCTAGAGCTCCAATTTGGTCTTTGCTGTCAAAACTCTCATTCCTCGAAAAAATATGAGCAAAGATCCCTCTAAAAAGTTGTTTTTTCTTTTATAAAATTCAAAACACGTTCAAATATGCATCATATCACACCACATCATCTTTGGATCATGCCACGATGACTTGTTTGTCATCTAGATCGCGTCACTGTCACTTTCCATCGTGGCGTGATTTGTCTCTTTTCCAGCCAACATGTCATGATCTGGGAATAATTTTTCCAAGGGCGAATTGTTTCTTTTCTTCACAAATTTCTTGTTTTTGCTAAGTTTCTCATACTTCTTTGTATTTTTTTTATTTTCTTTACTAAATTAGTGCAAACTCATATTAAAAATGACTAAAACAATTGCAAATGCTTAATAAAGTTATATGATAACAATGTGTCATAACAACCTCAAACTTACTATGTTACTTGTCCTCAAGGAACTCGTCTGTAGCTGATATTATATACAGAACTTCATACTTATCAAACCAATGACATACACCTTTATAAAGGAGAATCATTACCTTTCTTCCTTACTTCGATACGAACTAATCGAAAGAGGCATTCTTCAACTTCAAGTGTACTCAACCTATCACTCAATCACACCTTTCACATGTTGTTGAATAAAACATGGTGATCACTCAATCACATATAACATTCAGCAAACAAGGAATTTGCAAAATATCTAAAAAAATCAGTCACTTTCCATTCGAAAATACGCTTTTTAGGTCTTTCAAAGGTTGTAATGTGGTTTATGTCAATGTAATATCTCATATTCCTTTAAATGATAATTTTCTTACTAAGTGGGACAAATTAAGTAATTAGCGAGCTAAAAAGAGATTATGTTTTTAATCAAATATCTTAATCAGGAATGGCAAATTAGTAATTGTAAAGAGTGACATTTTGGAGATTATGAGAGTTTGGAAAAGGGAGAGATGGTAAATGCTCAATTAAGTTCACTAGAATACAAACAAGTGTACTACTTGTTTCTCTTCTCTTTCATTATTCTCTTTTATTTAAGAGAAAAGAAGAATAAGAGCTCTTGAAGGAAAATTTAAGAGAAAAGAAGAATAAGAGCTTGGATCAAAGAGGAATAAGAGAATCTCATCACCAATTCATCATCATCACCTTCCTTTTTAGAGATGGAGTTCTTAGTTAGTATAACTTTGGGTGAAAGTTGCATGAAATTGGGTTTTAGGGTTTTGTGATTTCTTGCTTTGTTTGTGAAATTGGTATTGAAACATATATCTTGCTATGTCATGTATTGTTGTTGCTAATCCATGAAGTTATGTTGTGTTGATTATAATATGGATGTTGTGTTGTCATTGTATTTTTGTTGTGTTATGTTGTGTGGACATGTGATGAAACTATGTTATTGTTATTGTTTTTTGTTGTTATGACATGTTGATTACATGAGTTTTGTTATTATTGTTAGAGATTAATGAGGTTAAGAAGTGATGAAAACATAGTTGTCTATATATCCTTGTGTTTACTGTGAAAATTAGTAAACAACCTCTGGTGTACCAAATTAATAAGAAATTGGATAACTTACAGGATCGACCATACAAAATCCTAGGACATGTGCTAAGTAAATTAAAATGATGTTTGGAAAAAGATGAAAACTTTGACAGTATTCATGGTTTAAAGAAAGTCTACTTCGATAATATTAAAGAAAAAGTAATGCAGGAAAATGATCAAAAGTGCGTTGGAAAATAACTTGCAAAAGTAAAGGATAAAAGATAAATTTCTGGGCAAAGATTAACTGAATTGCATTGAATAAGAAAGATGGTGTTACATCAAACGTACATTTCTCACACACTCGTTTCTCTACATGTGGGTACTTTGAGTAATTGAGAAATTTGTACAAACTTGAACACACACAAATCCTAACACTAAGTCTTGTTATTTATGATAGTCGAAAATAACTACCCCTAACGATCTACTAACTAGAGCAAGACAAATGGCATTCTGCATGTCTTCGTCCTTCAAATGCTTTCCACATGTCTTCTACCATCAATTGGATAAGAACAAAGTTCCCTCCCTTATTTGAATTCAAATCTTGAATTGAATGTTATCAACAGCGCTTCTGTCGAACAATACTTCCAAGTTGCTAAAAATATGTATAAGTCCATAAAATATGTCTCTCTTGCACAAGGACACTTTCGACTAGAATTTCTGGGAATACCATTCCAGTCGAAGTCTTCCAAAACTTCTTAAAATTCTATTCCTTTGATTAATACTCTTAATCTAATATCAGGCGTCGAAATTAGGAGCTAACAAATTGCCCCCTAAAAATGACATTTTTGACACCATTCAAGAAAAAGACATTTTTTTGATAATGTCATTCGACGCCTTATTCAGTCCTTGTGAAGTTTCAACGTTTACTTATGGTTCCAACGTTACAAAACTGTTCATGTCCCCTCAGATTTTGTTTTCTCTGACATGTCCCCTCAAAGCGTGCAAGAATCTCCACCATCATCACGTTTCCTAGAATCTAGGAAATCATGGGGGCAGGCATCAATTGCCACCGTTTCATCAGAGATCGTGGGGAGGACACGCGTCCCACCTTCAATTTTACCATTAAAGTAACTTCTGAAACCGTTTCCACTCCCAGCCTTATAAATACCCTTTTCATCAATATTTTCACTTTTTACGCTCTCTTACTCCCAAATCTCCCAGAAAACTTATCATATTTCAAAAGAACTCATTTTCTTCATTCCATTCTAACAATGGCTTCCTCCACAAGATCAACCAAGGATGCTAACAAGACTACCAAAGAACCTGGCAAACCAACAAGAGCTCCCAAGAAGGTCACTCAACTTCCCCCGTTCGATTCCATCATTGGTCCTGCCATGGTGGGAAATCAACAGTACCTGCCTGAACCTCTTGCTGAAGAGAAAAGGAGAATATATGCTTCCCAGGTACTTATCCCTTTAATTGTTGCTGGTAAGCCTCTGGCTTTGTGTGGTACTCTGTCTGACCCCAATGTTAATCTTAGTAAGTTTAGAGATTTCTTCCCTACTTACCATAAGTATAAACCCATAGGTCAAGCTAAAAAACTTAGGGCTAGCAGCGAGGATCCTAATCCTGTTAACCAAGACAATCCTCCGACTGAAGAGGCCATTGATATTAGGTATATGAACAATTTTAGGGTATTTAGTGTTAGTCCATCTTTGAAGAATCCCTCTAACTATTTAGGATGGTTGAATAAGTTAGAGAAAACAAAATCTGAGGTTTGGAAAGAAATGGTATTTATGATTTAATCATGCTATCAAAAATATGACCTGAATATTGCTCGAACATGCTTGTGTCGCCCTTGTATTTCTGGGACAACACACATTACACACTCCATCTTCCATGTGGAATGATGACACCTACTATGTTCGACGTAGCCGCTATCATAGGGCTCAAACCAACTAGGAGCACTTCCGACCCTGACTATATGGCTGATGATATTATTAGTTTTTCGACCTCTAGGGAAGCGTATTCGACACATATTACGCATTATCATGATAAGGACATACAGGAGGTTTCGGATGTCGAACACATAGCTTTTTTATCTCTATGTTTTGTCTCCCTGTGTCTTCTGTTCGAAGTCACTTCAAGTTGCTAGGAAATTCCTGACTATGGCGAACCAACTCCACGCTGGCCACGACCTTTGTTTGAGCGAACTGATTCTAGCTAACCTCTATAAATCCATGAGTGAAGGCGTTACCCAACTCAAGTGTCTAGGTGACAAAGGAAATCTCCTTCTTTCTGGACCCTTCAGGCTTCTACAACTCTGGTTGAATGCTTCATTCGAAGCCTGTCTTCCCCACAAGAATCAAATTAACGAAGACGCCAACGAAGTAAAGAATAAGAGGGTAGAAGGTCCACGCCTGGCGAAGCTGACTCCTGTTGATGATGGTCGACCCATTCAACAAACTTTTACCAACTTTATCATGATGTTTGCGAAACGTTATGACTTCACACCCCATATGGCTCCCTTCGCTACAAGGAAATATGGTCCTGAGTGGTTCTCCAGGCCATTCCCAGTGTTTTCGAAGGCTCAAGAAGCAGAATCTACTGCAATTTGGGAAGCCTTTCTGACTCCTAGGGTTTTAACCGTCAGATTCAACCCCTCGAAGAGCCAAGTTACTTTGATTGCTTATCAACCAAATCTGGTTGCCCGACAATTTGGAGTGGTTCAGGTTTTACCCAAACCCCTGTATGAGAAGAAACACATCCTTCTCCTTTACAATGCAATTCATTCTGAAGTCGTAGCTATTAAGGAAACCGCGCGGTGTGCTGGTCGAACACAAATTCTTCCAATAGCTTTCGAACCAAGCTTTCTCTGCACCCAACAATTTGATGACTGGCGGAAAGCTTATTATGTAGAGGAATTTTTCGACGTGGCTGCTTTTACACACCACATTAACAGGGCTTTCCTCTATCTGCAGGAAAGAGTGAAGAAAGGTACTTCGATGCACATTAAAGAAATCCAAGCCTTCCAGAAATACTTTGAAACTGTTTATCGACCAGAAGACCTTGGTCGAACCGTCCGCGCCACAGATGTTACTTTGAAGTAAATTTTTTTAAAGAAAATGGAGAACTTAAAGATCCCTTCGTACGTTCCTTCAGAGAAATGGTACGAAATGACTTTTAATATGTTTCCCAAATTCCCTCGACTACCAAGCACTGACTTTGGAGTGGCTCTTGCCCCTCCATTTCTAGACTGGTTCGTCTATGGGGATTCTATCAAAATCCTTCGCCAACAATCAAAACCAAAAGCGCAGCGGGTGGTTCCGACCAAACATACACTAGACAGTTTCAAAGGGCATTTTCATATTGGGATCGAAGATGTTCGCATCGAATCTGAAATATATGAAGGTGTGGAATGGGAGGATTTTGACCCAGCATTTTCTTTTTTATTTTCTTTCACATATAATAACTGCTATCTGTTTTACTTTAGCCGTGAAAATCCCTCCAAAGAAACCGCCAGTTAGGAAACCTTCCGAAGTAAAAGAAGAAGGCGGAAGTAAAGCAGCAGCAACAACAAAAGTATTTCGTACCCCTTATTAATTTTGTCGCTTTTCATATATTCCATTATTTTCTAAAATTTTCCTTTTCAGGGCGCTCGAAAGCTACCACCGACTCCCCAAAAAAGGAAGGCAAAGGAGGATGCGGTCGTGGTAGTCGAATCGGATGATGAAGATCTATCTCCGACTGTCGAGCAGCCACTTAAGAAAAAGAAGAGGCAACTCAAGATGAAAGGAGCCCTTGCTCAATCTCAAACAAAAGGTGTAAAGGCCCCGACAAAGAAACCCACTAACTTAACAATTCTGGAACCAACTCCTGCAGAGATGTCGAAGAAGGTTGTGGACCAGCCTGAAAGTGACAACTAAAGCCCATGGGGCAGAAGCTTCTAAGGTACCAATTTTTATACCTCATTACACTCTTAGTAATCTTGTTCAACTACTGACTTCGATTATACTTTTCAGGACGATGCAGGAGGTACTACTCAGCCAACTGCCAAATCGACCAACACCACACTCCTCAATAGTGAAGGCGAACCAACATATCATCCCATTTCTGCAAAGAATTCTGAGAAGAGCTCGATGAGCGAAATAAATCAAACATTTGGGGAACAGCGCGAGACTTCGCCAACCAAGACTACTACCCATAATTCTCACACCAGTGGCTCTGAACATGAAGGTGATCAGGAAAAGGACATGCAAACTGAAGCAGCTAAGAATGATATGGAGGTGGATCACCCTGAAGGTTTGGTTGAAGATGAAGTTGAAGATTGCTCCCCAAGAGTCGAACGTATGGATGTCACTCAGCAAAATCAAGATGATGACATGGAATAAAAGGAAGCCCGCTCTACATTCCAGAATTATTCGATGCCTATTGAGGAATTCGTGGATGACCCTGAAAATGTCAAAGAGGAAGATGACAAGGAGAAAGAAGAGGATGAAGACACTCATGATGAGATGATCATCGAAGCATACCCTAATCCTGGTCCGTCGATTGCGAAAGATTCAGGCAGAATCTTTGTGACCCTTTCTGCAGAAGAACTGGAGGCCTTGGAAAAAAGTAACCCTCGTGAATACTTGAAGGCTTTAATTGGCTCTAGAGGGAGTTTGCCTTAAAAAAGTCTCAGGTCTTCTTCAGTGTCTAGTGGTCGATCAACCAATAATCCTGCTAACGAGATACTTTCAAAGATCAAGGAAAAAGTCTTTAAAGGTGACCTGTTTCGCCTCATAGATTCTGATCCTACTTCTCCTCTTTCCTTAAAGGGTCTTCTCAAAAAGGTTGACATCCTGACCGCTTCTCCCGAAGTTGCAAACTTCATCTTGGAGCTGACTTCAATGATCGATCAAGTTGCTATTGATGTGGCCAAGATCAAGCAAAGCTCTAAAGACATCAAAAGTCATACCGGCTTTGTAGCTGCCTCGTGGGATGTTGTCTCAGAGTCGACCAATCGCTTGGATGACTTAGAGAAAGCCCAAGAACACAACAAGGCTAAAATCGAAACTGATGGCTCCAAGAGTTTGACTAAATTTTGGTAAAACATAATGTTGGGAAAGATGTTCCAACATGAAGAATTCAGACCCAGACTAAAGATGTCGAGTGAAATGTCACAGCATGAAGATTCGACATCATGATTGTCATATCAGTTTTTGTTTAAATTTGTTCCATGATTCAAGGCGTGATTTGCAATGGATCAAGGAAAAAAGATACAAAGCCCAACTCAGCAGAAGAATATAAAAGAAGACCAATACCTATGCAGAAGAGGTAGAGAGGACGACATAGACTTAGGAATCCTATTTTGTGAAGTAGGGTTTAGGTTTGAGAGTCGTAGGTTTCTCTTATAAGTATCCCTCTGTATCGATTTGATGTAGTGTGGTATACATAGGAACTTGTACAGATTCAGAAGCCCGTAGGAAATGAATCATGAGTGTTCTTGGATGAAGCTTTGAAGTAAATCCAAGTTAACTTGTTAGTCAAGGATACTTGACTGAACTTTTTATTGGAAGGGGCGTCTTTCAATAGGGTATATACAGTTGCGGTGTAGTAACTGTTAGATAATCACAGGTTGTGATTTAGGAAGTGAGACGGGGCTCTCTTATCATTTAGATGTGGCTTCTAATGATAAAGTAGTCATTGGGTAGTGTTAGGTTAGCGTGGGTGCTTTCTGCAAACCTGAGGTTGTTTGCATAAAACTATACTACCGATAGTGATTACTTCTTCCTGGATTAGTATCCCTCAGATGTAGGTGAGTTGCACCGAACTGGGTCATCATATTTTGTGTTGTTTATTATTCTGCTATTTTCTGTTCAGTCTTGATTAACATGTTGGATCAGATGTCGTGACATCTGTAAGTATGCAGTTCCGATATTCAAGGTATCAATCTGCTGTTGTGCCTCTTAGTTTAAATGATTATGTAGCATAATGTCTTGACATGTGTTAGGACATCTGCCGTCTGCATATGCCAGAATTTCAATTGGTATCAGAGCAGGCATCCTGTCCGGTTCTGGATGAGATCCTTGGGAGATACTTTTTGGCGTTTAAGCAAGGAGGAGTTTTGAATATCAGATCAATCAACTCAGACATACTCATGGGTATTAATGGATGAGATGGATGTTCTGGATCGAAGGGAGCAACCCGGAGGTTGTTCATGTTGCTGAGGAGATTCTACAACAACTACAGGAGAAGTGGCTAGTTCTCTTGTTGGTGTGTCTTATAAGATGTTGTGACATCTTATTAGGGCAAGCAGGATCTGTTCCTTGGTGGTTTCGATGCATGTGTTTCTGACGGAAGAGCTCTAGTATTATGGGATTCTGGATTTGTTACTGAAGACTGTTGGTGGAAGGTCTCAATCGTCGACCTCTATATTTGAAGATATCTGCATTCTTTTATTCCAAAGTCGGGAGCGATGGATTGAAAGGAGTTGTAGTTAGATGTCCGGTATGATGACTTGGTACTTGGAAGCTTGGTTTCTTGGTGCAGTTGAAGTCAGTTGAAGAGGAGAGGAGTTGAGTTTAAGTTTATCAGGTTCTTGCTCTAGGAGTTTGATAAACTATTGATCGGCTAGGTTGTCAAGGATACTTGAGAATTCTCTCAAGTCCACTCACAAAGGCATCTATGTCGTTTATCTGGAGTCTTCTAGTTACTCTTCTGACTAGAAGGTGTTTCTTTGAAACACAATCTGAAGAAAGTGGAGGTGATTTATTTTCACCATCCTAAAACAGCAAGGAAGGATTCATCTTTCTTGACCCTAAGAGTGGATCCAATCTGATTGAAGAATTGTTGGGGTAAATAAGATTTGTTCAGAGAAAGTCTTAGTTACTTGAGTCAAGGGTGGCAACCTTGGTATCTCAACATTGTCATTTGAAGAAGATACTTGCAAAAAGATTAAATACTTTATAAGTGTTCATGATGTGGTCTGATGGAGCTAAGCTACAACAGTGAAGAAGGGTTATTGGACAAGGATTTAAGATCAATTGCTATTTGTGGAATCCACAAGTATTTAATTGATTATCCTTGAAAGTCAAGATTGCTGATGTTCAACAAGATGTTGGAACATCTCATCATCAGAGTTTATGCAGAATCATGGGAGGGGTACTGCATATGCTTTAGCATCTGTTTTAGTCTTAGGTGGTGACCTAAGAAGTGGCTTCAGTCGGGTGTGACAGAAGCATGTGTTCTCTGGAGAGTTTCCTGGCAAAAAACTAGTCTGGACTTTGATGCTGTTGAAGATGAAGATGAAGACATCATAATATTGATGGTTATTTCTTGGATTAGTTTATTTCTGATCTAGGTCCTTGGGAGCATGGGATTTTGCTCAGGTTAAAGGTCAAAGTTAAGTGGCAGTTATCTCTAACTTTCTACAGTCTGCTCTACTAAGGAAAGTGGCATTCTTTGGTATGGCTATGGTGTAGTCTTGGACTACTTATTTTCTGAAGATTCGGACGTGGCAGATTTGAAGTCTTTGGAGTTTCAAAGGAGGATGGAGGTTGTCTACTCAAACTTGGTTGTTGAATCAAGTCTATAAGAGCATGAAACTCTTGTTCTGCGAAGAGATGAGGTTCTTCTAAATGACAGAAGGAGGAGCTGAATTCAACAGTTGGATGTCATATCAAAATGTTCTGACATCTAGCTTAACATCAGAGGTCTCAGCTGGTGATGTTGCATATCAGCTTAAGATAAGGTGATCTACAGGAGAATGGAAGTTATGGATGCTTCAAAAAGGTCTATCTCATGCAGTTTGCGGGAGCTGGATGGGAAGATATTACATGACCAAGAGGCTTGGTGGATCCAAGATGTCTTGCTATGGGGCAAGTAGTTCATGTGACTTGAAGGTCTGATTTAATTAGTGGATCAGTGTATCTTATGGGAGTTCTGAAGAATTTTGAGATCAATTAAAAGGTGGCATTTGGCTGGTTTCATTGTGTGTATTCAAGCAGGATGCTTGAAACTGATTGCTCTTGTACAGAAGAGTAGTTAATTGAAACTGTAAGGAGGTTCTGGTTCTCTGGGAGCTTGTGGCATAAGTTCTGGGTTGAGAATGGAAGCATGCCTTCTTTTGGAGGATGAGAGTTTATTTCTCTCTGGGTTTCTGAAGTTCTCTTTGTTCAAGTTGGTGGCACAGTGTTGTGTGAAGATCTTCAGTGTGGATTACTATGGTGATAGTAAGTCCAGTGGTGGAGCATATCAAGAACCATGGTGTGTGGTGTTTGTGATGTGTGGAAGATATCCTAACTGATGTTAGAATACCTTTGGATTAGTTATCCTTGGTGAAGGATTTCAGGTTCTGTGAGGAACTGGTTACTTGCATCGTGTCTAAGAAGTATCTACATTGTCATATGGGAGAATGATGGAATAGAAGAACTGTCTTGGAGGTCAGATGTAAGTTTTTAGAAGACTGAAGTGGATCATATGTTGATTGCATGAAGGTCTGCTTTTTGATGCGTTCAGAAGTAGATATTCACCAAAAATCAGAAGTATTCTAGGTTATCATACGGGAGAATGATAAGGAATGGCTGTCTTGGATTGTGGGGTGTCTATCTCAATTGCTGGTTGGGTAAGGTCAGTGGAAAATCTTGCGAAGGGGTTGTTTCCCTGGCTGTAAGTCATGCTAGTAGTGGACCAGTTTGGCAGCTGTGAAGTTCTAGAGCATGCATATGATAGCTGACATCGTTATAACAAACTAAGGGGCACTGTGCATTTCTTTGAGGAATATGAAGCATTCTGATTCAATTGGTTTGTGCCTCAAGTAGCTGGAGGTCTATACATGAGAATTCAAGAGGAGTTCATGTGGTGTGTAGATGGTTGTAGGATGGGGGGATCAATGGGACTTTAATCTCAAGCCAAGAGTTTGTTATGGTTGGTATACATTTCCTCACGGGTAGCATGATGGTGATTATGTATGAGTGATTATTGTTTCTTGTCAGAGGGAGCAATAAGAGAGTTGATGATTGTGTTCAGCTGGTAAGTTGAACTGAGGGTGCGCTCTTGAAGACATGAAGATGCGTCTTATGTTTTCCATTCATTAGCTTAGGTGTTCATTGGAGGAACAGTGGTTATCTCAGATAGGGGGAGTTGCTCCTTGATCTGAGATGGGTTATTGTAGTGGTGCAGATTGCCTATCAAGAATTATTTGTGGCCTCAAACAGCTTGTGATAGAAGGCCTTAACTGGGGTTGAGATGTCATACGAAGTACCATGACATTGCACTACTGGTACAAGTATCTTGAAAATTATCTGGGCCTAGTTCTGGGAGAATTTATTTTTCTCTACAGAAGCAGATGTGTATGTTGAAGAGTCTTGGTTACTGTCAGGAAGAAATTAGTTCTCTGCTAATGAAAGAATTCTGCTTGTAATCGATTATGCTAAATCTGGATTAAGAAAGTCCTATTTGTGGGGACCATAAGCCTGACAATATCAGGTTAGGTATCAGGACAAGGTTCAGAAGTAGTTTCGAGGACAAGTCAGAAGTGATGGAATCTTTGACTAGTCTTTTGGATTGGCTTTACCTACATAGCCTTATCATTATTTAAGAAGAGGTGTAAATTCTCTTCTTAAGTTGAGGGAAAATGAGTTATGTTCAGATGTGGGTAAGCAACATTTGGGTTTGGGTATGCATTGGCCACTTTTGCCATCTTTTGGATAAAAAGGGGGAGAATGGCTTATTGTTGAGAGGTGTATGTTTTGTGCTGCTGGTATGCAAAAATGTTCCAAAGGATGTTCCAACGTTTTGGTTATAACATCTTGGGGATTTGTGTTTTGTGACCAGAGTTAGAAAGCAAGTTGTGTTTTGTGACCTGAATTACATTCACTATGTTCTCGGTATCACAAGGAAATGAAGAGGGTAACTACAAAATATCTTCTCCCTTTTCCTCAGCACTTGCTTCAAGTATTTTTCCCACTGCATGCACCATCAGGTTGAAGGATGTTTTAGCCAAAAAAATTCAAAAGGGGGAGATTGATGGCTCCAAGAGTTTGACTAAATTTTGGTAAGAGATAATGTTGGGAAAGATGTTCCAACATGAAGAATTCAGACCCAGACTAAAGATGTCGAGTGAAATGTCACAGCATAAAGATTCGACATCATGACTGTCATATCAGGTTTTGTTTAAATCTGTTCCATGATTCAAGGCGTGATTAGCAATGGATCAAGGAAGAAATATACAAAGCCCAACTCAGCAGAAGACTATAAAAGAAGACCAAGACCTAGACAGAAGAGGTAGAGAGGACGACATAGACTTAGGAATCCTGTTTTGTGAAGTAGGGTTTAGGTTTGAGAGTCGTAGGTTTCTCTTGTAAGTCTCCCTCTATATTGATTTGATGTAGTGTGGTAGACATAGAAACTTGTACAAATTCAGAAGCCCGTAGGCAATGAATCGTGAGTGTTCTTGGATGAAGCTTTGAAGCAAATCCAAGTTAACTTGTTAGTCAAGGATACTTGACTGAACTTTGTATTGAAATGGGTGTCATTCTGTAGGGTAGATACAGTTATGGTGTAGTAACTGTTAGATAATCACAGGTTATGATTTAGGAAGTGAGAAGGGGTTCTCTTATCATTTAGATGTGACTTCTAATGATAAAGTGTTCATTGAGTAATGATAGGTTAGCGTGGGTGCTTTCTGCAAACGTGAGGTTGCTTTCATAAAACTATACTACTGATAGTGATTACTTCTTCGTGGATTGGTATCCCCCAGATGTAGGTGAGTTGCACCGAAATGGGTCATCATATTCCGTGTTGTTTATCATTCTGGTGTTTTCTATTTAATCTTGATTAACATGTTGGATCAGATGTCGTGACATCTTTAAGTATGCAGTTCTGATATTCAAGCTATCAGTCTGCTGTTGTGCCTCTGAGTTTAAATTATTATGTAGTACAATGTCTTGACATGTGTTAGGAAATCTACTGTCTACATAGGCTAGAATTTCAGAAACCAACAATCGAAATATCCATTCATGGGAGGAACAGATAAAAGAACTACAGGCCAAAATTTCAAAACCCAAGAAATAGAATGTTGAGGTTCAGAAGTTTGACAACTCTAAAATGACGAAAGAGCTTGAAGTTGGGCCGAGCTTTGCTGAAAAGGTCTAAAAGTTAGAAGCAGAACTGGAAGTCCTAAGGTCCACCAAATCCATATGTGAGAAGCGGCTAGAACTTCTGAAGGTGAAGTACCTCAGCATGAAGGTCACCCTTTCATTTTAGTTCTAGTTCCTTTTATTTAAACTTTATCATCATTTCTTGAATTATGTAATGACTTTTTGAACCCTTCATGGTTCTTTTGATTTTATCGGATTTAGCTATTTTGGAAACCATTTTTATTTTACCATGTTAGCTTCGATTATTTTGCATGCGATTACTCTTTAGCTATTTTTACTTCTTGAAGTGCATGCTTGTATTTTTTTCAAATACTTCCTGTTTACCTTTAAAATTATCTTATCTTGATCTAACTCTTCGATCTCATAAGCGCCATTCGAAAAAACTTGTATGATACAAAAAGGGCCTTCCCATTTAGGGGACCATTTCCCCAAGGCTCTATCTTTTCGATCCATAAGTAAGATTACTTTCCAAACCAACTCTTCAGGCGAAAACATCCTAACTTTGACTTTCTTATTATAAGACTTTTCTACTCTCTTCTTCTTTCTTTTCAATAACTCTAAAGAATTAAGCATTTCCTCGTCTAAGTCCACTAATTCATCTAACATCATGTTCCAACATGACTCAGATGGGATCTCATGATGCCTCTGAATTCTCGTCGACTGAAGATAAATCTTCACTGGTAATACGCATCATGACCAAAGGTCAATCGTAATGGTGTGGAATTAGTAGCCTCTTTGGGGGAGGATCGACATGCCCAGAGAACCTGGTTTAAAGTCTTGTGCCAATTTCTAGGATTTTTTCCCACATGTTTCTTAATTAAACTAATCACTACTTTGTTTGCTGCTTCGACCTGACCATTGGCCTGAGCGTAATAAGGTGTAAAGGTTAATAGTTTGAAACTCATTTCTTTAGAAAATTATTGCATTTTTCAACCAGTGAACACTGATCCTTGATCCGTTGTAATGGATTCTAGGATTCCAAACCTATAGATAATGTGTTTTTTAATGAATTTGATTACATCTTCTTGATCAACATTTGACAATGGTATAGCTTCGATCCATTTCGTAAAATAGTCAATGCCTACCAAAATGTACCTTTAATTTTTAGATGACGTTGGTCGAATTTTTCTAACCAAATCCAAAGCCCAACCTCTAAAGGGCCATGGCTTGACTATAGAGTGTAATTCACTTGCAGGGACATGCTGTATACCTACATGCACTTGGCATTCTTGGCATCCCTTAGCGAATTCGATACAATTTTTCAACATAGTAGGCCAATACATACCTTGTCGAAACAAAAGTCATTTCATCTTATGGCCTACCTGATGAGCCCCACATGCCCCCCCCCCCCCCCATGAATAGTCGAAAGGGCTAGATACGCCTCTGACTCACTAAGGCATTTAAGCAAAACTCCCTCAGGAGTCTTTTTAAACAATTTATTACCCAAAAAAACATAACTCAAAGCTCAATACCTGATTTTTTTCGTTTTGTGGACGCCGTTGGATTTTGCAGATACTCCACTATTGGTTTTCTCCAATCTTCGTCCGTCAAGCTGTCTACTGCTAAGATTTCAAAATTTTCTTTATCAGTGTATCCTAGCTTCGTTGTTTCCAAATCTGATGGGGACAATCTGGCTGACACAACTCTTCCTCTGACTTCGATTGCATCTTGTAATTTTTCTTTTGAAATTTTATACCCAGAAGCAATTTGAGCCAAGTCGTTAGCCACTTGATTCTCCAGTCGCGGTATGTGTTGAATGCTCACCACTTCAAACTTTTTTAGTAATCGATTGGCTATTACAAAGTACATAATGAGATTTTCTTTTACACACTTGTACTCCTTTGTGATATGTTTTATGACTAACTCCGAGTCTCCAATTATTTCGACTCGAGTTGCCCCCAATTCCAACAATATCTCAAGTCCGACTATTAAAGCTTCATATTCAGCCTCATTGTTCGAACAAAGATCTTCGACTTTATACTTGAATTTTGTTGGAATTTTGTTAGGAGAAATAATCAAGGCTCCTATGCCTGTACCATCTTTATGACTAGAACTGTCGAAATACAATTTCCAAGGTTCGAGCTCAAGATAGTTTAACATATTTTTGTTTATAGAGTGGTCGACGATGAAGTTAGTTACCACTTGTCCCTTAACAGCCTTTAAAGGAATATACGTTATGGAATACTCAGTTAAAGCTAATTCCCATTTACCAATTCGACTGTGCAAAATTGGTTTAGACAACATATGTTTAATGATATCACAATGAGACGAAACATAAACATTAACTGGTTTTATATAATGCTTCAACTTTGTACAAGAAAAATACAAGCATAAATAAAAATTTTCAACTATGCTATACCTAGTTTCTGCATCGTTCAAAACCCTACTAAGGTAGTAAATGGCTCTTTCAACACCATTTTCATCCTCTTGAGCTAACATGCTCCCTAAAGTTTTGTCCGACGCAGATATATACAGTCTCATACTCCTATTTCTACAAGGTGGTGCTAGAATTGGAGGATGACTCAAGTACTCCTTGATTTTGTCGAAAGCTTCCTACTGAGCTTGCCCCCATTTGAATCATTCCTTGTTTAGTCGAAGCAGAGGTGAGAAGGCTTGAGTTTTTCTGCTAAGGTTTGAGATGAATCTCCTTAAGAAATTGATCTTTCCCAGCATTGACTGTAATTCCTTCTTTGTTGATGGCGCTTTCGCTTCCATAATGGCCTTGGTCTTATTCTGGTTTATTTTGATTCCCTTTTGTGGACCACAAAGCCTAAGAAATCTTCCGCCTGCACACAAAAAGAAAATTTGAGGGGATTCATTTTCAGACCATGTCTTCTCATCCTTTCAAAAGATTGTCGAAGATGGTCAATGTGATTCTTCCCTGAAACAGACTTGACAACAATATCGTCAATATAAACTTGCATAAGAGTATCTATATAATCATGGAAGATCGAATTCATCGCTCTTTGGTATGTTGCCCCAGCATTCTTTAGACAAAAAGGCATGACTACCCACTCATAGGTGCTTAAGGCCCCGGGCATTGAAACGCCGTTTTTGGGACATCCTCCTCAGCAATGAATATTTGGTTATATCCAGAAAACCTGTCGAGCATACTAAGGTATTCATGGTCAGCGGCAGAATCGATTAGCCTTTCTGCCACAGGCATTGAGTATTCGTCCTTTGGGGTCGCAACATTTAAATCTCTAAAATCTATGCAAACCCTCAAAGTACCATTCTTTTAATAACAGGTATAATATTTGCTAACCATTCGACATACCTGGTTGTTCAAATAAATTTGCAACGAAGAAGTCTTTCGACCTCCTCCTTGATCTTTGAGAGAATTTCTTGTGCAAACCGCCTTGGATTCTGCTTAATTGGCTTCTTCCCAGGCTTAATTGGAAGCTTCAATTTGACTAGATCTCTGCTTAAGCCAGGCATCTTGCTGTAATCCCATGCAAATCAGTCTTTAAACTCCTTTAACAACTGGATCACTTCGACCTTGAGTTCTGAGCTGATATTGGCACTGATATAAGTTGGCCTTTTAGTTGCCCCCTCTCCCAAGCTGATCTCTTCCAGAGGATATTGCGCTAGCATTTTAATGTTGGATGCCAACTGATCCTTCTCGAAACCCAAAGGCTCATCATCGTAGATGGTGCCGAGCCTCTGGCCTTGTACGTCATCCTGAACTTTATCAGGTGGTTCTGGATCGAAGTCCTTACCAGAACCTTCTTGGTAAAATATTTTGTTGGCTTCGACAGCCATATGTTTCACTTCAGCCTCTAGGGCCGTTCGTAGTTTGTTTTCGGCTATGTAAGCCGAAATCCTTTTAAGTGCTTCGAACTCAAGCATCATCGCCGAATTCGCTTCCCCATCCTGTAGGGTCGACTCCAGACGTCCCTTCATATGCAAGGTCATCTTCTCCTACGACCTCACGATCCTATTAAAAGCCATTAGTGGGATGCAAGTACAACGAACAGTATGTGTTGTCATCCGGAGTAAATACAAAGTTGACTGGGTTGTATGGAGCTATGTTAGCCAAGTGTTTTTAGAAATGGCATCTGTCTACATGATTCATTGCAGCCTTAAAATAACCTTGGTCTGCTTTAATGTTTTCCACAATGTCGTCTGGGCGCCATATAGTTATCCTCTGATGCATGAACGAAGGTACAGCCTAACCCCATGTATCCATTCATAGCCAAGTAACAAGTTGTAATTGGCTTTTGCTTCGACAACCATAAATATTATTGGTCTTGTAACAGTACCTATGGTCAGATCGACCTGAATCACCCCTAAAGTAGTACCCACATTTCCTTCATAGTTGGAAAGTACCATATTATGGGGCTTGGTATCAGTTTCGAACTTCCTGATTTTCCTCAGTATGAAGTGTGGCATTAAGTTCACCATTGCACCACAATCCACCAGGATTTTATTGACAGGAACGTCTTCGACCTTACCTGTAATGAATATAGGCTTCAAATGACTTTTCATTGCCTTATATGGGCGTTCGAAGAACGCATTCTATTCCTCGACGCAGACGTTGTTCATCACATATAGCACACAGGCTTATGTGCAACCATTTCGATTTCAGTATTATTATCCACCTCTTCGACCTCAGTTATTTGGTCGAATTCCCTGGGGAGCACTGACACCACATTCACTATGATATCCAAAGACTGCTCCGAACCTGAGTCAAAATTATCAGTAAGCATCTCATCCTCAGCAACTGCTCGATCATGCTTTTCTTTGGCCTCTTCTTCCTGTGTGGCAAATAACTTTCTCCCCACCGGCATATTTTCGACAGGATTTGGTTCCTCCCTGTCCGTCTTGTCAGTCGGTAGGTTGGTACTTGATTACACCGTTGCCCCAGCCTCTCTCTGAGCCTTCCTTCTTCTCTGTTCCCTGCTCTATTGTGATCTGGACATGGGATTCTTTCCCTTATAATTTTCTGAGATGTAGGTTAACTGCTTTGAAGTTTGGAATTCTCTCTGGTATGCCATTGATTAGCCTCTATCTACGTCGAAGCTCTGGCATTTCTGCTGGCTTTTTCCCTTGTTTTCGTTTGGTCTTGTCCACTTTCCATTAGAAATATCTACAAACGGCTTGAAAGTGGTGGGTCTTGCACCTTGGACCCTTGGCTTAGCCTGTTCCTGCTTCGAAGAAGATCTCCTTGGGTCGAAGCCTCGTTGACCATGAGGGGTTCTCTCTTCACATCTTTGTTTGGCTTTCCTAACCCCTTCAAGGTTTTGGGCTACCTTTTTATCAAACAGAGCGCTGCATCTAGGACACAAAATTACTTCTGATTTTTTTCTATAGCACCTATGGAGGAAATCCATCAGAGATTCCTTTTGTTTTGGGTAAGCTATTTTGTTATGTTCTTCTTTTCAACGCTCCTCATCGACTTCCATGGAGGTGTCTTGTGAGATTTCCACCATGTTGATATCCATGTTAACATCATCAGTGATGTCCAACTTGTGTAATTTCATTTGAAGGCCTTCAGCAACCTTGTCCATTCGAATGAAACCATCAACAGTTTCTTTTGTTATCATCATTAAATTGGATTCCTCAGTGACCCCTCCATTAGAGTCTTCAGTGACTCCCAAATCAAAACCATCAGTAGTTTCTTTCGTGAAGCTTTAAGCAGCCTCACTGGCAAAACTTTTCATAAACTCCTGGTCGAGATCTTCAATAATCCTGACCATAACACCTCCACTGTTGAAGTCCTCAGTGACTTCGACCATGTTGACAGTGTTGTTGAGATCTTCAGTAATCTCGACCATGTTGACTTCAGTTGGCTTTGTGTAATGAGCGCCAACAACTTGCAAAGGGTCAGAGTCAATTTTCATCTGGCTCTTCGACTTTTCTCCAAATTTCAGTCTTCCTTCCTGGATAGCATTTTGAACAAGATCTCTAAAAGAAAACATTGAGAAGTTTTATGACCCAAGAAATTGTGATATTTACAAAAACCTCTCTTTGTCCTTTGTTCTAAAGGAGGCATTTTAGCACCAGGAGACACTATCATTTGACCATCGTTAACTAACAAATCAAAAGTTTCGTCACATTTAGTAACGTCGAAAGTGTAAGTTTTCTTAGGAAATTTATCACTTTTTTCTGATTCGACAGGATTCTTTCAGTTCGAAGGGGCCAAGACCTTACAAGAGTAAGACGGACCTTGTTTTAATTCAGCAATATCAATCTCGCTTTTGTCGAAAACCAATGACTAACTAAAAGGTTTTTCATCTTCTTCATTGAATTCGACGTAGGCTATTCTTTTATTCTTATTTGCCCTAGCCTTCTCTTCTTTCAGGCGTTCTAATTGTCGAACCCTGTCAGTCAATTGGGTCATATCCCTCAAGTATTGGGTATCTAGTTTCTTCCTAATGGAATAATCCAGGCCTCCAGTGGCCATTTCGACCAACTCATGTTCTGGTACTTTTGTAAAACATCTAGCCTTGAGCAGTCAGAATCTGTTCAGATAATCATCTATTGGCTCAGTAAACTTCTGTTTTATACTAGCCAACTCCTTTAGACTAATCTTAGTTTGTCCCATATAGAACTGCTCGTGAAACAAACGTTCCAACTGGTTCCAATTATGGATCGAATTTGGTGGCAACGTTGTGAACCATGTGAAGGCATTCTTCGTAAGAGAAATTGGGAAGTATTTTACCTTAAGGTTACCAATATTCGAAATCTCCCCGGCTTCTATCAAATACCTAGCCACATGTTCGGCAGTGCATTCAATGGTGTCCCCGGAAAACTTGGTGAATTTAGGGGGTAAATCCGACTGAAGGATATATTCTGACAACTGTGATGTGTAATTTGGCCTTCAGAGACCAAAGTTCACTCCATTCTACACCATAATCCTTTCGACCATGGCTGCCAAATTATTATCCGCTACCACGCCATTACGTCGAACTTACTGTATGACATTGTCAGCATTTTGGTTTTAATTTACCAAAACTACTCTTGGTTCCTCTCCCACGGGAATTTGTGGCTGATTCCTAGGAGGTTCGACTACTCCCTGGTTTGCTAGATTAACCTAGGGTATGTTTCTTGGGTTTTGTTGGATTTGGTTAATAGTAGGGTCCTTTTCGAAAACACCCCGTTGGTTTTCTATCATATATTCCCTTGGTGGATGTTGAGGAGGGTTTGGTACACCAAAGAAATACACAAGGCGCGTCATCTGCGATGCCATTTGCTAATTAGTCTGGGTAGTGTTTTGAATGAGAGGCTGAAAAATTTCTCGCATAGTCTGGGATAACATTTGGACCATTTGATGGTTACTCTCGTCCAATTGTTTCCTTAAGTATGCTGCAGTACTATTTGTTAAGTTTGGCATTTTGGTTGAATATTCCATTCCTAAGGATTGGTTATTTTGACCCATATTAATCCCAGATCCTGACCCTTGTAATGGCGATGTCACTATGGGTTCCGTAAATACTGGAGGAACATTTTATAAGTTTACCATCATTGAAGTTGGCATCCCAAAAGGCGGGTCTCGACTAGGTAGAGACATCGAAAAACCAGGGGGAACAAATGGTTGGAAACTGGAATTCCCAGCTGGTGGGGGAGTCTTTGGTGGTCCCCTTGATCCGACATAATTTAGAATAGGTTGAGTATGGGCAATCGAATGTGTAGGGATCGAACTTTCCATGGATGGAACGGCTTCAGAAACAGGCGCTGAAACTGTTGGTCCCCCAGTCGAAGATCCCGGGGGTTATTCTACATTAATACTGGGCATAGCTTGAGGGTTCGAACTATTTGGTTGAGGGTTCGAATTAATTGGATGATTTGTACTTGCCATTTTCCTCGTGTAACTTCTCTTGGTCTATCTTCGTTAGTGGTGGCTACTTTACCAGTTCTTAATAACATACAACAAAATTTTTGAAAGAGAATGGACAATTGAAGGCAGAATTATAAATTTTTGAAAACACAAAAAACTATTTTCACAAATTATTTAGCACTGACCCACTGGGCGTGCCAATTTGTTTACTGTGAAAATTAGTAAATAACCTCTGGTCTACTAAATTAATAAGATATTGGATAACTTACATGATCGACCATACAAAATCCTAGGACATGTGCTATGTAAATTAAAATGATGTCTGGAAAAAGATGAACACTTCGACAATATTCATGGTTTAAAGAAAGTCTACTTCGAGAATATTAAAGAAAAAGTAATGTAGGAAAATGATCAAAAGTGCGTTGGAAAATAACTTGCAAAAGTAAAGGATAAAAGATAAATTTATGGGCAAAGATTAACTGAATTGCATTGAATAAGAAAGTTCGTGTTACATCAAACGTACATTTCTCACACACTCGTATCTCTACACGCGGGTACTTTGAGTAATTGAGGAATTTGTACAAACTTGAACACACACAAATCCTAACACTAAGACTTGCTATTTATAATAGTCAAAAATAACTACCCCCAACGGTCTACTAACTAGGGCAAGGCAAATAGAATTCTGCATGTCTTCGTCCTTCAAATGCTCTCCACGTGTCTTCTACCTTCAATTGGATAAGAATCAAGTTCCCTCCCTTATTTGAATTCAAATCTTGAATCGAACGTTATCAGCAGTGCTTCTGTTGAATAATACTTCCAAGTTGCTAAAAATATTTCTAAGTTCATAGAATATGTCTCTCTTGCACAAGGACACTTTCGACTAGAATTTCTAGGAATACCATTCCAGTCGAAGTCTTCCAAAACTTCTTAAAATTCTATTCTTTTGATTAATACTCTTAATCCAATATCAGGTGTCGAAATTAGGATCTAACACCTTGTATGATGATGAATTCATAGCGTGGAATGCTTGGGTATGTTAGAATATGACTGGATATGGTTTGAAATGGTTAAAGGTAGAAGAAGATGTGTTTAGAAGTGAGATTTTTTTGGAAAACTAGTAGATGACCCATGCGTCCGCACAGGTAATAGAAGTTATGTTTAAAGTGGTTGATTAAAAATAAAATTATTTATAAAGAATAAATTGGACATAAGTCATTACAAATAAATTATAAAAGGGATTTAATTTGAATATGAAATTGTTTAAAGAAAAATCACTTGCTATTAGTATAATAAGTAGGTATTTTGTTAAAAATATGTATAACAAAAAAGTGTTTAAGGTTAAGTAAATTCTATAGAGAATGGAAATTAAAAAAATTTACAGGGAGTTGGTAAAACTTACATATATCACTTTCATTGTTTCTTTAGAATACAATAATAAATTGTTATAAAATTACTAATAACTTAAAATATTTTAAAAAATATATGTAGCAAATCACCAACATGATAAATCCAATATGTCTAATTGCAAAAAATATATACAAATGTCACTAATAATTATAAATATTTATAAATATTTTATTGATTAAAATAAAAAAGGTATTGTAGTAATAGTGACCCGTGATTATAATGAGTTTAAGTGATAAAATTCACAGGGAGTTGGTAAAAATTACATATATCACTTTCATTGTTTCTGATCCGAGGTATTCGAACTGGTCCACGTAAGCTGGTCGTCAGAAGGTGAGGTGCTCGGATGATTGCTGGTCGTAAGGCGTGCAACGTGCTCGGCTTGAGAATGAGGAGGGGAGGGGGTGTACCTGCAAGGTACTCCGACGCTCAAGTAAGAAAGGGTCAGAGAAAAAGGGCAAGTACAAAGTGTATTCTTAGGGTGAAAATGTGATACCTGACCCTCTCAAGTGAGAGGGTTTATATAGAGCCCCTAGCACTTGGCCAACGGTCCTATTTTTGGGGCGAACTAGCCGTTTTTCCCAAAGAATAGGCAACTGCCCAAACTAGCCGTTATGTCGGGCAGGGTGCCATGAACTAGCCGTTATGACGGGCACAGACGCAGTTGCGGGCACCTGATCATCGATGTTCGGGCAGCGGGGAAGCCGTGCATAACGGGCGTCAGAGCCGGGGAGGGACGTTGCGTTCCTTGCCCGGTTTGAGGGGCAGAAGTGTCACTTTTGCCCCTCTGTGGATTGGGCTTAGGCAATTTGGGCCGCTCTGGAGTGGAAGCGGATTGGGCCAATTCTAGCCATTGTTCCAGTCCAGAACAGTTTCCTTAGAATACAATAATAAATTGTTATAAAATCACTAATAACTTAAAATATTTTTAAAAAAATATGTAGCAAATCACCAACATAATAAATTCAATATTTCTAATAACTAAAAATATATAAATGTCACTAATAACCATAAATATTTATAAATATTTTGTTGATTAAGGAGTGATCTTATTGATTATTCAATTAAACTTCCCTCTACTAAGAAGTTGATATAGATCACCTACAATAATAACATACACATCAATGAATAACTCAACTTATATTGATATAACATGCGATTAAAAATTTGTGCATTCGTAATGTATATTTATATTATTTTTATAAAAAATATATATTTATATTGATCAATTTATAAATTAGTTTAGAAAATATATTTAATTTTTTAGAATTCTTTATATTTCAATATTGTAATTTATCAATTATGTTAATATATAATATATTTTTAAAGTATTGACATATTATTATTAACATGATAATTTTCATTAAAAAAAATGTTGAAATATAATCCTTATTAACTATAAATATTTGTAGATGTAACATAGTTTATTAACAAAATTTAAAATAATTTAAATAAAATAAAATAAAATGTTGAAGCAATACATACACAATCATGATTCATGATAAGTAATAACATTCTAAATTAAACATATAATATAATAAAAATATTCTTTAATTGTAACATTTTAAAATAAATAATATAAACTTGTCCAAAAAAAAACACTGCATTTTCATCTCTCCAAATAAAATATGTGCCAATTTAAATAAATTTTTGACAACATTCAACACGTATTACTTATTTGAGAAATAATAATTTAATTAATTAAATTTACATAAAGTTAATATTTTATAATTTAAAAAGTGATAGCAGTTAGAACCTTATTTTCTATTTGAACGACACTCACATGATGAATACTTCCATCCCAAAAAAAAAAATGACATTGTGCATACCATCTGGATCCTTCCTGGACATTCTCAATGGTAAATGCTTCCAGTGACTCCAAAGGTGTCTTTGTTTATCCTGTCATGACCATAATAATTCAATGGAAGCACTAAAATTGTGCAGATGATAGTAGCAACAGAAAATACTCTAATACTAAAGCAGGAAATAACAATACCAACGGTTAGTAAAACTACAAAATAGATTATAAAACTCACTTCCGCTTAGTTTTTTTATTTGATATGCTATTAAAATTGTGATTAACAACTGGTTTTCATTTCTGCAATATACATAGTGTTGAAAGAGAATATGTAATCCTATACACATGCTGATAATATAGATAACTACAAACAGAAAGTTGCTCTTTAGATAGATACATTGCATACAGACATATCTCTAGAAGTAACAACAACATTGGTCTCATATTTGGTCCTCGAGTCAGACAATGTTGACAAGGCTAACTGATTATCAACAGCAGTACCATAAAATACGAAAGTCTATATATCGATCTATAAAAATATAGCAACTCACAGTGCGCCCAACGATTCCATCTATGTCCCAAGATATTCCCCCAATGAAGAGCTTGTCGAGATCGATTACATCTGTTCAATTACCAATCACAACAACCATTAACCATCAATCACTAAATTCAATATCAAGATTCAACAAACACTCACTTTAACTCATAATTCTCATTTCAATTCAACAGGGCTCAGAGGGCTGTAACAACTAAAAAAATAGCAGGACAAATATTGAATTTCAAAACAGCAGTGTAAGTAGTTATATAGAGTTGAAGAGTAATCATCTCCCTAATAATTTTGAAAAGAACAAATAGAAACAACAATATTATACCAATTATAGAGTGCAAAAGTATAATCAAGTATAATCACACTATAATCAAGTATAATAATTATATCAAACATAGAAATGTGAAACTCAAAGTTAACAATAGAAACAACAGCAGCAGTCCCACTTAGGTAAGGAGCAACTAAAGGATGGAAAACAGTTGTTGCAACATGGTTTCAGAAACTTGGAAAGCATAACCACAACAAAACAATTCTCAGCAACTTGATCTTCTTCAGTTGATGATCTCTTACTATCACAGGTTGAATGGACTTCCTGCAGCATTGCAATCAAACCACTCATCAGCACCAAAAACGAATACTTGTCACTGGCCTTTAATTATTGGTCAGACCCTACTATTGAGGTTTCTATTTACATTAAGGCTGTCAGTGTTGACGGCATCGTGATGGTGTCATAGGAATTTGGTTCTATCTTTGTAGAATAGGTTCTGCACAAGCTCCATTGAAAAATGATGGTTTTTGCAACATAGTTCAAGGCGGATAGGAATTGCTCCAATTCTCATGATGGCCATGAAGAAGGAAGCTTCAACATCCATTACCAGAGGGTTTTGAAACTGATAAAGAGTGAAATATCTTGTTAGATACAGAAAAAATGCTAAGTGTAGTCATAGATTGCATTCTTTCTGTTCTGATGTTTGGTTAAGAGTGAAATACCTTTGAAGCCAGTTGTTTGGTTAAGAGGAGGACAGTTCTGATGTAGACATAGATTGCATTCTTTCTGTTCGAATTCGGATGAACCTGTGGAATCATTAACACTCATTATAAAAGTGCTTATGTTATGTATAAGATTTTTTGTATTTAATCTGTTATTATAAGCTATCATGAGGAGTTGTTGAAAATAAGCTAAAAACAGAATATAACATGCACCTCAAAGTTATTTTTCTATAAGGCTAGAAGCAATTGTTCAATCCCTTCTATGTAGGAACTGCTCATTTCTCATACAAGCTTTCTTACTCTCAATCATATCTACATTTACATATGTGGCACCATTACAAACCTGAATTCAAATTCAAGTTAAGGAGGAAAATAATCACAATAAGTGCTTTATTTAAAAGACGTGAAGCAAGGCATACCTCATCTAATGCATTGTCCAAAAGCTCAGCAAAAGCTGCAGAAGAACAGTCAAAGTACAATTATTAATTTATGATGAGTCTCTAAGGGCTAGGGACCAGGAATATAAGTTCACTAAATATTATGAAAATGGTTACAAATATTCTCAGTTTACCTCCAAGAGCCCACTTATGACTTGTGGCATTAGAATGTAGAAACTTGGGGTGAACCCTGAATGATCCATACCAACTGCAGATTTTGTATGAAATATCAGTCTATAGTCACATTATAAAGAGCATGGGCTAAAATCATGATAATAAACACAAGTAATAAATCATCAATCAATACAATAAAAGAACAAGCAAACACAACAGTGAGCTTAAATATAACCTCATGTGTGAATCTGAAACTGAATCCAGAACAAAGATCTGATTGTACAATGTATAAGTATCAAAATAAGCAGTTCTAACCTGATCAGCATGTATTAAATTCATCTTTTAAATCATTAGTTAAATTATAGAATGTTTTGACCCGAGTCTTTCCACGGTAAAAGACTTCCGTATCCACCGAAACTCTCATGTACCCGTCAAACTCAACAGGCCTTCCATTGTTGAGAAGACTGGTTGCATTGTACCACTCACTTGAATTTCTCCACAGTTCCTTATAATCATCAAGCAAATGGACTTTGAAACTCGATCTCAACTTATCAAAGTAATTATAATACGTCTCATTAGTGGCAATATACAAGGAAATGGACTAATATAGTATTTAACTACTTTAATGTAAAACATATTCAGTATTCACTTATCAAAATTATGCCACTAAATAACAATAATCAGCTTACCAGCTAATGGAGAAGCAGCTATGCCACTACCATTATCTCTTTTGCACCATAACAAATTGGCTTAGTAGCACCGCCACCACCAATAAAAACAATCAGCTTACCAGCTAATGGAGAAGCAGCTATGCCACTACATTATGTTTATCTGCCAAAAAACAAATTAATTCACACATAAAGAACATTGTTTCAATCAATAACAACATTGTTTCCATCAAGCAAGCGATATGTATACAACTCTGGAGACTGACATCTTCTATGTCAAAAAATGGTCAATCATATGATGTATAACATCTGCACCTTCTATATGTGAGATTCGATCTTTAACCTATAAATAGCAAGAAAAGTTGGAGGAAGAACATTATTAGGTATTCAAATAAATAGTATCACGTGTGACTCAAGATTTGACACAAGCAAGGATAGAGCAAGACAACCCTGAATGACAGTATGAGCAGCAAATCTTTGTCTGCTACTGTGGAAGCTAACATCTACTTTTTCCCATGACACACAAGACAAACCTGTTACCAGCTCCTCTGCAAGTGTTTATTCAGGTTAGAAATCTTACATTTTGAAGACAACACAAAGAAATAGGCCACACATGACTCTTTTGTTCGACATCAAGTGACATTTAATTTCAAAAGGCAAGATTAACACACAACAATAAAAATGAAATCTTATCCCCTATTAAGTAAGGCCTCCTATGAATGGATCAATTAACATAATTGGGTTCCATAAAAAACCAGATATCATAGATGGATGGGTGGGGTAGAGTACAACCTTTTTGAGTAAAAAATATTTTGATGGTATCTCCTAATATAGCCACTTTTGAGTAAAATTTACACCCGGTAACTACAGTTAAAGTGAACATCAATTTAAATTTGTTTTGAGAAAAATATGGAGATACCTTCTATCTTATTAGAGCCGATGTCTTCCGTTAAGTCACACTGCTCAATATCACAAGCCTTGCAATGCTCTTCATATACAACATGTGGATATTTTTCATTTAGGGTGTCCTCCCACTACAGACCAAATAGTTTTACATCAATAAATGATAATGAGTGATCCAATAAATCATATAGTATTGAGAAATATCAATAAACAGTATGAACAAACCAGATTGAGAGCAGAGATGACAGGAAAGAAGATGAACAAACCTTTGCATTGTTGTTGAACTTTTTCAAGAACATGTCTGATTTGTACATTTCTCTGTTGAAGACAGAACATATAAATATCAGAAAAATCAAAACCCTAAAATCGAAAAACAGAAAAAATGTACGAATCCCAGAAGCAGCAGATCTATTTTTTCAAGCAGATCCCGTCATCCTCTTCATCTTGCACTGGCGGAACGTCTTTACCTGTCAATACACATCGAAGTGAAGGTGTCAAAATCAGAAAAATGGAAATCAAGATATTTGTTAGCAATGAGGAACACAAACAGGAAACCAAAAGCAAGAAAAGCCGAAACCTTATGCAAGAGAGAAGTAGTGGAAATCAAAACCTGAAAAAACCAAAACATCGTCATTATTCTTGTTCACCGCCACAGCAACACAACCAGCAAATATTAAGAAAGTAACGCATACCGATCGACCTTACCAAAATAACCTGGATTGTACTTGTCGAAGAGGATTCGATGGTGGTGCATGGCTCCAGCGTTACAACGACCTCCATGACCGGCATTGACATGGCATCTCTTCTTCCTATCTTTCTTGAACCTGGTCGTCATCTTTTGAGGGTTCTTCTCTCTGCCTGTGAAAACCCTAAATAATTTCAGATTTTTAGAAAATGAAACCAAAATTGAAGAAAAAATTGCTTACAGTGTGATGAGGAAAAGGTTGGTGGTGATGGGTTTTCGCTTGGAGGTGGTGGTGGCCGGAGATAGGGACGGCGGCGCTAGGGTTTCAAGGGAAAAGAGAAAGGAGAAGAGAGGAAATGGGAGACGAGAAAGAAAGAGTGAAAGACGGAGAATGAGGGAGAAAGAGAGAGAAGAAAACGTGAGGGAAAAAGGGAAGTGGGTATTGCATTTGAAAATTAGATGCCAAGTGTACAAAAGGAAGCATCTTATTGGTCCATGAATATTTTCTTAGTGAATTACCAATAAGGGCATGCTTTAGTCTTCACTTAAAAACAAGGGAAGGGTAAATTAGGGAGAGCATAAGCATCTTCCATTAATAAGTAGGTAGTTGATTTGCAGAGAACAATCGATTTTCATGAAAGAATCAAACGATTGTCCACATGAGAATGTTTGAAGATTTTCTGAGTTTTCCAAATGAAAATCGATTGATCCTCCCTTTTAATCAATAGTCATGCCAGATTTTTTGTTTTCTTACGTGGCTCGTCTCTTTTAATCGATTGTCATTCTTGGATTTTTCAATTATTCTTAGGCTTTGGAAACTTGATTGTTCCATTGTTACAATCGATTGTTCCATTGTTACAATCGATTAACCCCTATAAATTCTTTAAAAATCAAAATATGTACTCAATGGGTGATGAACACGTGACCTGCCCATTATGGTGCAAGCTCCCAACCACTAGGCCAAGTATATTGTTATTGAATGCTTATGCAACGTCTGACTTATGTATATTATACAATTATTATTACTCCTGTGAATTAAGTAATTATAGCATGAGATTTTAATGGAATTAAATGAATAATAATTTATTGAATTCTTTGATAATGAACCACTTTAACCCTACGGTCTTGGTTAGATTAAAATGTAAGGAAAGATGAACTTAGGTTATAAAGAATAACTTAGGTTGGGATGCTCGATTGTGAAAAGTACCTCGGTTTGTACCTATGAGTGAGTATTCACTTGAGATGAATCTTTAAATCTACTAGAGTGCCCAAATGGCATTGATGGTGAATGATAGTCTAGCTACGATTCTAATGTCATTGTATAGAAAGTTATTATAATATTATGATTGATGAGAATAATCACATAGTGATTTATAAGAATAATCACTTAGTGATTGACGATGTAATCACGTATTCAGGAATAATACATTTTCGTGTTTGTCTTTGAGAAGGATGGCGTGACCCCTGTCTTGACCCATGTAAGAGGTGTTATCCGAAGAAAGTTTTCCAATTGATGTAGCAAGATCGTGATTTGTGTCTCGACCCATGTAAGAGGTGCTTACAGGGGAAAGTACTCTGATTATTTTAGGAACTTTATGACTTGTGTCTTAGCCTATGTGAGAGGCGCTTTTCTGGGAAAGACATTCCTCATTGAGCCAACATCCTTAACCCATGTTCCATTTCCTAGATGTAGGATAGGCCAGGGAAAGATGTTTGACGTAACAGATACTCATGACCTATTTCCATAGTCTCGGATGTGGGATCGGCCGGGGAAAGATGCTTTATTGTTTACATTCCCGAGTAGTGATTTATTGGGTTATGTGGACATGAGTTTATATGTTTCTATACGAAGAAAAATCCCATAAATACTCAAGTTGTCATTCTACTGTGCAAATGATTAAAGTTAGAGTATCATATAATAATTCCCTTTAGAGCCGAGTAGAACCATAAGATAGGAGAACCCACTAAGATTATTATATCACCCCAATTACATTATTGAATTTCAAATAACTCAAGGTAGGAGAAGGAAAAAGTAAATTCGCTTAAAGATCCTTTCAATGTTGATGATGTTTCTTAGTAGTTTCCGTTATATTTATGTATATATCTTAGCATTTTGTTAGGCACTCATGTATATCATGTGCCATAATGATGTATATTAGTATTTTTGACATGTATATAAATAATGTCATTAGGCATGTATGGTGTATCAGTATTAATTAACATTATGTATGATATTATTCTATATGTATATTATATGTGGGTGTAATAATTGGTATTTGCTACAACGTGGAAAATGCTCAGGTATAACGAAACGCTCGAAATATAATAGAGTCGCCACCGAAGTTTATTTATTCAAAAAAGGAAAGGGAAAATGTCGATAAAACCCTTAAGAAAAAGAAAATGGTCATCGCAACCAAATCCGGGTTCATGAGTCGTTTATGCGAGGGGAAGGTATAAGCACCTCTCACATTCGTTGTACTCAATGGGAACCATCTATTTAGTTTTGTGTTAAGTATTAGTTTAAAAATATTTGCATTCCATCTTAATTGTCATTTTGCTACAAAAAAGGGTTTTTTTTATTTGGGTGTTTGACAATATGGTGAGTCCTGCTCCTACATATCATCTGGTGCGATGAGGAATTCAAAGCTACATAATTTTTGGTAGAAAATGTTTGTGTGTTGGTCAATTTTAGCAAACAATGTTAGAGTCATGCTCGAACTCTAACACATTGATTGCTACCCATACATGGGAAAAGTGAATGTTTGTTTGAGCATTGCATTAGAATAGATAAAACATGATATGGAAAATCCATCATATTCAGGTTTTAATTGCATTCGAGAGAAAAAGGTGTTTGCTTCTCGCGCATACGGGGAGTGAAGTGTTAATTCATACTACGCATCATAACGAATAAAACATCGTTCATTATGAAATGTTTTTGGTTGTGCTAAGGCGGAAAAAGAGTTTGATTGTTTGGATTGTTTTTGGGTGGAAGAAAAATACTCGAGCAGGCAAGCTAATTATGGCTTGTACCCAATTATTCGAGACTAGGATTGAATATTAAGTCCAACTAGTCCTTTTTAATCCAATTTTTGCGAAAGGTTTGAAACACATTCGATTAATTTTAAGTCGAAGACAAATACTAGAGCGGGCAAGCTAATTATGGTTGTACCCAAGTATTAGAGACTAGGATTAGATATTATGTCCAACTAGTCCTTTTTAATCCAAGTTAACTACGAATGGTTTGAAACATATTCGATGAATTTTATGCGAAAGACAAATACTCGAGCGGGAAAGCTAATTACGGCTTATACCCTAGTACTTGATACTAGGATTGGATATTACATTCAACTAGTCCTTTTTAATCCAAGTTAATTGCGAAAGGTTTGAAACGTGTTCGATTAATTTTAAGAAGACGACAAATACTCGATCAGGCAAGCTAATTACAGCTTATACCCAAGTATTCAAAACTAGGATTGGATATTACATTCAATTAGTCCTTTTTAATCCAAGTTAAATATGAAAGGTTTGAAACGCGTTCGATGGATTTTAGGCGGATGATAAATACTCAAGCGGGCACGCTACTCACTCTATTTCTCAACTCGATGGCCTTACAACTCTCATTCTTTGGGTTATCTATGGTATTCCCATGAAAATACCCACTTGAACTAGGTTTTGCTGCTAAATGTCTTGATAATTGTCTAATCTACATCTCTAGATTTTTTATGAATGCTTCAGTGTTATTACTCATAGTTTTCTTATTCTTTGTCATACCTTCTTGGTTCTTTCTTACTTGCTCAAAATTAGCTTGAGTCATTTTCATAAATTAAGCCATAGTTTCTTCAATTTGAGATGGTTTCCATTGTGGTGGTTCTTATGGATTTTGTTGAACACCTTGATTTGCATTAAGACTTTGATTGTTGTTCTACTTGAAGTTGGATGATTTTTCTAGACATGATTGTAAGTGTTATAGTAGGGATTATTCTTCTCAAAATTTTCATATTGAGCTTTTGCACTAACTCCTTCTGGAACACAAAAATCACAAAAAATTAGCTTACTATTCAGTAAATGTTGCATCTCAAAAAATATGATCCTTCGATAAGCCTTTGCATGCTTGTAGAAAATAATATCGAACAGAGTCACCATCGAACTTTATTTATTCCAAAGAAAGAAATGGAAAATTCGATAAAACCCTTAAAAGAAAAAGAAAATGGTCGCCGCAACCAAATTCGGGTTTGGGATTCGATTACGCAAGGGGAATGTATTAACATCCCCTCACGTTCGTTATACTCAATGGGAACCTTTTAGTTGGAATTGCGATTGAATGTTAGCTTATATTATTTGTTTTCTTTGAATGAGAGAATGTGCAAAAGGAAAAGAAAAATGGGTCGCAAAAAGGTTTTTTATTAGGGTGCTTAACGAGATTGCGGGTTCCGCTCCTACGTATCCTCGGGTACAATGAGAGACTCAAAGCTTCGTAGTTCGGCGTAGAAAACTACAATTTATTGGTTAGTTTGTTTTATTAAACGAGTGTTTAGATCATGCTCTAACAGCTAAATGTTGGCGTGTATGATCGCGCCAGAGGCTTAAGTGCTTGTTTGTATTCACGTTAGAACAGACTAAATAATGTTATTTTGAAAAAGGTTTTAGGTCGTGCGGGGGAGAGAGAAAATATAGGTTTGATTGGCTGAATATTTTTAAGGAGGATGGAGAAAGCTCGAGCAATATGGCACGCACTAATGATTTGTTTGTTTGAGAAGCAGTAAGGCATGTGCCTCTGATAAGTTCAAATCTTGACTATTTTTATACATAAAATCTTGGCATTTTCGACTCTATTTTGCGGTTTCAATGATTAATTTACTCGAGTTTTCTTATAATGTCATATAAATTGCAATTGGATTTGGTATCCTTGATGTGTGAGCTAAGTGTGTAGGAAATGTACAAGAAGTCAAAGAAAAAGACACAAAGCAATGAAAAGGGAACAAAGCCAAGAAGGGGAAAATCAGCAAGCTCGACAAGCAAGCTAAAAGCAAGTGGAGCCACGCGAATTGAAGGCTAGGCAATTCACTGTAGAGGCAAAAACTATTTTGCATCATGGTCGTCGGGCGAGGCCTTGAGAATGTATATACTTTCCAAAGGCGGTTTGATGCATTTTTTACTGATTGATGGCTAATAAAGTGACTTTCGTCGAGTGAGATGTAGCTCGCCGGGCGAGGCAAGAAAATTTTAGTTTGTATATATTCATTTCTTTATAGAATTTTTAGGGGTCTCTTTAAACTTTTTCTACCCATTTGATCAGAAATCATTCTATAGAGATAGAGGCTTAGAAAACAGCAAGAGTAGTTGCATCTTGAAGATCCAGAGTTGGATTTGCTTCTATCATTGAGAAATCATGGTGGATGTTTGTTCATCTTCATTATTCTCCTTGTAATCTCTTTCTTGTTGGGATTGTATGTAAGTTTAATGTAAAAGTATGTATTTTTATTAATCATGACGTTTTGCATAATATATTCATGTGTTAGTATTCGATGTTATCCACGTTTACCTGTTTAATTTTGATTTGAATTGTGGTTAAGAAACACTCTTCAAATCTAGATTTAGGATAATCATCTGTTGGATTCTAAACTCTAGACATAGATTTAGATTTAACATTCCTATGGATATCGAATCTTAATGCTCTGTGTTGTTTGATAGGATGAGAGATTGTTGATTAGACAATACAGTAGAATTCTCGTCGGTGTGACAGATATGTACAATGATGTGAGATACATGATGATATTGATAAGTGTTTATATTATGCATAACTGGTTGGTAAATTACATGTTTAATCAGTGGATGAAATTTGATCTTGATAAACTCTCATATCTCTCTAAAACTATATTTTTTCTTTCATTCGTTTTACATAGTGTAGCTTAAAATTCAAACCTTACAAACTCAAGCTTAAAATCGTAGAGATTGTTGAACAAAATTTGATCCTTCATACCGATCCCTGTGGAGACGGAAAAACTGGATACTTACTTATGTTTGCTTGCCGCTCTACCGCTTCAATAAAATGGCATCGTTGACGGGGATTGGTGTTTTGATATTAAAAGCATAAGAATAGTTTCTATGTTTTTAAGCTTTGCACATTTGTCTATACTTTTGATTTTGTACTTTTGATTATATTTTTAAGCTTTGTACATTTGACTATATTTTTTAGCTTTATACATTTTTCTATCTTTTTTGAGCTTTTTAACTTTGTCTATATTTTTGAGCTTTGTACACTTGTCTACATTTTTGGGATTTTTACATTTGTCTATAATACATACTTGTTCAATATAAATTTGTTAGATAATTATTTGGTGTTGTCCAATAAGCTTATCTTTGATTAGCTTGAATAAATACGGAGTATTTGTTTAAAGTTTGATTGTATCAACAAGAAAATGTTATGGTAATGATATGACCTGAAAACTTGATGCTTGAGCAAAGGTGCATGTTTATTTCTTTCTATAATATAGCATGAATATGAAACTTGTGATTTGTACAAATATCATTCTATTCATTCTTTTGCAATCCATGTTCATATTTGAATCACTTTAGTTCATAACCAAAGGTGAGGAATCTTCCATTGTCTACTATATGCACAAGAGACCAAAAATTCTTGTTTTAACTCGTTTGACTTATGTTGAATTGTATGAAAGCATGAAAATGATCAAGGCATTTTGTTTGATTTTGAGCACAACTACTTGACCAAAAGTAACTTACCTTGTGAGTGAGCGAGAATTTGTTAACCCCTTTGAGCCTTAATGTAGGAATCTATATCAATTTTGAACTGTGGAAATTTTCCTTTGCATGCAAAGAGTAGTTCATAATTGATTTTTGTATGGATTCAGAATTTGTTTCTTAAAACACTTGAACCTTCAACCATGAATTGTGGTTTGAATTTTTACCTGTGCCTTAGAAATTTTGGGAGCATTTACATTACAAGGATTGATTGTATTCAAGTTGGGGAGAAAAAGGTGGACTGCTAAGAGGTTGAGAAAGAAAAAAAAAAGAAAAATATGAAAAAAGTAAGAAAAGAAAATGGAAAAAGAAAAGAAAAATAAAAGAAAGAGATTTGTTGGAAGAAAATGTAAAAATTAAGTTTTGTGCTAATAAGTTGTGTGAAAATGGGTAACAACTGTGCAATGAGAAAAAGGTAAATGAAGTTGTGAATGCTTGATAACTTGAGAAGTGATCACTCTCATTTGTTTAGGCAATATTTTTGTTTCAATTACCTTAAGATATGACCCTTCTTTGTTAACCAAGCCACATTACAACCCTTTAAAGTCCTTGTGATTTGTGTTTTTATGCTTTCAATATGATTTTTTTAGATGAATGCATAATTTGATCTAGATGTTAGCAAGATTGTTGGGTGTGAGTCAAGTCCCTCAGGTTTTTATTCATCCATTGATGAAGTTGCGTGTTAGGTGTGATTCATATTTAAAATTGTGTTGTTTTAGAATTTTGACATTTGTTTTGTGCTTAGAATCCGTTTCAAAATCATGATGTCGTTGTAGTATAGTGGTAAACATCACGTCGCTTGTACTCTTGTGATTTGAACCATACATTTGTTTTCGTTTTTAAAAAACTTGTTGATCATGATTTCTTGGTAGTTGCTCTTATTTATTTTAGGTTTGATTTACCATTGTTCGAGGACAAACACTATTTTAATTTGGGGAGAGTTTGATAAGTTCACATCTTGACTATTTTTGTACGTAAAATCTTGACATTTTTTTACTCTATTTTGCGGTTTCAATGATTAATTTACCCGAGTTTTCTTATAATGTCATATAAATTGAAATTAGCTTTGGTATCCTTTATGTGTGAGCTAAGTGTGCAGGAAATGTGCAAGAAATCAAAGAAAAAGAAACAAAGCAATGAAAAGGGAACAAATCCAAGAAAGGGAAAATCAGCTAGCTCGCCAGGCAAGCTGAAGGCAAGGAAATTCACTGTAGAGGCAGAAACTATTTTGCATCATGGTCGCCAGGCGAGCTCGTCGGGCGAGGCCTTTGCAAATGTAGATATTTTCCAAAGGCGGTTTGATGCATTTTTTACTGATTGATGGCCAATAAAATGACTTTTTCCGGGCGAGATGTAGCTCTACCGCAACATATCGTGGATAAGATGAAAAAAAAACAAAAAACACAGAGATGCATCCAACGACTGGGATTAATTCTGGATTCATCAACTTTAACATCTCACCTATTTATCATTTTTCAATAACCTCATGAATAAAAAATCCAGAAATCACCAATTCAAGAAATTAAATTACAAATGATATACCGTCGTACTTGGATTTTCGCCCTGAATCCAAATATGCAATCTAATTTAATAAAAAAAGTCACGATTCATGAGAATCAAGGCATAAAGTGGACGAAATACATAATGAAAATTCGGTCGATCCGACCAAAATACACATCCAAATGCAAAACTAATTACATATGAGTTTGCAATTTATGATTAAGATTCACTGTTTTGCAATTTTTGTGTTCTTGAGTTCATGAGAGCTCATGAACTGATTTTTCGGAAATTCAAACAAAACGTGTTTCATGCAACAAATGATCGAAATAAGTCCCTTAAACATATATAAACATCATAATACAGAGAAAACACAAGAAAAATGAGGATTAGACTTGCTTTGAATGGAAACCTCAAGAACTCGCCGACAATAATGGTGGACACGGTAGCTCTCTAATAAAGCTCTGACGGAGGTCCAAACAAGCTTGCAGTTTAGATTTTTTGTAGATTTGGAATCTTCTCAATCTCATCTATTCAAATCCAAGCTCAAATTCAAGATTCGAGAAATTTCAAAAATCGAGTTCAAAATCGAACTAGACCTTTGATCTTGATTTAAACTATTTTGGTTTATGATTTGTGTAGGTAATGATTTTGTAAATTCAATGCAAAGAAGGTGAAAACACAATTTCTCAAGAACTCAAGAATTGGCACCAAAAAAATCAAATTTCTTAAAAGTAAAGAAACTTGAATTTTGAGAATTCAATTTGGTGGAGCGTTGGAAGTTGAAAGGGTGAGTTCTGGATGATTTGCTGATGTGAAAAGGTATTGTTATATAGAGTTAGAATTGGGTTAAGGGTTAATCTTAGGATTATGCATAAATGAGAAAAGTGCGAGTGCATTTCACTTGAATTCGATGGAATTTATGGGAAATTTGAATTTGGTTTGGATTTGATGCAAAATATCTAGTGTAATGCTCTCCAAATTGCTAATAAATTATGAGTTTAGTCTGAATTTGAAGGTGTGTTAAATGCATGAGTGGTTTGGCAAAAACAAGTGTGATCTTTTTTTTGTCTTTTAGTGTCAAAACTTGTCTTTTCCTTGACTTTTGATTTATGATACATGAAAATAATTAATAAAATGTGCAATAAAAAGGATGATAAAATAAATAGTTATGAATTTTGATCTTTCCGGTTAATCTGAACCTGAAGTGGACCAGAGACTTCGTCTTCGATGCTGGAATCTATGGAAAAGAGGGTGTGCCTGCAAGGCACTCCGATGCTAAAGTAAGAATCGGGAGATGAGAAGGCAAGTACAAAGTAAGAATGTCATAGGGTAATTTTGGAATACCTGACCCTCTCAAAGGAAAGGGTATTTATAATCCCCCCAGCACTTGGCCATTGGTCCCAATTTTCATGCCTGGGTATTCCCTCCATAAAAGTAGGTAACTGCTAGAAACTAGCCGTTGTGACTGGCAGAATTGCTCGGAACTAGCTATTGCTTCGGGTCAGGGTGTGGTTGCAGGCAAATGCATCGTGGTCATTCTTGGATGGTTGAACCATGCATGATGGGCAGAGATGTGACGAAGGGCAGCTGATCCTTGGGTCTGCTGGCCAGCCCTCCTCGGTTGAGGGGCAGAAGAAAAAGTGCTTTCCTTTGCCTTCAACTGGCAGGGCTTAGGCTATTGGACCGTTCTAGATGCAAAAGTCGATTGGGCCATACCTGGCCATTAGACCAGTCCGAAATAGGAGCCCCCCAAGTCGTTGATCCTGAACATAGTAGTGATGACTTAAGGGCAGCCGGTGATCCCGAGGAGGAGTAAGAGTGGTCGACGCTTGTTACTGAGATGAGGTCGTTTCATGGTCCTCGAGGATACATGTGCCCGAAAAGCTCGAAACATTGTCATGCGTATCTGGCGAGCGGGGAGTCCAATGGTCGATGGGACTTGAATGGATGGAGTGTCACGCATGCGTCGAGTCACGCGCCGCAGTTAATGCGTAAATATGGCTATGTTAGGATAATAATGATGCCCCTACGTCTTCCTAGGCACGCGCGTGCTCGTGCACATGCTTTTGACTCGTCTATAAATAGAGGTAGGAAGCATTCATTTTCACTTTTCGCTTCTCTCTCTTCTTCTGATGTTGTCGTCATTCTCTGTCATTCAGCGCCGCAACACAGCCGCACGAGCACCGACCAAGCTTCAGCGACCACCATTTTTTTCTCTTCGCCCATGTAAGTTTCTAATCCTTCTTTGTTTTACGCAAGCTTTATTCTCATTTTGCTTAGATTTGCATGCAGTTAGGACAAAAAACTGGGTAGAGTAGGTACATTCCGACATATGTTAGTGTTTGGCGGTGGTTGAGCCATTTTCTACAGTCGGCGCCGTCGTTGGAGTGTTAGAAACTTAGGCTTTTCTGCTAGTTCTGGCCCCGTTGCGACGACAAATGAGTTTGTCTCCGGTGGAACTTATGAAGTTTTCGGTGGATCTTCAACGGAATTTTGGGTGAAGTTTCGGGGAGGATCTCCTCGTGAGGGTTTAAGGGATTGCCATGGAAACACTCCTGGCGCCTTCGTTGTGCTGTTTGAGTAAGGGCTTAGGCCGAGGACGTTGTCCTCAGGCCTTCGCGCGCCTTTTCACTTGACTAGCGGTGGAAGGATGGATTTGATTTCGCCATCGAATTCACTTTTGTCCTCTGCTTCTCAGGTAAAGGAGATGTCTGGCAACGCCAAGGATGACGTTATGCTCGAGCAGGGGCTATCCAATGAGAGCTCTTCAGGGGATAACAACTCTGAGGAAACCGCTCCCGGTAGTCCTGGAGAGGAATGGATTGCAGCTGAGCCTCGCGAGCATGTCTCTCTCTTTGCCTTACATACTCAGAATGCCTTCACGACGGTGGGGGACGAGGAAGATTTAAGGGTCCACATTCCCTGGGAGGATGATCGGATATGCTCGGCTTATGACGTCGAGCGTTTTCCCATGTACGAGTATGTTTTTAAGGAGATGGGGATGAGGCTGCCCTTTATAGATTTTCAGGTGGCAGTTTTTGGTCATCTGGACTTGGTGCCCTCTCAGCTCCATCTGAACTCGATTTCCTTTATCCGAGCATTCTATAAGGGCAAGGTGTCTTTCACTTGATCTTTATTTTAATGATGTCAAAACATGTACTAGCTCGTAGTTTGTAATTTGGACGGTATCATCTCATCATTGCCGGCATTCTTATTTAGAAATACACAAAATAATCAATAATCATGTGTCCAAACATATAGGAAGAGTCTTACACATCTTTTGCATGTATGTCATCATGGTAAGAGTCTTAGGTATGCATAAATAGTGCCTAAGTAGATGAAAACATGTGAAAAATTCAATTTTTAGGAGTTTTTGAAGCTTGAGTCGACCTAAACTAAGCTTTGGTCGACTCATGAAATGTTGACAATAGTTAAGTTTTGCTCGGGTTAGCGCACGCTGACCCTTGGTCGACGCATGTTGTTGTTATTTCTCATTCTGCATTTTCTTCAGCCATGCATCGATGCATGACCCCTGTAGCGGTTGACACATGGTCTTCCAACATGTGCAGATTTGCCCACGCGCTGACCCTCATTAATGTTTGGTCGACCGTTCGCTTAATGTGCATCATTTTTCTGGTGTTTCTATGTTTCAAAATGCTGTTATAATTGTAGTTGCTCCTCGTCATATTAATACTTGGCTCCTCATTTTTTACACAACAACAAGAAAAAGTGAAAGATTTACATTGAAACTTTTCTCTCATCATCTTCATCTTCATTCTTCCATCTTTTCAACAAATACACATAACCATTTTTGTTGATTCTTTGCATCATGGGGTGATAACGTCCGAACATAGAATTGTTGCTTGTTTGGGGTGAGTGTTTTAGTGGGTTTTTTCTTGAATAAAACCTCTAGGGTTTTTTCCTCCAAGATCAATTGGATTTGGGGGTTTTTGGATCAGATCTTGTGTGCATTGAATTCATCCGATCGAAGGTGATCGAAGAACGGTGGGTTTTGTCGATCTAGTAGCGTTAATAGGATGATTGTGCAACAAGGTTTGGGGATCGAATTGTGTGTGGATCGAAATCAGCCGAGTGAAGGTGATTGAAGACCGGTGTGTTCTTGCAATCTAGTAACGGTAAATGGAGGTTCATCCAACAAGTTCGAGGCACTTGATTTGACTCGAATCAAGGGAAGAGAAGACATAGTATCGGCATCAACGGAGTTTCTTGAGTGTGTGATAGATAAGTTTTCTCTTGTAAAAATAATTTGCAAACAAGATTATATATATCTCAATTCTAGATTTAGAATTAGGGGCAGACGTACCCGAAGCGAGGATGAAAGGGGAACTGCCTAAACAAACTCGGTGTCATTTCTATTTCCCTATATCATTTAATTTTCAAACTGTTTACGCTTGTGATTGTTCAATTGATCAATAAAAATTATGGTATAGTAAGTGCATCAAATTTGATTTGAAAACCATTGCACAATCATTTTGGATTGTGCTTAGTGAAAATTCTACACTAACTAACATATAAGGTTTAGCTTGGAGTTTTATGCACTCCAAGTGCTCGATAAATTGAACGCTTACAAGGTGTTTGATATATTGTCAATTTTGGTTTAATTTTTTACTGTTCATTAGAGATTGCACCATATTAAATGTTGTTGGTAAATTGATTAATAGTTAAGTTGCAATTCAATTTTTCTCATCGAGCATTTCGTTCCATTTGGCTTACGTATATCCGATTCTTCTAGTAACTTGGTTCGTGTAGACGAATTATCCTCGGCCGCTTCCGCAAAATATTTTTAAAAACAAATTTTAGTGCCGACTCGCATTTGAAAAGAAGTGATATATTCAACCCCCCTTCTAGATCAATTGTCGTCCTCTAACAAGTGGTATCAAGAGCACCGGTTAATCTAGTGCTTCAAGTATAACTTGTTAGAAAATGGCAAACGAAACGAAATGGGCTTATAATAGAGCACCTGTTTTTAATGGTGAGAATTATAGCTACTGGAATAATTGTATGCGTGTACACATCAATTCTATTGATAGGAAGGTGCAGAGCGTTATACAAAATGGTCCAATGGAAATTACCATGACCGATGCGAATAACGTGGTAGTACCTAAGCCTGAAGCACAATGGAATGAAGAAGACGAGAAAAAGTACAACTATGATTGGAAGGCTAGAAATATTCTGATCTCCTCATTGGGAGTTGATGAATACTATAGAGTTTCACATTGTACGAGTGCTAAAGCTATGTGGGACGCGTTACAAGTTACCCATGAGGGAACTAACAAAGTCAAGCTAGCTAGAATCAATACATTGACTCAAGAGTTCGACCTCTTTCACATGAAGCAAGGGAAAACCATTGCCGACATGTAAAAGAGGTTCACTCATTTAATCAATAGACTTAACTCACTTGGTAGACCAATTTCCAATGACGTTGCTACTAATAAAGTCTTGAGGTGTCTTACCAGGGATTGGCAATTGAAGGTGACCGCCATAAAAGAAGCTAACGGCCTAATGACGTTAGACATCATAACTTTATTTGGGAAGCTCGAGGAACATGAGCAAATGCTCATTAGCTTATACCAATTTGAGAAAAGAGAGAAGAAGGAAAAGAACAAGACCAAAGAAACGAAAAAGAAATCGATAGCTCTAAAGATTTCTAGTTCAAATTCCTCCGCATATGAGCTAAGTGAGAGTGAATATAGTGATGATGAGCAAGAGGATTCAAATGAAGACATGGGATTATTTGTGAAGTGATACAATCGCTATATCAAGAAAAATGGTATTCAACATTCGGAGAAAAACCTCGTCAACTTTCGAAAACAATCAAGGTCTTCAAAGAATGAAGTCAAAAAGAGTGGAAATCTAAGGGGTCTTGCTATAACTGTGGAAAAGTCGGCCACTATAAGCTGGATTGTCCATTGTTGAAGAAGGACAAAGGTAAGGATAAAAGTCGTCAAGGGAAGAAACAATCTAAACCCAGAAGAGCCTATATCGCTTGGGAAAGCGATAGTGAATCGTCTAGTGATGAAAGTTCAAGTGACGAAGGAGAATCCGTCAACCATTGTCTTTCCTCTCACTAAAGGAAAAAGAACAAAAAGGTAAGACATTCTAAGTACGATAACTCTAATTCAATGTCTTATTCTGAACTACAACATGCGTTTGATACTCTACACCGTGAGGCCAAGGAAGCCTTTAAACAGTTAGCTTCAAATAAACAAATATTTTCTTATTTAGAGCAAAAGATCTCCGATTCCGAAAAGGAATTAGAGGCTTTCAAAAAGCCCATGGTGGAAGTAACAAAGGTAGATGATGAGGAAGACAAAAGTAAATGGTTAAATTTTGGTTGCGATACTTGTCATATTTGGCAAAAGGATGTTAGAACTCTTAAGGCCAAGCTTGACAAGGCTCTAGAACCAAAAATGATTTTTTCTATTGATAAATCACATTTTAAGAAGATCATGATTAATCCGTATCAAAAATATACTTATGTGATTAGAGATCAGCCTAGCAAAAGTGATTCTCATGTTAACCTTACTTGCTTGCATTGTTGCAAAAGGGGTCATACCATTGCTAAGTGTCGCTTTAGGAGGTTTTTAGTTCCTAAAGGAGTTTATCAATGGTTGCCCAACTGCAATCCTATTTTCACTCACAACCAAGGACCCAATAAGAATTGGGTACCTATTTCCCTTGATTGATTGTGTAGGTACAACATCTTGAGACCACAGAAAAAAGATGGGTTCTTGATAGTGACTGCTCAAGACATATGACGGGAGACATATCTCTTTTCATCAACTTCGTGGCGAATAAAAAGGGATTTATTACCAACGGAGACAACAACAAGGGACAAATACTTGGCAAAGGTAGTGTAGGTAACCCCTCATCTACTACTATCTCAGACGTGCTTCTTGTTGAGGGTCTTAAACATAACCTTTTAAGCATTAGTCAATTATGTGACAAGGACTATAAAATATCTTTTTCAAAGGATTGTTGCATAATTGATAATAGTGATAAAAAGGATGTGTTTAAAGGCTTGAGGGTCAATAACGTCTATATGCTAGACTTGAATGAGGTATCGTTGAGTAGCGACAAGTGTTTAGTCCCCATGAGTGAAGATTCATGGTTATGGCATAGACGTTTGGCGCATGTCAATTTTGATTTACTTAATAAAATAGTTTCTAAAGACCTAGTAATCGGCTTACCCAAAATCAAATTCATAAAGGATCACTTATGTTATGCGTGTCAAATGGGGAAGCAAACAAGGATCTCGTTTAAATCTAAAAATAGTGTTTCAACCACGAGACCCCTTGAGCTCCTCCATATGGACCTCTTTAGACCATCTAGGATTAAGAGCCTAGGAGGTAACTATTATGGTTTTGTGATTGTAGATGACTTTTCTAGGTTTTGCTGAACTATTTTCTTAGCAAGCAAGAGCGATACTTTTTCAGCTTTTGAAAAATTTGCCAAGTTATTCCAAAACAAATTGAACACAAACATTATATAAATTAGAAGTGATCATGGGGATGAGTTCGAAAATCATCCTTTTGAAGCATTTTGTGAAAGCCATGGGATTGATCATAATTTTTCTACACCACGTACCCCTCAACAAAATGGGGTTGTGGAACGTAAAAGTAGAATTTTGGAAGAATTAGGAAGGACTGTGATCAATGAGAGTGGCCTTCCAAAATACTTTGGGCTGATGCCATAAGTACGACTTGTTATGTTTTGAATAGGGTGCTCATCCGTCCTATTCTAAACAAGACACTGTATGAGCTTTTAAAAGGGAGAAAGTCCAATGTATCTCACCTTCACATTTTTGGTTGTAAGAATTTCGTGTTGAATAATGGTAAAGAGACCTTGGTAAGTTTGATGCTAAGGTCGACGAAGGTATCTTTCTTGGATACTCTCAGTCTAGTAAGGCATATAGGGTTTACAATAAGAGGTTACTTACTGTTGAGGAGTCGGTACATGTTACTTTTGATGAGTCTTATCTGAAAAATGTCGAAAAAGGTAGTTCTTTTCATGGTGCAGGTGTATCTTCAGAAAACATACTCAAGGACACTGATAAAGGGACTGATCAACCTGAAGCGATGCATGTTGAGGAAAAAGATCACCAACACGTGAAGAATAAGGAGGATCATCCATCTAATAAAGATGACCTTTCTCCAGCTTGGAAGTCTTCCAAAGACCATCCCATCGACAACATCCTTGGTGACATCTCAAAGGGAGTAACAACTCGTTCCAAGCTAAGTAACTTCTATTATTACTCCGCTTTCGTTTCGCAAGTTGAGCCTAAAAACTCAAAAGAGGCCTTACTCAATGAACATTGGCTTTTGTCAATGCAAGAGGAGTTGAATCAATTTAAAAGAAATGAGGTTTGGGATCTTGTCCCTCCTTCGCGAGGCCATCGAGTAATTGGCACCTGATGAGTGTTTAGAACAAACTCGACAAAAATGGAGTTATAACTAGAAATAAAGCGCGCTTAGTTGCGCAAGGGTATAACCAAGAGGAAGACATAGACTATGAGGAAACTTATGCGCCTGTTGCCCGACTCGAGGCTATACGCATGTTGCTTGCCTACGCATGTGCGAAAAACTTCAAATTATTTCAAATGGATGTAAAAAGTGCATTCCTTAACGGCTACATTAATGAAGAGGTTTATGTTGCCCATCCTCCTGGATTTGAGTCCCATGAGTATCCTGATCACGTTTACAAACTAAAGAATGCTTTGTACGGTCTCAAACAAGCCCCTAGGGCTTGGTATGAGCGTCATAGCAAATTTCTACTTGATCAAGGGTACTCTAGAGGAAAGGTTGACATAACTCTTTTCATTAAACGTCAAGGAAAACACCAAACTTTGGTATAAGTATATGTAGACGATATTATATTTCGTTCTACTAACACAAATATGGTCAAGGAGTTTTCTAAGTTATTGCAGGGAGAGTTCGAGATGAGCATGATGTGGGAGCTTAATTATTTCCTCGGATTGCAAATCAAACAACTTGACAAAGGGACATTCATGAGTCAGACGAAGTATTGTCTTGAGTTACTCAAGTGCTTCGACATGGCTAACTCAAAGACTATTGACACTCTGATGCCTACATGCGTCAACTTGAGTTGAGATGAGAATGGTAAGGATGTAGATGTCAAGAGATATAGAGGTATGATTGGCTCTCTCCTCTATATTACCTTATCCCGACCAGATATCATGTTTAGTGTCTGCATGTGTTCTAGGTACCAATTGTGTCCCAAGGAGTCTCATTTAAAAGCTGGAAGCGCATACTTAGGTACCTATGAGGTACTCCAAAGTATGGGCTTTGGTACTCCAAAGGAAGCGATTGCTCTTTGGTTGGCTATTCCGATTCTGACTTTGCTGGCTGCAAATCGGATAGGAAAAGCACTAGTGGTACTTATCACCTTTTCTCGAATTGCTTAGTGAGTTGACATAGTAAAAAGCAAGTTTTTGTTGCTTTGTCAACAGCCGAGGTAGAGTACGTTGTGGCCGGTAGTTGTTGTGCTCAAGTCTTATGGCTTAAGCAACAATTACTCGACTACAATGTTCAACTTGAACGTATTCCTATTTTGTGTGATAATACAAGTGCCATTAACCTAACCAAAAACCCGGTATTACATTCTCGCACAAAGAATATAGAAGTTCGGAATCATTTCCTTAGGGATCATGTAGAGAAAGGCAATGTGGTATTTGAGCATGTTGATTCTAAGAATCAACTTGCGGATATTTTAACTAAACCTCTTGCGACAGAGCCTTTCTTTAATATCCGTTGGGAACTGGGCGTTCTCGATATCTCGGATCGTGTTTGATTATGTATACATGATTGCATGTTCTATACTATTGCTTATCAATATTTTTCTTTGACTAACAATAATTGAAAAGACTAAGTTACATGTGAGGACATCTATCATCAATCGTCAAAGGTAATATCGTTCCTTCTTAGATTACTACTCTTGATCAATTATATGTGTAAACTATTGTGCCCAAAATGTGGTTTGAATTGATGTTTATGTCATGATTAGATGTATTTTTTATCCATTTTTAAGTTTGGCATGTGTGCGGCTTGTTAGTTATTCATACTTGTTGCATAATATGCTCAAAATATGCATTTTTCCATGTTCTGCTAGCTTGAGTCGACCAAAACAGGGCATGGGTCGACTCAAGAATATCAAATTTTCTAACAAATAGAGGCGGGTTAGTGCAGGTCGACCTATGGTCGACGCACTATTTTAAAACTTTTGAAATTATAAAAATTCGTTCAGTGTGCGTCGACGCATGACCTTTTTAGGTCGACGCATCGCTGACGAACTCTGAATGCGCGCCGCTTCACATGTTAGAAAAACTGACCACGTTAATTTTGTATGTTTCATTTTCCAACTACACATCATTATACATTGCATTTATTATCTCCTCGCTCCTCTCCTCTCCTTTCAAACTTCCAAAACCCTAAAACCCCATTACTACTACCTTCTTCAAAATCCACAAGGTCCACAATCAAAAAGGTGTTTAAGAGTTCTCTCTACATAAAATCAAGGTTCTTAGTCTGTTCATCTTCATCATCAAGATTCGACACTGTTCATCTTCATCTACAATTTCGGTACTATTTATATGTGTTCATAAGAGTGTTCTTCAATGGCTTCAACAAGAATCACCGGAAAGAGATCATCCAGAGCCTCTACTTCAAGAGCGGGTACATCAAACATGCCGGTAAATGTTCTCTTCTTATTATCTGATAATCTAACTGAAACATTCAACAAGGATTTTCGTAACAGGTCTGTTGTTAAACAATTTGTTTACTATCCTTTGAGGGCTGAGGATTATCATTTGCCTGAAATTATTGAACTGTTGAACTTTCAACAATTTGATGAGTTCCTGGAATGTGACACCAAGTACAATAAAGACTTGGTTAAGTTGTTCTACACAGGACTGCAAGGTAAGTTTGAAGGTTCTACTTCCAAGTACATGATAGGTGGCAAGATGTATCATGTTAACTTAACTGTCTGGAACAATTTGGTCCACATAAACCCACAAGGATCCACTCTTCCTATGGTCACGGATTCTACATTTGTTGATGATTATGAGTTTAAGGTTGCCTTGAACTCCATGCTACGAGATCCTTTCTCTGAGAGCATTGTGAATAGCAATTTATTTCCCAAAACAATTACAACAGGACTGTTGAAGCCTGTTGATAGGATTCTTCAGTGGATTGTTGCTCATATCTTACGACCCAAGAAAGGAGGATACTCATGGGTTGATCAAGCTGAAGTTCATTTGATTTATCTATTGAAAAACAAAAAGCGTATTGACTGACCGCATTACATCACAAGTCGGATGTTTGCACTCCGCGACTCCACTCGAGGTACATCATTATGTTATGTGTCTTTTCTTTCAGTGTATTTTGAACAAAACTGAGGTGGTGGTCCAAGGCATCCCTTACATGCGAATAAAAACTGATCAAGAGTTCACTCAGAAGACTCTTACCATGATGGGGTATTTCTGGGATAATCAAGACAAATAATACAAGTTTAAGCATAGAACCACATATCAATATCCTCATATGATGTCGCAGATGAAGACGAGGATGAAGAAGAGAATGCACAAGAAGGAGAAACTAGTAACGACATGCAAACAGAGGTGAATAATGTGGAAGATGATAATGTTGAATGGATGAGTTTTTGAAGCTTGAGTCGACCTAAACTAAGCTTTGATCGACTCATTAAATGTTGGCAATAGTTGAATTTTGCTCGGGTTAGCGTATGCTGATCCTTCGTCGATGAATGCTGTTGTTATTTCTCATTCTGCATTTTCTTCAGCCATGCGTCGACGCATGACCCCTGTAGCGGTCGACGCATGGTCTTCCAATATGCGCAGATTTTCCCATATGGTTGGTCGACCGTTCGTTTAATGTGCATTATTTTTCTGGTTTTTCTAAGTTTCAAAATGCTGTTATGATTTATAATTGGTCCTAGCATCATATAAACACTTGGTTCCTCATTTTTTACACAACAACAAGAAAAAGTGAAAGATTTGCATTCAAAATTTTCTCTCATCATCTTCATCTTTATTCTTGCATCTTTTCAACAAATACACATAACCATTTTTGTTGATTCTTTGCATTATGAGGTGATAACTTCCGAACATAGAATTGTTGCTTGTTTGGGGTGAGTGTTTCAGTGGGTTTTTTCTGGAATAAAACCTCTAGGGTTTTGTCCTCCAAGATCAATTATATTTGAGGGTTTTTGGATCAGATCTTGTGTGCATTGAATTCAGCTGAGCAAAGGTGATCGAAGAACGGTGGGTTTTGTCAATCTAGTAGCATTAACTGGAGGATTATGCAACAAGGTTTGGGGATCAAATTGTGTGTGGATTGGAATCAGCCGAGTGAAGGTGATTGAAGACCGGTGTGTTCCTACAATCTAGTAACAGTAAATGGAGGTTCATCCATCAAGTTCGAGGCACTTGATTCGACTCGAATCAAGGGAAGAGAAGACATAGTATCGGCATCAATGGAGTTTCTTAAGTATGTGATAGATAAGTTTTCTCTTGTAAAACAATTTGCAAACAAGATTATATATATCTCAATTCTAAATTTAGAATTAGGGGAAAACATACCCGAAGAGAGGACAAAAGGGAACTGCCTAAATAAACTCGGTGTCGTTTCTCTTTCCCTATATCATTTAATTTTGGAACTGTTTACGCTTGTGATTGTTTAATTGATCGATAAAAATTCTGGTATAGTATAGTCCAGAAAATTTGATTTGAAAACCATTGGACAATCATTTTGGATTGTGCTTAGTTAAAATTCGGCACTAACTAACTTAGAAGGTTTAGCTTGGAGTTTTATGCACTCCAAGTGCTCGATAAATTGAACGCTTACAAGGAGTTTGATATATTGTCAATTTTGGTTTAACTTTTGACTGTTCATTGGAGGTTGTACCATATTAAGTGTTGTTGGTAAATTGATTAATAGTTAATTTGCGATTCAATATTTCTCACCGAGCCTTTCGTTCCATTTGGCTTACGTATATCCGATTCTTCTAGTCACTCGGTTCGTGAGACGAATTATCCTTGGCTGTTTCTGCAAAATATTTTTAAAAACAAATTTTAGCGCGGACTCGCATTTGAAAAGAAGTGATCTATTCAACCCCCCTTCTAGATCAATTGTCGTCGTCTAACACATTCGATATTACTTGTGAGTATTTGAATATTGGAGCCACTCTCTCCCTCTTCTTCACCGTCTTCCACCTCCAACGCCAGGTCGTACGAGGGAAGTTCGGATGGGTTTCCCTAAAATAGGGGAGGAAGTTGTTCAAGGCCATTTCAGAGTCCATCAGGACGTTCAAGGAAAGGTATTATGTAGTGGAGCCAGTGTCGAAGAGGGCCAAAGACTGCTCGCTTCTCTAGGAGATCTTTACAGATGAAAATGGGGAGCCCCTTCGCAACGAGAAAGGCAAGGTGAGGGGACGTCGGGCGCATAAATTCTATTTCGCCTGGAGCAAGAACCACTTCACCAGGGAAATTGAGGAGTGTATAGTCAAGCCGACCATGTTGGAGGAATATGACCTGGCCAGCTATAACAATCCGGTAGCCTTTGTTGATGTATTCCACCTTGCCTAGTGCGTGACCAGGGGCAGGGATATTATTTTTGAAGATGATGGGGGGCCCAAGGTAGAGGCCCGATATATTAACACTAAGGAGCTCCTCAACTGCGGCACGCGCAAGGATGCTCTGGAACTTTTGGGTAGCCATTTTTCTTTTTAGCTTGTCTCGTGTTGTTGTTTTTCGTTTACTAACATGTGTCCATTATTTTGCAGGCAAGATGGCCACCGCCCAAGAACATTTGGTAAAAACCGCGGTGGCCAAGGTCAAGCAAGGGAGTCCTGTCTCCGACGGGATCAGGGACCTCTTCATCTGCAGTAACTGACATCCAGACTTCTCCGTTGCCGGTAACTTCAAGGCATAAGAGCTTATGGGTGGAAGATGTCCTCGACCTAACCGGTAAAATATGTCTTTGAAGGCTCCTCCCTTGCACTCAATCGGGCAGAGTCTTTGGTGCTCGAGGAGCTCGATCGTCCGAGCAAGAGGACGTTGTTGGCCCAAGAAGCCACTGCCCTAATAAGGGTTTTGAGCATGGCGGTGGTCTATATAGAGGAAGAGCCCTTCAGGAAGCGGAGTTGAAGAAGACTCAGGCTGCTAATGCGGTTATGGAGGAGAGGGTGAAGGATGCGAAGGAGGCGGTGAAGAAGTCCAAGGAGGAGCTGGCCAAGGTTATCGAGGAGCGAGATACTTTGGCTGCAGAGAAGAAAGCCTCAGAGGACGTGGTCGCTGCTTTACGGGCTGCCGCGGCTCCTGTCAAGGACGAGAGTGATGAGGTGAAGAGTCTGAAGACTCGTGTCGAGCTTGTCGCCCAGATCAACCAAGTCGAGGAGGACTGCTGCTGAGGAGGCCTTCAACAACGCAGTGGAGCAGCTGAAAGTTGTGAACCCCGAGGTAAGGTTGGCTACCGCGGGGACAGGGTTCCTCCACAACATGGTGGACGGCCAGATTATCATCCCTGACTTCCTCAGATTGGGCGAGAAGGACGAGCATCATGCCCATGAGGAGCCGCAACCAAATGCTGATTGATTTACTATTTTGTCTTTTCGGCCTGCGTGTCATATGTTGTAATTTGTTCGAATGGGGCTTGACCCCTTTATGTAATTTTCAAAACAATTTTGGTCTTCTTGGTCGTATCTTTGTCTCTGGTTGGGGGTGTGGCCCCTTTTTATGTAATACCTTTACAATCGCGGTCCTTGTGGCCGTTTTATTTTTTGATGTGATTTCGGCCTTGGTGGTCGCTTATGTATGATTTGTTTTAGATATTTGTGCATGTATGTTTTTACTCTGCTTGATTTTGATAAGTGTCATGCGCTGCTCGTCGTGAGTGCCCGTTTGTATGGGTTGTTTTTGTGAATGACTTTTCACTGTGTTTCGGGGTTTGCTCGAAAAATAGTTGTTCCACAGTGAGGGGAACTAGTCGAAAGGCCTGGGTAGTTTTCGGGCAGGAGAGCAGAGCTTAGATCACATTTGTGGCCTGAGTTCTATGGCGTGAACTTCCCATCATGAGCTGGGAGTTCTGCCTTTTGCGGTACGGTGGCGACGGCGGGCTCGGTCGAGGGACTACTGTCGTATAGGGTTTTGCTCATTCTAGAGTAAAAACCTGCCTTGATTTATTTTAGTATGCAGCACTTGTACCGGGGCACGCACTTTTGGTAGGTACATTGTATTCGTCGTTTAGAAGGAGCTCGCCGACTGTTTTGGCCTTAGCTGTAATATTGTTTTAGCTTTTCGGTGTTCCATGGTCGAGCGAGTTCTTCCCTGTCAAGGTGTTCTAGGTAGTAGGTCCCATTTTCCCTTTTTGCTCGAACACGATAGGGCCCCTCCCAGTTTGCAGTGAGTTTACCTTCGCGAGAATCTTTTTGATTTCTCCTCAGGACGACACTGCCTACTTGAAAGTTTCGCCGTATGACTTTTGCATTATGCCTGATTGCGATTTTTTGTTTTAACGAGGCCTCGCGGAGGGCTGCTCTTGATCAGACCTCTTCGACGAGGTTGAGCTCCTCCCTTAGCTCCTCGCTGTTTCCATCCTCGTCCAGGGGAGCTTTAGTTCTCCTGGAGGGTACGTGTATTTCGATAGGGATCATCTCCTCAGTCCCGTATGCTAATCGAAAAGGGGTTTCCCCAGTTGTCGAATGGGGCGTGGTTCGGTAGGCCTAGAGCACGCTGTGTAGCTCCTTGATCCATTGTTTTTTGATTTCGTCCAATCTTCGTTTGAGACCTTGCAGGATTGCACTGTTTGTTGCTTCGGCTTGCCTATTCATCTGCGGGTGCTCGACGGACGTGAAGTGTTGTTTGGTGCCCATTTTTGCGATGAACTCTTGGAAATTTTTGTCCGTGAACTGTGTCCCGTTTTCAGTGACGATTGCCTAGGGAATGCCGAAGTGAGCAAGAATGTTTCTCTTGAAGAAACGAAGTATGTTTTGGGCATTTGTTTTGGCCAGAGCCTTTGCTTCTATCCACTTTATAAAATAATCCACGCCCACTATCATGTATTTATTTTGGTTTGATCCCACGATAAACGGTCCTAGGATGTCTAGGCCCCACCATACGAACGGCCATGGGGAGGACATTGCTTTGAGCTCGTTGGGAGGTGTTAGGTGCATGTCCCCGTGACGTTGGCATTTGTCACATTTTTTCACATGCTCCTTCGTGTCATGTTGCATGCTTGGCCAATAATATCCTGCTCGTAGAGCTCTCCTGGCGAGGGATCTTCCTCCGAGGTGTGGGCGTTGATTCCTTCGTGGATTTTGCGTAGGATGTGGACGACCATGTTTTCCTTGACATTTGAGGAGAGTAATGGAAAACCCTCTCCTATAAAGCTTATTTTCAACCAGGACATAGGAACAAGCTCTGCGCCTAACCATGCTGGCTTCCTTTGGGTCGGACGGTAGTTTATCCTTAGCAAGGTAGTTGTAGACCGGGGTCATCCAACAATCGCTGTCACCAATGACGTTTACACTAAGGGTTGGGGGAGTGCTCTCGATTCTTGGTCGAGGAAGTATCTCCTAGATGAAGGATTTGTTTCCTCCTTTCTTTTCCGTGCTTGCTAGCTTCGACAAAACATCTGCCCAGACAATGTGTTCGTGGGTAATGTGCTTTACTTCCATGGACGTGAACTTCGTCATTTTTTCTTTAACCTAGGTTAAGTATTCGGAGAGGTTATCATTTTTGGCCTGATACTCTCCCCGTACATGGAGGGCCACGAGCTGGGAATCTGTGCAGATTATGACTTCCTCGGCTCCCAGGTCTTTGGCGAGGCGTAGACCCGCAAGAAAAGCTTCGTACTCTGCTTGATTGTTGGAGGTGGCAAAAAAGAGTGCGAGTGATACCTCGACGAGGATACCTTCCTCGTTTTCTAAGATGACGCCTGCCCTGCTCCCTGTTGAGCTGGATGCTCCGTCAACGAAGATTGTCCACTTGCGAGCTTCGTAAGTCGGGGAGGCAGGCAAGGCCATCTCTGCCACAAAGTTGGCCAGCACCTGGGCTTTAAGGTTTTTCTATCTCTCGTACTTGATGCCGAATTCAGACAGCTCCAGCAACCATTTGAGCATTCTGCCGGCCAAGTCTGAGCGGCCCAACAGTTGCCTCACGGGCTGGTCCGTGCGCACCATGATGGTGTGGGCTAGAAAATAGTGTCTCAGCCTCCTCACTGCATTGATAAGAGCCAAGGATAATTTTTCAATCTGTTGATATCTGAGTTCTGGTCCTTGCAATGCCTTGCTCTTGAAGTATATGGGCTTCTGCCCCTCTGGGATTTCACGAATGAGAACTGTGCTGACAGATTCGATTGTGATGGCGAGATTGAGATAGAGGGTCTCCCTGTTGCCCATTTGGGAGAGGACTGGTGATTTTGATAATGTTTGCTTTAGGTAGAGGAGGGTTTTGTCGTATTCCTCTGTCCACTCAAAAGTTGTCTCTTTGCAGAGGAGTTTGAAAAGGGGGAGCGCGTGCTGAGCAGATTTTGCTACGAAATGGGAAAGTGAGGTGAGCGTCCCATTCAGAGCTTGGATCGATTTTTTCGAACTCGACATGGGGAATTTGGAGAAGGCTCTGCATTTTTCGGGGTTGACTTCGATTCCTCGTTCCGTTAAGTATAAACCGAGGAACTTGTCTGCCCGTACCCCGAACGTGCACTTCTCTGGATTGAAGCGCATCATGTACTTCCTGGCTTGGTCGAAGACCTTCTTTAGATAGAGTGTATGGTCGGATTCCTCATGGGATTTCACGATCATATCATCCCTGTAAATCTTGAGCATATCCCCGATCTCTCCTTGGAAGACTTTGTTCATCATTATCTGGTAGGTAGCGCCATCTTTTTTCAAGCCGAAGGGCATTACGTTATAGTAATAGTTGCCCGATTCGGTCATGAAGGTTGTGTACCTTTTATCGCTTTTGGCCATGGGTATTTGGTTGTAGCCCGAATATGCATCCATGAAAGACAATAATTTAAAATCGGCAGATTATCAACTAATTTGTCTATATTGGGGAGGGGATAGGCGTCTTTAGGGAAGACCCTATTAAGATCAGTATAGTCAACACACATTCTCCATTTTCCATTAGATTTTTTCACAAGTACAACGTTGGGCATCCAAGTGGTGTACTTGGCTTCCGAAATGAAATTTGCCTCAAGAAGGTCTCTTACAGCTTGCTCGGTATCCTCCATTTTTTTCGGAGACTTCTTGCGCCTACGTTGTGTTATTACCCTAACGGAGGGGTCGATGGTGAGCTGGTGGCAGGCCACCTCTGGATCAAGCCCGGGCATCTCCGAGGCACTCCACGCGAATAGGTTCGGGTTTTCTCTAAGACAAGATTTTAGCTGCTTCTTTGCAAAATCGGGGAGGCCCGTCCTAATCTTCACTCCCTTGAGGGGGTCATTTCCGAGGAGGACTAGCTCAAAGTCGCCATCCGGGATTGGCCACATAGGATGGGCAGGCTCGCTACTGCTTGTTGATGTTGAGGGGCTGCTCGAGTATGACTGAGTCTCCTTTCCATTCTTCTTCTGATCCCTTAAGTCGTCCTTGGAGAAACAGCTGTCGAGGTCGATGGAGTCGAAGCGGGGTAGCGGTTTTGTCTCGTCGGAGCAACAAGGCAGGGCAGGCTTGCTGGACATCTTTGGTCAAGTGACGATGGTGTTCAACCTTTTTTGAGGTTGCCTCGAAGCACCTTCTAGTTGTCTATATGTCTCCGTGTAGGGTGGCGACGAGCCCTTTAGAAGTGTAATACTTCATCTTCAAGTGCACCATGGAGGGTACAACTATCAATTCGGCCAGTGTTGGTCGTCCTAAGATGCACTGGTAAAGGGATGGGCAATCAATTACTAGAAACTGGACCTTGATGGATCTGGCCGTCTCTGCTGCCCTGAAGATTGCAAAATTAAGAACATGAAACTTAAGAACGGTTCCATAGCTACTCTTTTGGTTTTCGTTATATGTGACTTTAATTCGATTGCATTCTTGAGTTTGATGATACCTTTTTGTGCTTATTGCAGGTTCATTCTGAAAATTTCATCTCGACAAGCTTATAGAAGAAACTGCAGACATTTTATTAATCAGGTGCCTCATTTCATTTTAATTGGAATTGTTAGATTGATGAATTTTTGCTTATTTCTTTTTAACTATTTAGTAATATTTTATCACTAACTATTAGATGTGGATTTGTTTGTTTGTGAATGATTTCATCACTCTACTATGTTGTAGTAGAATTCATGTTAAATTGTCCCTGGTTGTGTCTCATGACTTGTGTTTCTTACATTGATAATCTACAGCTTTTATTTTGAATCTATTAGCATAAGGTATATATGGTGCGAACTGAATTCGCATTCTTTGTCTCTGCACAACATTGATATAGGTGCAAATGTATGGTGATTTTTTTATTTATAAATCATGGGATTCATACATATCTGGTGGCCAAACTGATATATCAGGTTTAACACCAACTTGATTTGAGTAATAACCAAGTTCAATCATTAAAATTCTTTAAACCTTAGCAATTAGTTTCCTTTTAACTATAGATTCATATACAGACTAAGAAACAAACAACAAGTTTTTCAAAGCAATGTTAGAACCGAAATCATAGCAAGAGACACTGATGAAAAATATTTCTTCTTCTTTATATGATTTTTATATGTTTTAAGTCTGATTACATCTTTGGTACAACCTCATGGCAATGATGTTCTACAACTTTTTCCCTTTTAACACCAAGACTAACCTATTTAACTCTTGTTTTAGTGTATACACCCAGAAAGATTTAACACCAACTTTTATTTGTTGCATACTACTAAATCACTCCCTAGGATATTTCTTCTTGAATTTGAGATTAGGATAGTTATTTTGAATTAATTGTGGAATTGTTGATTAGTTTTTTAATGATTATGTTAGCACAGTGGAGATGTTATTGATTTTTGTTAAGGAACTGATTCAGTTAATTTTAATGTGAAAAAAAGATATAGAATATTGTCTTATGTGGTTTAGACATGTTTGGAAAAATCCATAGAAGCACAGTTAAAAGGGTTGATCAGATGGAGAGGTTAGTCAAGCTTATAGACAAATGCAGTGTTGATTTGTCTCATTTTATTTATGGCTTGTTTGGTTTCAAAAACTGTCTTATTTTCACTAGTATTTCCAAAAACCTACCTTGTTTTTACATGGTTTTTAATGATTTCTGCAGTAAGTGGTGAAAATAGAAATGAAAACATATTTGATAATATGTAACAAAAAGGAAACTATGTGACTTTTTTTCATAATTCTTAGTGAAAATAGAAAATGAAAACAAGAAACAATTTGTCAAACTAAAGAAAATCCTTTTTTTTGCTATTCTATGTAACTACAGTTGAAATAACAATGTTCAAGAAAGATAATCATTCAAATAATGGCTACCTTATAGTTTGTAATTAGTAAAAGAAAACTTATCATTTATATTTGATTAACGTTTCTAAAATATATTAGCTGTAAAATATCCAATTAGTTTGGTCCAATCACCTATAAAACTGCTGCAAGATATGTAGTTTAGTGTTGCACATCAATTTTTATAATATTTTAAAGAAAACAGACTTGCTTGATCTTCACTTGTTTGATCATCGCCGAAACATACTTTTGCGATAAAGCTGACTCTTGTGTGAGAAATTTACTTTCTATAGCTACTGATGAGCTTTTTAGGTTTGGATTTGGACTTAAGGTGACACCATCTTCAGGATCATAATCATCACATGGTGAAAAAGACGATTGCAAACAAACACATCATAGTTTATATCATAAGATTTTGGTGACAACAATATAATTGGTATGTATAAAATCTTACTATCATACAAAGCAATTCTTGAATATTGAGATGAATTCTGAAGTGCCAGACACACCAAGGAATTAGTTTATGACTAATGTACATGCTATTGGCAGATTACGGGTTATAAATAAGCAAAGAAATTTCTATGTAGTTAATCATATAACTCATGTATCCCATCACTATGTATAGAAGCTTATACCTGGATATTTATTGCTTGTATTGGATTATTGTTTAATGTATGTATTATGTCTCTTGTTACAGGTTCTACCATCACTGGTAAGGAGTGAGCTGATCTATGGCCAAGGATTGCAAGTGCTGTCAATGCCATTGTTCAACTAGCTCATGTTTCTGTTGTTTCTATAGCTTAAAGTTTGTCTTAGATTTATTTTATGCCTTACCTTGAGCTATTTTGTCATTGACTTATCGTAAATACATTTTTGGAGAGATTATATGTTTTTGGCTTATTAATGAACATGTTGGAAATATTTGAGCTTTTGTGTATAATTAATTCACCTTTGCTATACTTTAAGCTTTTGTGTTATTTTTAAAAATATGAAAAAAAAATTGTGTAAAATTTATTTATAAAAACTGGATTTTTTTTAAGAATATGAAAAAAAAAATTGTGTGTAAAATTCATTTATAAAAACTGAATTTTTAAGTCAAAAATCGGTTTTAGCTTAAAAATCGGTTGTAAGAAAATCAATATCCAGTTTTAAAAACTGGATTTTTATATCGAAATTCGGTTTTAAGTTGAAAACTGGTTATGAAATATATAACCGGTTATAAAATTTGGTTATGGATATAACCGTCTTATAACCAGTTTTGTAAAAACAAAACCATGTATATGGATTGGTTATAATAACCAGTTTAGATAAATAATTTTATATTAGATATGGACAGGCCCGGCCCAATGGCAAGGCAACCAAGGCCTTTGTTTTGGGCCTCCAATTCTTTTCATGGTACCTCTAAATTATTTGATTAAATTAAGTGTTTTTATTATCATGTTTTATTATTATTATTAGTCATGTAACGTGTAAACTTACCTTTTGCAGAGAAGTGAGTATCAATTAATTAATAGTTTACATAAACTTTGGAGAGAGAGAAATAGCCATAGAAATCATCACTGTAAAAGAAATCTAGTAATACTATTATTAATATTTAAAGAGAGAAAATGTTGATTTTTTTACAATCATGATATAACATTACTAATAATTATAATTATAGTTAAAATTAAATTTAAAATTAACATAATTTCATTAAAAATTATATAATATGACTATTTATTTATTAAAAAATATTTATTAAATAAAAATAATTTAATAAATGATTTTTTATTTTAAAACCTAAAAAAATCTAAGCAAAAATATAATTATTAATTTCAAAAAAAAAATTAATTAAAAGATTAATTTTTAAAAATCGCCTCAGGCCTCCGTATCTATTGGTATCAACAATGGCCAAATACATGTAACAGAAAACGGTTATTGCATAACAGAAAGTAGTTGCAACACTCATTGAAGAAGATGAAGAGAGTAAATGTTTATCTGTTGTATTCAACTCAACCATTACATGACAAAGATAAGGTATATGTACAATGGGAAGGAGAGCCAATGACCACAAGCCAGCTCAGTAATAAAATTACACTATCTAGAAATAAATGAAAACAGTATTACAAAGGCAAAAAGGATGTAATGTAAACTAATATCCCCCCTCAAGTTGGACTATGGAGGCTACAAAGTCCTAACTTGATCATAAGGGAGGAGAAGGCTGGAGAATGTAATGGTTTGGTAAAGGCATCAGCCAGCTGAGCAGTAGTAGATATAGGCAACAGATGAATGAGCTTGGAGCCAATCTTCTCTCTTACTACATGACAATCCAACTGTATATGCTTGCTTCTTTCATGAAAGGCTGGGTTATGAGCAAGATAGATGGCAGACTTGCTGTCACAATATATAGAGGCAGGATTGGGAAATGTGGTCATGAGATCCTTGAAGAGATATTGCAACCATTGCAATTCACAAGTAAGAGAGGCTAAAGCTCTATATTCAGCCTGAGTGGAAGATTTGGACACTGTATTTTGTTTCTTTGATTTCCAACATATAAGGGATGAACCAAGTAGGACACAAAAGCCAGTTATGGATTTTCTGGTTGTTGGACATCTAGCCCAATCAGAGTCTGCAAAGGCAGAAAGTTTGAGAGAACTTGAGGCAGAGAAGAAAACACCTCTAGCAGGATCAGATTTAAGAAACCTCAATACTTTTGTAGCAGCCTGATAATGAGAATCAAGAGGATTAGAGACATATTGACTAAGATGTTGAACTGTAAAGGAAATGTCAGGCCTTCTGTTAGTCAAATAGATCAATCTGCCTATGAGTCTTCTATAAGAAGTAGGGTCTGCTAGAGCTGCACCCTCAGTAGGAGATAATTTGAGGTTGGGATCAAAGGGGACAAGGGAAGGTTTGGCAGCCAAGAAACCAGTATCCTCCAATAATTCTAGTGAATACTTTCTTTGGTTCATGAAAATGCCCTTGGATGATCTAGCAATTTCAAAACCCAAGAAAAATCTGAGTTGCCCAAGGTCTTTGATTTTAAACTTTTGATCAAGGACTCCTTTAACAAAATGAATCTCATGAGTGGAATTACCAGCAATCACAATATCATCCACATAGACAAGTATGGCTATAAAACATTCCTTATGAGATTTAACATAGAGGGAATGGTCAGCCTGAGATTGAGAATAACCCAAAGAGAGCAAAAAAGAAGAGAGTTTAGAATACCATTGCCTACTTGCTTGTTTGAGTCCATATAAGGATTTTTGAAGCTTGCACACTTGAGAAGGATTAGATGTAGAAAGACCAGGGGGAAGGTACATGTATACTTCTTCCTGTAAATCACCATGAAGGAAGGAATTATTTACATCCAATTGCTCTAAATGCCAACCTTTGATAGCAGCAACAGCTAAGAGGACTCTGACAGTGGTGATTTTGGTTATTGGTGAGAAGGTGTCAAAATAATCAATGCCCTCCATTTGTGTGTAGCCTTTAGCTACCAGTCTGGCTTTATACCTCTCAACGGAGCCATCTACCTTGTATTTAATCTTATAAACCCACCTGCATCCAATAGGAACTTTTCCTGGTGGAAGATCAACTACACTCCATGTATGATTTGCCTCAAGAGCATGTAACTCAACATTCATAGCATCTTTCCAACAATCATATTTGATGGCTTGATTAAATGTTTTAGGTTCAATATTAGAAGAGACAGATAAACAAAAATGCTTATATGAAGGTGCACAATGATCATAAGTAAGAACAAATGATAGAGGATATAAAACATTTGAGGAAGTAGTATGTGTTGTAGAATAGCAATGGTAATCCTTTAAGTAATGTGGAGGATGAGAGATCCTAGAGGAGTGTCTAGAGGGCAATGGAGTGGAATCTGCAGAAGTCTGAGGAGTATCAGAGTTCTAAGAAAGAACATTGGGTAATTGAGGGTTGGATAAAGAATCAAGTAGAGGATGAGGTGTAGGTTCTATATTAGATTGGTCATTAGTAGGAAAAGAACCATCAGATAAAGGAGAGGGAGAGGGAAGTATAGGACCAGGATCAATACTTTGTGTACAGGGATCAGAATTACAAGGAGGAGTGGAATGATGGACAATGTCAACAACAGTAGAAAGTACAGACCTAGGAGTGGGATTAAAGGTGTTGTGATGTGACAAATCAGTGGGGCTAGTATGTGGGGGGCTCGTAGTAGGGGTTGTGATTGTGATGGAGGTATACTAGTCTAAGTATTGTCACTAAAGTCAGAAGGACAAGATACATCAGTGGTACTGGGCTGTGTGTTAGAAGGGAAAGTTTGAGAATCAGAAGGATAGTCAGCAGGGTATTGGGTAGGGTTTAAAGCTACATCAGAGGAAGAATGGTTAATTTTGAAAGGGAGTGTAGTTTCATAAAAAACCACATTCCTAGAAATGAATATTTGATGAGTGTGAAGATCATAGAGTATGTAACCTTTCATGTAACGCCCCAGTTTTGTGTGAGTTTTATTTAATCGAGTCGATTTAATTATTTTGAGTATTATATTATTTTTATTTATGACTTTGGTGTGATAATATGTTATTTTGCATTGTGATTATATTTTATCGCGTTTTGGGAACATTTGAGAGATAATTGAGAGTAAGGGTATTTTAGTCTTTTCCCTAATTAATTACTAAGTTAGTAAGAGATAGAAATAGAAAGAAAGAAAAATAGAGAGAAAGAAAGGAGAAAGAAAGAAAAGAGAAGAAAAGCGGAAAAGAGAGAAAAAGAGGAAAAGCTTGGAAATCTTCAAAACAACTTCTAGGAATCGATTTAATCGGGTAAGGGTGTGAAATTCAATTACCCTATACATGTATATGATTATGTATGTGTTTGTTTGTTGTTTTGTTGGATTGTATGAGAAATAGAACAAAACCCATTTGTGTAGAAAGTGTTAGAATTCGATTAATTCGTGTTGGAAATGATGTTTTCGTGTTCCTTGTTGTTGATACATGATTGATATATGTTGTTGTATATCAAATTGGTATTTTTCTGAGTTTAGATGATGAATTTGGGTGTGGTTGGAGTGAAAAACGCAGAAAAATTATGCAGGAAAATTCTGCATTTTCGCCTGGCCATACGCGTATTGACTTGGGCAATACGCGTATGGGAGGCGCATTTCAGGGCCAATACGCGTATGCGTTTCAATGTTTTCCCTGCCATCTGGTGAAACGCGTATGATACGCGTACGAGGTTTGGCCATTCGCGTAAGGCTTGGGTGCATACGCGTACGGTCAGGTCAAGTGTACAAATGTGATTTTTCAAAATATCGTTTTCGTTTTTCTTTCGTAACTTGTGTTCCGTTTATCCGATTTTTACATTCTTGGTATCGTTGTGAAGCTATTGAGCTGTACTTTCTTATAATGATGATTTGGAAATTGTTAGCCGATTTAATTATGTCAGCAAATCGGGAATAGTGTCGGTTGTCGACTTTTGTCGTTTTAATGGTGCGTAATTAATGTGTATTATGCAAGGTGCGGTTGTATGATGTAAATGTATGTGTTTAGAGAGTGTTGTGATGATTTGTGGCCGTATGGCAATTAAATGCATTGTTTTGGGCATAAGTACAAAGTGTGATTTTGTTGATGGAGGTGAATGCATATATGTGTGTATTTGAATGACATGAGTCCTTGTATGTCAAGCATCATGATATGCATCGTTGTGACGTCCTGAGAGACGGTTTGATTCCAGAGGGAATCTGCCATAACATCGTGCGCCTTAAAAATAAGAGGACCTAAAGCGATTTGATATATCGTGCGCCTTAAAAATAAGAGGACCTAAAGCGATGGTTATAGACGATCGTGTGCCCATGTGGGGTGTGAGCGATCGGATTGTGCGCCTTATACCGAGAGGACCTAAAGCAATACATAAACGTCGTGCGCCTCATACCAAGAGGACCTAAAGTGACGGGGAACATCGTAGGCTCGACGGGGTGTTACTTGAGCGATCCTCGGTAACGAGCGATGATTCCAGCAGAGTTCCTGAGTGAACTAGTGATGAGGAATTTTGGAAGTCGGTACCGCATGTGCATATGCATAGAGTCGTTGTGTCGGTCTCTTGCATTTACATAAATCATTATGGTTGTTATGTGTGGAATTGTGGGTAAAATTGATATATGGATATGTGTTGGTGATGGAAATATGAATTATACATTGTGTTGTATTCTGTTTGAATTATGGGTGAGTTGTGGTGAGAACCATATATATGTGTATTTTTGTGTTATATATATAATTGTATGCAATTATATTATGATTGTTTTTCCCACCCTTCTGCTGTTTTATAATGCTCTATGAGGCATTACAGATTAGAGTCGCTGGAGGTATTTTTGTGAAGCTTTGCGTCTTTATTCTTTTGTCGGTCGGCTCTGATATGTGACACCGGGTAGTTAGGGAGGCCGTTAGTGATTATTGTTTATTATGTATATATATATTTTGGCTTGTGCATGTATAACTTGATGTATGACAACTTTTAACGTGATATATATATATATATATATATATATATATATATATATATATGTTATTCAGTTTTAGATTTTCCGCTTTTATTCTAATTCTGAAATGTGGGTGTGAGGAACTGAGTTCCTCTGTTGATTGCTACCCCACTGTTGCATATCTTTATGAGCAGGTGTTGTATGTTTTGTTTCAATGTAATGTGATTCTCCCCGTCTATGCCATGATAATCTAAATGTACTCTGATGAAATTTTGAATTTTCTTTTACCACTTTCATTAATTGGGGGTATAGATTGGGGGCGTCGCATTAAGTGGTATCAGAGCTAGTCCGTGTCAGTTGTGTCAGTCCTTGTTGGTCGTTGTGTTTGGAGTGAGCTGTTTGTTTAACCATAAGTGCTGTTATTGGAAATGAACAGAATATGGCTGGAAGAAACGATGTTGCTTTGGCTGCTGCTATGCAAGCTATGGCACGAGCTGTGCAGGGTGCACCTAATGCTGGAGAGAATGATGAGTTTAGAAAGAATAGACCGCCTGTCTTCAAAGGGAGACATAATCCTGATGGTGCACAGATTTGGCTGAAAGAGATTGAGAGGATTTTCAGATTTATGGATTGTGCTGAGGACAGTAAGGTGAGACTGGGAACTCACATGTTACAGGACGAAGAAGACGACTGGTGGGTTAGTACACGTACTGTGTTAGAAGCTGGTGATGAAGAGGTAACTTGGGAATTGTTTAGACAGGAGTTTCTGAGGAAGTATTCTCCGGAGGATGTGAGGGGAAAGAAGGAAATTGAGTTTTTGGAACTGAAACAAGGTAATATGTCTGTCATTGATTATGCTGCTAAGTTTGTGGAACTTGTGCAGTTTTATCCTCATTATGTTGAAGCGACCGCGGAATTTTCTAAGTGTGTGAAGTATGAAAGTGGATTGCGTCCTGAGATTAAGCAGGCAATCGGTTATCAGAGGATAAGGAGGTTTGCTGATTTGGTGGAGTGTTGTAGGATTTATGAAGAGGATAGTAAGGCTCGTTCTACACATTACAAAAGTGTAAGTGACAGGAAAGGGAAGCAACAGTTTCGTGGTGGTCCGTATGTGACACCAGCTGATAAAGGTAAACAAAGGGGTACTTTTGATAGAAGGTCAGGTGGCGGAGGTATGTCTAATTCTCCGAGATGTTTTAGGTGCGGTGATGTGGGACATCGTCAGTCCGAGTGTAAGAAAGATTTGAGGAAGTGTTCTAATTGTGGAGGTTTAGGACATGTAGCAGCGGAGTGCAAGAGAAAGAATGTGGTTAAGTGTTTTAACTGTGGGGAACCTGGACATATTAGTATGAAGTGTCAGAAACCGAAGCAAGCTCCATCTAGTGGGAAGGTATTTTCTTTGGCAGGCACTCAGACTTCCAGTGCAGATCGTCTGATCAGAGGTACTTATTTTATTAATAGTACGCCTTTAGTTGCTATTATTGATACTGGAGCGACTCATTTGTTTATTTCGTCTGAGTGCACGAAGCGTTTGAACCTTGTGTTGTCTTTGATGGATGGTGAGATGGTTATTGATACTCCAGCAATGGGGTCAGTAACTACTTCTTTGGTTTGTTTAAGTTTTCCTTTGACCATTTATGGTAAAGACTTTGAGATGGATTTAGTGTGTTTGCTGTTGGAGGGTTTAGATGTGGTTCTGGGAATGAATTGGTTGCAATTCAATCGAGTTCATATTGACTGTTATCATAAGCTGGTAAGGTTTCCTTCTCTTGAGGAAGACGAAGACTCGAGTTTCTTATCTACCAAAGAGTTGAAGAGACTTTTGGCGGAGGAAGCTCAGTTGTTTGGATTGTTTGCATCTTTGACTGTGGATAGTCAAGTTTCACTTGATGTGTTTCCTGTTGTGTGTGAATTTCCGGAAGTGTTTCCTGAGGATATTTCGGACTTGCCACCAGAGAGAGAGGTGGAGTTTTCTATAGATCTAGTTCCTGGTACTAGACCTGTATCTATGGCACCTTATCGTATGTCGGCATCTGAGTTGGTTGAGTTGAAGAAATAGTTGAGTGAGTTGTTGGAAAAGAGGTTTGTAAGACCTAGTGTTTCTCCTTGGGGTGCTCCAGTTTTATTGGTGAAAAAGAAAGATGGAAGTATGCGGTTGTGTATCAATTATCGTCAGTTGAATAAGGTGACGATTAAGAATAAGTATCCTCTTCCAAGGATTGATGATCTGATGGATCAGTTGGTTGGTGCATGCGTGTTCAGTAAGATTGATTTGAGATCAGGGTATCATCAGATTAGGGTGAAGGAAGAAGATATTCAGAAGACGGCCTTTAGGACACGTTACGGTCATTATGAATATTCTGTGATGCCGTTCGGGGTTTCTAACGCGCCAGGTGTGTTTATGGAGTACATGAATCGTATTTTTCACGAGCAGTTGGATCGTTTTGTGGTGGTGTTTATTGATGATATCTTAATTTATTCTAAGTCTCGGGAGGAGCATACAGAAAATTTACGTATTGTTTTGCAGGTTTGAAAGAAAGGAAGCTTTTTGCCAAATTGTCTAAGTGTGAATTCTGGTTATCGGAGGTGAGTTTTCTTGGACACGTAATTTCAGGTAATGGCATTTCTGTGGATCCATCTAAAGTAGAAGCAGTTCTACAATGGGAGGCTCTGAGATCTGTCACTGAAATTCGAAGCTTTTTGGGGTTGGCCGGATATTATCAAAGGTTTATTGAGGGTTTTTCTAAGCTAGCACTTCCTTTGACCCAGTTGACTTGTAAAGGGCAAGCGTTCATTTGGGATATTCGGTGCGAGGAGAGTTTTAATGAGCTGAAGAGAAGATTGACGACAGCTCCGATTTTGATTTTGCCGAATCCTAATGAACCATTTGTGGTTTATTGTGATGCTTCTTTGATTGGTCTAGGTGGTGTTCTGACGCAAGAAGGTAAGGTGGTGGCTTATGCTTCAAGGCAATTAAGAGTTCATGAGAAGAATTATCCTACTCATGATCTTGAATTAGCGGCTGTGGTTTTTGTGTTGAAGATTTGGAGGCATTATCTCTACAGTGCAAGGTTTGAAGTCTTTAGTGATCACAAAAGTTTGAAATATTTGTTTGATCAAAAAGAGCTAAACATGAGGCAACGTAGATGGTTGGAATTTCTGAAGGACTATGACTTTGGCTTGAATTACCATCCTGGTAAAGCTAATGTGGTAGCTGATGCATTGAGCCAGAAATCGTTGCATATGTCTGCTTTAATGGTTAAGGAGTGGGAACTTTTGGAATCATTTAGAGACTTGAGTTTGGTTTGTGAAGCGACGTCGGATAGCGTGAGGCTTGGAATGCTAACGATTACTAATGATTTTCTGATGGCTGTTAGTGAGAAACAAAAGATGGATGTGAAATTTGTGGATTTGATGTTGGTTGGAGAAAAAGATGCGAGTAGTGATTTTAAGGTGGATATAAATGGTGTTTTGAGATTCCGAGGTAGGATTTGTATTCCTGATGATACGGAGTTGAAAAAGATGATTTTGGAGGAAGGACACCGGAGTAATTTGAGTATACATCTGGGAGCGAATAAGATGTATCAGGATTTGAAGAAGATTTTCTGGTGGTCTGGATTGAAAAGGGATGTGGCTCAGTTTGTTTATGCATGTTTGACTTGTCAGAAATCGAAGGTGGAACATCTGAGGCCTAGTGGTTTGTTGCAGCCGTTGGATATTCCTGAGTGGAAGTGGGATAGCATTTCCATGGATTTTGTAACAGGGTTGCCAAATACTCAGCGAGGGCATAATGCTATTTGGGTGGTTGTTGATAGGCTGACTAAATCGGCTCATTTTATTTCGATTGACATCAGTTTTTCTTTGGAACGGTTAGCTGAGATTTACATCAGTGTGATTGTGAAATTGCATGGGATTCCATTGAGTATTTTTTCGGATCGAGATCCGAGGTTTACTTCGAGATTTTGGGAAAGTTTACAGAAGGCGTTGGGTTCTAAATTGAGATTGAGTTCGGCTTATCATCCGCAGATGGATGGTCAGACGGAGAGGACGATTCAGTCATTGGAAGATTTGTTGAGAGCGTGTGTTTTGGAACAAGGTGGTTTGCATTGATTGAATTTACGTATAACAATAGTTTTCATTCTAGTATTGGAATGGCACCGTTTGAAGCATTGTATGGACGAAGGTGTCGAACACCTTTGTGTTGGCACGAATCTGGTGAGAGCTCGGTGGTTGGACCAGAATTGGTGCAACAGACGACGGAGAAAGTGAAGTTTATTCGTGAGAAGATGAAAGCTTCTCAGAGAAGGTGTTCCAATACTAGTTAGGATTTTGGATCGCGAGGTGAAGCGGTTGAGAGGCAAGGATATTGCACTTGTGAAAGTGGCGTGGGGAGGCGCTGCTGAGGGCAATTTGACGTGGGAGTTGGAGAGTCAGATGCGGGAGTCGTATCCAGAGTTGTTCGTCTCAAGTATATTTTCGAGGACAAAAATTTCTAAGTGGGGGAGAGTTGTAACGCCCCAGTTTTGTGTGAGTTTTATTTAATCGAGTCGATTTAATTATTTTGAGTATTATATTATTTTTATTTATGACTTTGGTGTGACAATATGTTATTTTGCATTGTGATTATATTTTATCGCGTTTTGGGAACATTTGCGAGATAATTGAGAGTAAGGGTATTTTAGTCTTTTCCCTAATTAATTACTAAGTTAGTAAGAGATAGAAATAGAAAGAAAGAAAAATAGAGAGAAAGAAAGGAGAAAGAAAGAAAAGAGAAGAAAAGGGGAAAAGAGAGAAAAAGAGGAAAAGCTTGGAAATCTTCAAAACAACTTCTAGGAATCGATTTAATCGGGTAAGGGTGTGAAATTCAATTATCCTATACATGTATATGATTATGTATATGTTTGTTTGTTGTTTTGTTGGATTGTATGAGAAATAGAACAAAACCCATTTGTGTAGAAAGTGTTAGAATTCAATTAATTCGTGTTGGAAATGATGTTTTCATGTTCCTTGTTGTTGATACATGATTGATATATGTTGTTGTACATCAAATTGGTATTTTTCTGAGTTTAGATGTTGAATTTGGGTGTGGTTGGAGTGAAAAACGCAGAAAAATTATGCAGGAAAATTCTGCATTTTCGCCTAGCCATACGCGTATGGGAGGCGCATTTCAGGGTCAATACGCGTATGCGTTTCAATGTTTTCCCGACCATCTGGTGAAACGCGTATGATGCGCATACGAGGTTTGGCCATACGCGTACGGCTTGGGTGCATACGCGTACGGTCAGGTCAAGTGTACAAATGTGATTTTTCAAAATATCATTTTCATTTTTCTTTCGTAACTTGTGTTCCGTTTATCCGATTTTTACATTCTTGGTATCGTTGTGAAGCTATTGAGCTGTACTTTCTTATTATGATGATTTGGAAATTGTTAGCTGATTTAATTATGTCGGAAAATTGGGAATAGTGTCGGTTGTCGACTTTTGTCATTGTAATGGTGCGTAATTAATGTGTATTATGCAAGGTGCGGTTGTATGATGTAAATGTATGTGTTTAGAGAGTGTTGTGATGATTTGTGGCCGTATGGCAATTAAATGCATTGTTTTGGGCATAAGTGCAAAGTGTGATTTTGTTGATGGAGGTGAATGCATATATGTGTGTATTTGAATGACATGAGTCCTTGTATGTCAAGCATCATGATATGCATCGTTGTGACGTCCTGAGAGACGGTTTGATTCCAGAGGGAATCTGCTATAACATCGTGCGCCTTAAAAATAAGAGGACCTAAAGCGATTTGATATATCGTGCGCCTTAAAAATAAGAGGACCTAAAGCGATGGTTATAGACGATCGTGTGCCCATGTGGGGTGTGAGCGATCGGATTGTGCGCCTTATACCGAGAGGACCTAAAGCAATACATAAACGTCGTGCGCCTCATACCAAGAGGACCTAAAGTGACGGGGAACATCGTAGGCTCGACGGGGTGTTACTTGAGCGATCCTCGGTAACGAGCGATGATTCCAGCAGAGTTCCTGAGTGAACTAGTGATGAGGAATTTTGGAAGTCGGTACCGCATGTGCATATGCATAGAGTCGTTGTGTCGGTCTCTTGCATTTACATAAATCATTATGGTTGTTATGTGTGGAATTGTGGGTAAAATTGATATATGGATATGTGTTGGTGATGGAAATATGAATTATACATTGTGTTGTATTCTGTTTGAATTATGGGTGAGTTGTGGTGAGAACCGTATATATGTGTATTTTTGTGTTATATATATAATTGTATGCAATTATATTATGATTGTTTTTCTCACCCTTCTGCTGTTTTATAATGCTCTATGAGGCATTGCAGATTAGAGTCGCTGGAGGTATTTTTGTGAAGCTTTGCGTCTTCATTCTTTTGTCGGTCGGCTCTGATATGTGACACCGGGTAGTTAGGGAGGCCGTTAGTGATTATTGTGTATTATGTATATATATCTTTTGGCTTGTGCATGTATAACTTGATGTATGACAACTTTTAACGTGATATATATATATATATATATGTTATTCAGTTTTAGATTTTCCACTTTTATTCTAATTCTGAAATGTGGGTGTATGGAACTGAGTTTCTCTGTTGATTGCTACCCCACTGTTGCATATCTTTATGAGCAGGTGTTGTATGTTTTGTTTCAATGTAATGTGATTCTCCCCGTCTATGCCATGATAATCTAAATGTACTCTGATGAAATTTTGAATTTTCTTTTACCGCTTTCATTAATTGGGGGTATAGATTAGGGGCATCACATTTCACACCATCTTTATACCCAATGAAAACAACCTTTCTAGCTCTAGATTGAAACTTTGTTCTATGAGCTTGTAGGAAGGTAGCAAAGGATAAACACCCAAAAACTTTTAAATGAACTAGAGAAGGAGGTTCATTAAACAAGACTTCATAAGGACATTTTGATTTAAGGAGAGGTGTAGGCAACCTATTTATTTTATGAACAGTATGTTGTATGCAAAAGTTCCACATGTTTAAAGGGATATTGGAATGGAAGAAGAGAGATCTAGCAACATTAAGAATGTGCTGATGTTTTCTCTCTACCACTCCATTTTGTTGGGGTGTTTCAACATATGTTCTTTGATGAATAATGCCTTTAGATAACAGAAAATCAGATAAAGCAAGGAATTCTAATCCATTGTCAGATCTAAGGCATTTAAGGGTTATTTTAAACTGGTTTTCCCCATAAGCAACAAACTGAATAAAACTATTTTTAGTTTGATCTTTTGTTTTAAGGAAGATTACCCAAGTATGCCTTGTGTAATCATCAACAAGAGTCAAAAAATACTTGTGCCCTAGAATGGAAATTGTTGAAAAGGGCCCCCACAAGTCAGCATGTAAAATAGCAAAGGGCATAGAAGATTGAGATACACTATTGGGAAAATGGAGTTTCTTTTGTTTAGCATAGTGACAAGAATCACATGGTACAGCATTATGAGTACATTTGATAAAAGGAAAGGTTTTGGATATACCTTGTAAACCTAAGTGTGAAATGTGGCCTAGTCTTAGGTGCCACAAATTATAAGTGTTATGAACAAAGGAACTATGAGCAGAGTGAGAAGCTTGTGAATTAAGAACATAGAGCCCTCTGAGCAGGCTAGTTATACCAATCATTTCCTTGGTATGACTCTGCATGATGTGACAGTTATTAGCATCAAATTGAACAGAAAAATGATTGTTACCAACAAGCTTTGCAACAAAAATGAGGTTGACATGAAAATTGGGAATATATAGAACATTATGGAGAGTTAAAGAGGGAGAGAGAACAATTGTGCCAGAGATAGATGCAGTAACTTGAGAACCATCTGGCATGCTAACCTGAATAGGCACAATATGTTTATAGTTGATAAAAGATGCAAAATTGAAAGAAAAATGATCAGTGGCACCAGTATCCAAAATCCAAAGGTTAGGGTTCTTACCATTCATATTGGAAGAGTGGGAATGCATGACAAAAGGTGAGGTAGACACAGAGTTAACAGTGGGAGTTGGAAGCAATGCTAGAATGTTGTTATACTGTTCTTGAGTAAAACCAAATGAAGTGGAGTTAGAACTTCCAGCAGAAACTTCAGAAGCATTATTAGCAGTAGCACTTGAAGGGGAAACATTTGCATTGCCTTGAGCCTTGGTTCTACCTCTATAACCTGGGGGATAGCCATGCTTCTGAAAGCAGGTGTCAATCATGTGGTTTGTCCTATTGAAGTGTGTGCAAATTCTGTTGTGTCCTCTTGGAGACTGTTGAGTCTGATTCTTGGCCCAAAAATTACCATTACCATTCTTGGCAGAATAATTACTTTGTGGCTGAGACTTAGTCTACAATGCAGTGGCCTCATCAGTAGTAGGGACAAATGCAATCACACTAGAATTCGAGCTATCCAATTCTCTTTCTTGTTGAATAACAAGAGAGAAAACTTTGTCAATATTAGGCAAAGGATTCATCATCATAATTTGTGTTTTAGACTGAGAAATTTTTTTAGTTAATCCCTTGAGAAACCTAATAACATAATCCTGTTCTCGATACAATTTGATTGAAGCAGTGGCACCACATGAGCAAGGAATGGCACAAGAATATATTGGAATTGGTCTATAGGTTTCTAATTCATCCCACATAACCTTCAATTGAGTAAAATAGTTTGATACATCAAGAGTACCTTGGCGAAATTTGTAGAGGTCCTCTTGAACGTCAGAGATGCGGAAGATATAGCCATGAGAAAACCTAATCTGCAAGTTCTTCCAAACACCAGCAACATTGTTAATCCATAGAACAGATTTTGCAATAGACTCCGAAATAGAACGTTGAATCCACGCAAGAACCATGGTGTTACATCGAATCCATGGCGCATACAACGGATCAGAAACCAGAGGTTTTGTGAGAGTTCTATCAATGAACTTATCTTTGTTCTTGGAGATGAGAGCAATATGCATCGATCGAGCCCAAGTGTGATAGTTCTTGTCATTGAGCAGTGGTGTGACAAGAACGATTGCTGGATTATCGTTTGGATGAAGATAAAAAGGATTAGCAGAATTGGTAGAGAAATCGGCGTAGCTCTGGTTAGCCATGGAAGAAAACAAGAACAAAAATGAACAGAAAAGAAGAAAGGCGATTGAGAAGAAAACGCAGATGTGAATGCAGGAAGAACAATCACACAAAGAACAACAATGGCTACCAAAGCTTTGTGAGCTCTGATACCATATCAACAATGGCCAAATACATGTAACAAAAAATGGTTATTGCATAACAGAAAGTAGTTGCAACACTCATTGAAGAAGATGAAGAGAGTAAATGTTTATCTGTTGTATTCAACTCAACCATTACATTACAAAGATAAGGTATATATACAATGGGAAGGAGAGCCAATGACCACAAGCCAGCTCAGCAATAAAATTACACTATCTAGAAATAAATGAAAACGGTATTACAAAGGAAAAAAGGATGTAATGTAAACTAATATCCCCCTTCAAGTTGGACTATGGAGGCTACAAAGTCCTAACTTGATCATAATGGAGGAGAAGGCTGGAGAATGTAATGGTTTGGTAAAGGCATCAGCCAGCTGAGCAGTAGTAGATATAGGCAGCAGATGAATGAGCTTGGAGTCAATCTCCTCTCTTACTACATGACAATCCAACTCTATATGCTTGCTTCTTTCATGAAAGGCTGGATTATGAGCAAGATATATGGAAGAATTGTTGTCATAATATACAGAGGCAAGATTGGGAAATGTGGTCATGAGATCCTTGAAGAGATATTGCAACCATTGCAATTCACAAGTAAGAGAGGCTAAAGCTCTATATTCAGCCTCAGTGGAAGATCTGGACACTGTATTTTGTTTCTTTGATTTCTAACATATAAGGGATGAACCAAGTAGGACACAAAAGCCAGTTATGGATTTTATGGTTGTTGGACATCTAGCCCAATCAGAGTCTACAAAGGCAGAAAGTTTGAAGAGAACTTGAGGCAGAGAAGAAAACACCTCTAGCCGGATCAGATTTAAGAAACCTCAATACTTTTGTAACAGCCTGATAATGAGAATCAAGAGGATTAGAGACATATTGACTAAGATGTTGAACTGCAAAGGAAATGTCAGACCTTGTGTTAGTCAAATAGATCAATCTGCCTAAGAACCTTCTATAAGAAGTAGGGTCTGCTAGAGCTGCACCCTCAGTAGGAGATAATTTGAGGTTGGGATTAAAGGGGATAAGGGAAGGTTTGGCAGCCAAGAAACCAGTGTCCTCCAATAATTCTAGTGAATACTTTCTTTGGTTCATGAAAATGCCCTTGGATGATCTAGCAATTTCAAAACCCAAGAAAAATCTGAGTTGCCCAAGGTCTTTGATTTTAGACTTCTGATCAAGGACTCCTTTAACAAAATGAATCTCATGAGTGGAATTACCAGCAATCACAATATCATCCACATAGACAAGTATGGCTGTAAAACATTCCTTGTGAGATTTATCATAGAGGGAATGGTCAGCCTGAGATTGAGAATAACCCAAAGAGAGAAAAAAAGAAGAGAGTTTAGAATACCATTGCCTACTTGCTTGTTTGAGTCCATATAAGGATTTTTGAAGCTTCCACACTTGAGAAGGATTAGATGTAGAAAGACCAGGGGGAAGGCACATGTATACTTCTTCCTGTAAATCACCATGAAGGAAAGCATTATTTACATCCAATTGCTCTAAATGCCAACCTTTGATAGCAGCAACAGCTAAGAGGACTCTGACAGTGGTGATTTTGGCTATTGGTGAGAAGGTGTCAAAATAATCAATGCCCTCCATTTGTGTGTAGCCTTTAGCTACCAGCCTGGCTTTATACTTCTCAATGGAGCCATCTGCCTTGTATTTAATCTTATAAACCCACTTGCATCCAATAGGAACTTTTCCTGGTGGAAGGTCAACTACACTCCATGTATGATTTTCCTCAAGAGCATGTAACTCAACTGTCATAGCATCCTTCCAACAATCATATTTGATGGTTTGATTAAATGCTTTAGGTTCAATATTAGAAGAGACAGATAAACAAAAATGCTTATATGAAGGTGCACAATGATCATAAGTAAGAACAAATGATAGAGGATATAAAACATTTGAGGAAGTAGTATGTGTTGTTGAATAGCAATGGTAATCCTTTAAGTAATGTGGAGGATGAGAGATCCTAGAGGAGTATCTAGAGGACAATGGAGTGGAATCTGCAGAAATCTGAGGAGTATCAGAGTTCTGAGAAAGAACATTGGGTAATTGAGGGTTGGATAAAGAATCAAGTAGAGGATGAGATGTAGGTTATGTATTAGATTGGTCATTAGTAGGAAAAGAACCATCAGATAAAGGAGAGGGAGAGGGAAGTATAGGACCAGGATTAGTACTTTGTGTACTAGGATCAGAATTACAAGGAAGAGTGGAATGATGGACAATGTCAACATCAGTAGAAGGTACAGACCTAGGAGTGGGATTAAAGGTGTTGTGATGTGACAAATCAATGGGGCTAGTATGTGGGGGGCTGGTAGTAGGAGTTGTGATTGTGATGGGGGAAGTACTAGTCTCAGTATTGTCACTAAAGTCAGAAGGATAGGATACATCAGTGGTGCTGGGCTGTGTGTTAGAAGGGAAAGTTTGAGAATCAGAAGGATAGTCAGCATGGTATTGGGTAGGGTTTAAAGCTACATCAGAGGAAGAATGGTTAATTTTGAAAGGGAATGTAGTTTCATAAAAAACCACATTCCCATAAATGAATATTTGATGAGTGTGAAGATCATAGAGTATGTAACCTTTCACACCATCTTTATACCCAATGAAAACAGCCTTTCTAGCTCTAGATTGAAACTTTGTTCTATGAGCTTGTAGGGAGGTAGCAAAGGATAAACACCCAAAAACTTTTAAATGAACTAGAGAAGGAGGTTCATTAAACAAGACTTCATAAGGACATTTTGATTTAAGGAGAGGTGTAGGCAACCTAATTATTATATGAATAACATGTTGTATGCAAAAGTTCCACATGTTTAAAGGGATATTGGAATGGAAGAAGAGAGATCTAGCAACATTAAGAATGTGCTGATGTTTTCTCTCTACCACTCCATTTTGTTGGGGTGTTTCAACACATGTTATTTGATGAATAATGCCTTTAGATAAGAGAAAATCTGATAAAGCAAGGAATTCTGATCCATTGTCAGATCTAAGGCATTGAAGGGTTGTTTTAAACTGGTTTTCCACATAAGCAACAAACTGAATAAAACTATTTTTAGTTTGATCTTTTGTTTTAAGGAAGATTACCCAAGTATGCCTTGTGTAATCATCAACAAGAGTCAAAAAATACTTGTGCCCTAGAATGGAAATTGTTGAAAAGGGCCCCCACAAGTCAGCATGTAAAATAGCAAAGGGCATAGAAGATTGAGATACACTATTGGGAAATGGGAGTTTCTTTTGTTTAGCATAGTGACAAGAATCACATGGTACAACATTATGAGTACATTTGATAAAAGGAAAGGTTTTGGATATAGCTTGTAAACCTAAGTGTGAAATGTGGCCTAGTCTTAGGTGCCACAAATTACAAGTGTTATGAGCAAAGGAACTATGAGCAGAGTGAGAAGCTTGTGAATCAAGAACATAGAGCTCTCTGAGCAGGCTAGCTATACTAATCGTTTCCTAGGTATGACTCTGCATGATGTGACAGTTATTAGCATCAAATTGAACAGAAAAACGTTGAAATTTAATTTTGATATCTTGATTTTAATTCTTGATACATTATTTTTCATCTTGAATATTAATCATTTTTCCATTGTTTTTTGGCCTTTTTTTTTTAATTTCATTTCATCTTGATTTTATTTTTCCTTTTAGTTGATGAGATCTTAAAGATTATGGAATGTTGATTTTCAAGAAGATTGAATCTTCATTATTTCAAATCCGTTGATGAATGATCATTTGGATCATTCTCTACACTTTGAGATAGTGATAGGTTGTCTTTGATTAATCATGGAAGTTCTTGATTAAGATGAAACCGCTCTCTTTTCTTTTCGTGTGGCATGGCTTTAGGAGAATGATTCAGATATAATTTCTCTAGCATGTTTTAACACAAATATTGTTATTGACTGGCCTCCCATAGTATGATCTTTATATAAATCGTGCTACGATTTCTTAACATAGCGTTAAATTGGTCCCGATTCGATAAAGCGATCATTCGATCAATAACCATTAGCAGCTAACTCCTAACATCTAACATTTACCTTGTTGCCTTTACATTTCTGCAATTTATTTCTCGTCATTTACTATCCGCTCATTTATCATTCATGCACTTATTTTATGGCATATTCTTTATTTCTTCATCTTATTAAAAAAATACAAAAATATGATAAAATGATTAAACCCTAAAAAACATTAACTTAGACTATGGTTATTATCCCTAACATCATAGAGTTTTGGACCTTGTACTTAAACCCTAACAAAGGAGACTTGGATTGGACTTCTTTATTTTCACACAACATTCATAGCTTACTCTTGGGCTTTCTTACAATGAGACTTACTCGATTAATTACTTCTAATTAGTCGTTTAAAATACTAGCCCACTTTGCTATTATACACGTAGTTTAAATTTGATTTAATTGTTTTATCGCTTTCATGGTATATCCGCTTATGTATGCTTGCTTGTTTGGGTTGTGTGTTTATTGTTTATTTTTATCCCCATTAGGAACATGTACCCCCACTCCCATGACGTGTAATAATTCTACCGCTTTCTCTTTGTTTACTTTTTCCTAGGTAGCCTCTAATGCAAAAAAAAAATCAATCACCTCTTTTTAAAAGAACAAAAATAAGCTTGATCCAACATCAAGCATTTTCATAAAAAAATTAAATTCAATAGCATTTCAATAACCATTAACTCTTAACCAATTCCACTCCATTTTGCATTTACCCTTTGTAAGTCGATTGCTTTTGCATCGTCATCAACCTTCCCATTGACCAAAACATTTTCTTAATCAACCAAATAAACCCTTGATCCAATATCAAGTGGATTTTTCTTAAGCAAATGCAAAACATAATAAAATTCGAGGAGAATTGTGCGCCACGAGCCTTAAGTGGTAGAGAAGGGGTGACAATAGAGTTTTCCTACACATACTCTGAGTATTTTGGACACAAGATGTTTGGCTTTATGATTCGAAATATTCACCTCTATCTAGAGTCTTTAATGCAATCCTAATCAAGAATCATCTCTTTCAAAAATCCTAAAAACGACATCAACTCATCAAACACTTTTTGCGCCTTAGGGCATCACTCTGAAAACCCATTTTCAAAGTAAAATCAACCAATGAACACTTATTTTCTACTCCGAACTACGGAGCTCTAATTCTTCATTTCATAATGGAGATACTTAGGAACGAGGATTCTCATCCTTGGTGAGCACCCTAATAAAAAATCCTTCATTTTCCCTTTAGCAAGTAGACCTTTAGATAACGACACCCATTCGCGCTTAGATGACCTAGATGGTTCCGGTTAAGTACAATAGATGCAAGGGGTGCCAATACCTTCCCCTTGCATAACCTACTTCTGGACCTGACATTGGTTGCGACAACCATGTCATATCTTTTCCGTCAGTGGGTTTTATCAATATTTTCCCTTTCCCTCTTTAGGAATAAATAAATTTTGGTGGTGACTCTCTGTTAGTCCATCCGCGAACTTTCTTCGTGGGGTCGTATTTTTCGAGGTACGACAACTCATAATGAGTAAAGTAAGAACAACACATAGATATCTTAAGCTACTCATTCCTAAGCAAGAAGATAGAAATGATAAACTTAAGGATGACATTTTAATCACTTGCAATTTGCTAAACAACAGGTGATGACTTTTGTCACGCCTCCCCTCGCCTTTTCGTCTTTGTCTTCCTTTATTTCACTTCTGCAAAATTTTCCAAATTTCAGAACTCTTTTTTTCATTGCATTGCAGCTCTATTTGTAGAGGTTTCTTAACTGCGCATTGTCTCTCTTTGATTCTCGGGCCTTTATAATGATCCATTTACTTAAGCTCAAAGAATAAATCATATTGCTTTGTGTTGTACTATGATAATACACTGCACATGGGAGACAACATGCCACTGTGGTAGTATTGCAACGGTAGCAGTAGTGCAGGAGCAGCAGCAGTACATCAGTAGTAAGCCTTGATAGCTTTTTCAGAGTTTTGTCTTGTAGTGTTTCATTCTCATCCATTCATTTTCTCTTTTGTCTTGTAACTTTCATCCTTATCCATTCATTTTCTCCAACTCAACCCTACTTTCTTCTCAAATCTATGCCACATCAGCATTAACAATGAAGTTGAGAACTCATACCAGCATCTTCTGGCTCAAGGCCTACTGGATGGTGTTCACAGATTCCTGGCATGACAGAACTCGTCACCCTGAGCTAATTTTGCACAAGCACAAAACACATAAAATTGACAAATGAGAGCACCTAGTGTGCTCTATCCTAAATTAACTAAAGTAATATAAAACATAAATAAATGACATTACTCAAGATATAAATCCTCCCTTTATCCAAAGTCTCACATATCTTCACTTTGTCTTCAACTTCATCTTCAAAATGATCATTATAATTACAATGATTAGACATATTTGTAAAATTATTACTCTTCAATCTTTTAGTCGTCTTTCTCCCTTGATCAGAATAATTGTTACTCTTCCTTTCTCCCTTAATCAGAATCTTAGCTCTGGTACTAATTATTGGAAAAATAAATAAAAAAACAAATTTCTATGCACACAGAAGTATATCCACAAAAAAGAAAAAGAAGCAAAAATTTCAACAAAAAATCATAAAATCATAATTCAACTTGTAATTTTTACAAGTACAAAATTACAAACTCTTCTATACAATTGCAATTTTTAAGTAGAAAATTCCAAAACCTCTCAAATACAATTTTTTAACAGAAAATTTCTAAACCCTCTCTTAATTAAAAATTTTAGACAGAAAAATTGAAAACTTTCGCTTTACAATTTTTGAACTGAAAAATTGCAAACTCTCTCTCAACAAACTATTTTTGAACGGGAAAATAGAAAATCCTCTCAACAAATTATTTTTGAACGGAAAACTAGAAAACCTTCTCTAGACACACAACTACCCAAATTTCCAATACGCCCAAAAGACTACATTTTATTATTGTGTAGAAAACTAAAACAAATTCTATCTCTATTTATATTAATACTCAAATTCTATTTTCTTCTTACTACCTGATGTGGAATTTGGATGAATATACCAAATTGTTGAAAAACAAGGGTGAGTTCTAAGTCTCACATTACTTAGAAAAGTGGAGGTTGAGCACCTTATAAGTGAGATGACACATACATCTATCACCTTAAAGTTTTGGATGAATATGTGGTGTTTCTCTCACTTGTTTGAGTGAGTGTTTGACTCAATGTGAATGATTCCCCCTCATGATGACCCGTCAGTGGTATCTGAGTCGATAGTTCGAGTAAGGGACCGACTCCTTGTGTCGAAAGTCTTCCTGATATGGTGGTTAGACAACATGTTCCGTTGAAGTACCCATGACGAGATAATGGTGTTTCTCAACGGTGGTACAAGCATGTGGATGAAAGAGTTTCCGTTTGAGGAGGAGTATAGTGGATGAACTCACACTTGAGGGGGGAGATTGTTGAGAAACAAGTGTGAATTTTAAATCGCACATTGCTTAGAAAAGTGGAGGTTGAACATTTTATAAATGAGAAGACTCATACACCTACTACATTAAGGTTTTTGGTGAATATATAGTATCTCTCTTACTTGTTTGAATGAATCTTTAACCTTTACATAAGTATTTGATCCAATGTAAATCCTTCCTACATTGCATTCTTGATTTCATGATTAGAAAAGGGGTCTTCTATATTGATAAAAGAGTTTTAAAAGGGCATAATACAAAAAGCTAATAAAAATCTTCAAGTCCTAAATTTATTTTATTTTTATTAGAATATTCATATAAGGGTGATTAAAACTATAAAAAATATATTTAAAAAATTACACTTTCACGATAATTATATTTTGATATGATTTTATATAAAAATCTTTCAACAAGAATTTTATTTTGAAAATTGTATAATAAATTTTAAGTATGCATATCCTAAGAAAACAAATTTGTAATGTTGTATATGAATTTACTTTATGATTATGGTTTTGAAAATCTCTTTCAACGTACCTTGTTTGATCCAACAAATATATATTTAATTTACTATGAAATGGCAATTTCTTTCTCCGTATTGTTTTACTCATAATTGGTAATGATATTTCACGTTTCTATGGATCTTTATGAGACAGCTGCGCGTCATCATTCCAAGCATAATGTTTCGTGCATTCATCATATTTGGAATTTTTTATTAGGATTATATGACGGTTGACGATTAACGGCAAATTTGCTTAAATGTTTTTCATCATTTTGTTTTTTAAATATAGGTGCGTTCTATTAACGAATTTTACAACTCATTTTTACCTAAAGAAATATATAAAATAATCACCAGTCAGTTAAATATTGGTTGAAAATATATATTCGAAAAAATCTCAAGTCATTTATTAAAAAAGAGGAGGTTCTTTGAAATTCTACGTTATTTTGTTTTGTTATATATATATATATATATATATATATATATATATATATATATATATATATATATATATATGGAATGGATCAATTGACACCGATGTCAAACATTAATTTTGACACAATTTCTTATCCATTAAATAATATTTGATCCAATGGCTTTTATTAACCCAATTAGTCATTATGTGCCAAATATTATTTTTGACATCATATCTAATCCTATTAAATAGTATTTGATATAATGACTTTTATTAAATTAATTACTGATTCAATAATTATATTTTTTAATTAGTTAGTTAGAATATCTTAAAATCAAATTTTAAAGTTTAATTTGACACCAAATCTCATCTCTTAATTTAATCAATACATTTTATTTTATTTTATTATTAAATATAATTTTTTCTAATGAGATATTTTTTAAAAGTACACTCTCTCCTTCTTTTTCATATTTTGATATTATAAATTTTAATTAAAATTATAATTTCACTAATTTAATAATTACATGATTTTGTTTTTGTTTAAATATTTATAATTTATATTATGAAGAGAAGCGCTTTCTATTTAATCAAAATATTTATAAGATTAAAATACTGTATTTTTTTTAAGTTAGCATTAAACAATTTTTTTTTAATTCTATAAAATTACCCTAGTGAACTATTGACTATAATAATAATAATAATAATAATAATAATAATAATAATAATAATAATAATAATAATAAGTTTGGAAAAATATAATTTTTTGAAAAACTAAATCAAATTAAATCAAATATTTATGGAATAGGATCGAAGTAATTTATATATAGTTTTGTAAATATTCAAAACATTTTTTCAAATGATTACACTATAATAAAAATTATTATTTAAATTCAAAATATGTTAATTTAGTAGTAGAAAAATCGATCAAAAAACTTATAGTTTTAAAATGAAATCCCAAAAATCAAAATCAAAATCATCTATATACAAAAAACCAAAAACTTATAGTAACAAATATGAATGTTTAATATTCTCCCCATATAATCCGGATAAACATAATTTAATTATAATTGTCTACTGCATAAAAATTTATAGTGTCTGCTATATATTCTTTTTCATATTTTATTGCATATAAAAGTGTCTACTACATATTGTATAATTCTTCTCGTCTTCATGATCCAAACTTACCTGTAATTCAAATTTGTAAAACTAAATAAATATATAAGAAAGTTAATGTGAAACATAAAAAAAAAAAAGACATTTTAAAACTCTTACCTCTAAATTAAGTTGACAGATTAGCTTCGTCTTGATTTATTTTTTGCTTGCAACTTCTTCGATTATGACCATGTTCTCCACATAATTGACACGATCGTTGTTTTTTCTGAAGTCGATTCATTGACAACTCTAGGCTACTTTTAATTCGTTTTGATTGCGAGACTCGAAAATCAACCTTTTGTCTTCCTTTAGTTTGTGATACTTCAGGATCTCTAATAGTTGATTCAGGCCCATCATTTTCATGTCCACTAATTTTCATGTCAGGACAATTTGGCTCTTGATTACTAGTTTCAATGTCTGAATTCATCACTATGGCCTTTTTGTATATTTGTTCCAGCTCTAATAATATAAATCTGTATGTTTTCTCATTTTTTGCAGCAAGATCGGGTAACAAGCTTGCTTGATTAAGCACATGCATACTTCGCAAAGTTGCTGGATTATCGTTGTCAAATATAATGGTTTTCACTAATATTAAATCCTAAGCTCTTATTAGCATCCTTTGTTCAGGAGTGCAAAATATACTTATTTGGAATGTCTACAATATTCTTTGCTTAAAAAATACCAAGATGTGCCTACATAGTATCCCCAAAAATTCAAAAAGTTGACAGCTACATTTGGCTTCCATTGTATCAAGATTTACACTTACAATAAATGAGTCTTGAGAATTAAAACAATTGGATACCTTATATGTAGATTGAGATCCATTTTTCTCAACTTTCTTCTTTATGAACTGACTAACTTTTCCTAGCTCATCTTGAAACTTGTTAAATATGGTTCTGGTATAAATAGTAGCAGCATGCTCTTCTATTTTAGAACCGTTAGTTAAGATACCTGATCGATGTCTCGATTCAAAGTCTTGTTTTCTTTCGTTCTCGTAGCGACATTCGACTGCTTTGTCAAATTTCACAACAAAATCTCGCAATGTGGTTGAAGAATCAACAAAAGAATAAAAAAAGCATTGATGCTCTCACTTCTTTGAGTAGTATTCATTCTAGCAAAAAAAAAGTATTTCTATTATAAATAGGAACCCACGATTGTTTGATACTGTATAAACCTTGAAGCCATTCATTATTTCCCAAATCATACTCAATCATTATACGATGCCAATCTTCTTCAAAATCTTTTACACATGATGAATCACGAATACACCTTTTCAGATCACGCATAAAAATCGAAGTTTTATGGTATATGTGTGAAAGTTTCTCTGGAAATTTTTTCCTAATGTGCCATAAACATAAACGATGTCGAGTATGTGGAAATACCTTGGATATAGCAGCTTTCATTGCCAAATCTTGATCAGTAATTATTAACACTGGACTTTTTCCTCCCATTGCCTTGAGCCAATTTTCAAATAACCATGTAAATGATTTCTCTGTTTCATCTTGCAGCAAAGCACAACCAAATAAAATAGATTGGTGATTCAACCCTGTAAAAGGTGCAAACGGCATGCTATATTTGTTTGTCTTATATATTGTATAAAATGTAACAACATCGCCAAAAACTTTATAGGCTAACCTTAATCTTGCGTTAACCCAGAAAAAATTAATCATTCGTGCATGGTTATCACATTGTATTTCGTAAAAGAAGTTTGGATTTTCTGCCTGTTTTTGCTTACAAAAGTTAAATACACTTTGAGTATCTCCGACATCTAAATTTCGAGATCGAAGATCCCTAAGATGATTCCAACAATCTCTATTAGAGAAGGTTGAATCCATATTTTTAAATAATGCAGCAACTTTTCTTGTAGGCAGCCCCTCCCGATCAAACTTTTCAACAAGGTTCTTTGCAGCGACACTCATTTTCTTATGACATCTAAGATATTTCACACTCTTTGGACTAATCATACCGTGATTATGATCATTATTAAAACCAATGATAGTCCATTTATGTCTCTTTTGTGCCTTTGAAGTAACAAGTGTCGACTTACAACTAATCATCGAAGTCGAACACCTTTTCTTACGTTTTATTTTTACTGCAGTACTTTCTTTGTTACTGATGCTATTGATTTTATGTTTTCCAGCATTAGAGCATACAAGTATGCAGAAATTGTGCTTAATTGAACGTATACGAATTCCAAATCCTTCTTTCTTAGCAAATTCTATGTAGAATTTTTTAACATCCTCGAGAGAGTCAAATTCCAATCCAACATACGGATAAGTGTTATGGGGCTCAATGGCAACAGGATCATTGTGTGAAAAAAATATTTGAAACATTTTCTTGACTATTTTGAGCCTCATTGCCCTGGATGTAAAAACATAAAAGTTAAAAAAAAAAACTTAAACTAAATAGAAAATTTTCAAATATTAAAATGTAAATATACTATTTATATTAGATTACCTCATTGTTATCATTCATGTTTTTCAAAGAATTGGAAATTGATGTTCCTTCAAACTCTAAAACAGAGGATGTTGACTGACTCAGTTCATTCAAGTGATGTAACTCACAAAAGGTTTAAGAACAACACAAAATTTTTCTTTCCATCGAGTAGAAAAGTTTGACATGCGAATGAGTAATTAGGTTAATGAAAGTCATTATATTAAATACTATTCAACGGAATCAGGTATGATGTCACAAATAATATTTGACACATAATGATTAATTGCGTAAAAAAAGCCATTGGAATTTCATTTTTTACAAATCCTAAAACTATTATAACTATATGATTTCAAATCAATCACATAATATATAGAATATTTTTGTTTTTGTTTGGGATTTCATTTTAAAACTATAAGTTTTTTGATAGTTTTTTCTACTAATTAATTAATATATTTCGAATTTAAATAATAATTTTTTTACTATAGTATAATCATTTGAAAAAATGTTTTAAATATTTACAAAACTATATATAAATTACTTCAATCATATTCCCTAAATATTTAATTTAATTTGAATTATTTTTTAAAAAAATTCTATTTTTCCAAACTTATTATCATTATTATTATTATTATTATTATTATTATTATTATTTATTTATTTTTATGTATAGCGTTGGAAGAAAAATTTTGTGGAAGGAAGAGTAAAACATGGACAACCATCTGCATTTTTAACATGCCTTGTAGTTTGGAGTGCAACCGCTCGGAGCAAGCAATTTTTGGTGTTTGTGAACACTATGATTGTATTGATTAAATTAGTGAAATTATAATTTTAATTAAAATTTATAATATCAAAAAATAAAAAAGAAGGAGAGAGTGGGCTTTTAAAAAATATCACATTAGAAAAAAATTATATTTTATATTTAAATAAAATAAGATTAAATTTTACAAATTTATATTCAAATCAAATCAATCAACATAAGTATTTTATATTAAAAAAATTAAGGGATGAGATTTGGTGTCAAATTAAACTTTAACATTTGATTTTAAGATATTTTAACTAACTAATTAACAAATATAATTATTGAATCAGTAATTAATTTAATAAAAGTCATTATATCAAATACTATTTAATAAGATTAGATATGATGTTAAAAATAATATTTGGCCCATAATGACTAATTGGGTTAATAAAATTCATTAGATCAAATATTATTTAATGGATATGATATGGTGTCAAAATTAATGTTTGACACCAGTGTTAATTGATCCCCTCCCATATATATATATATATATATATATATCAAGTTCTTCGTTACAAAATGCACTAGTCAAAAGTACTTTAAGCATCTATTTGACTTTTTATATTTTCTCTTATACTCTTGTGTTAGAGTATTGTAAAAGGTCGTTAAATATACTATTATATTAGAGTATTGTGAGCGGTAGTTAAATATTTATTTTAAAGAGTGCAAGTGTATTGAGGTCTTTGGTGGTTGAGGGTAGTTTACGTAATGTAACAATTTTCACATAGTGTCATTCTCTGTTTGTCATTTGACAACGTTCATCGTTTTTTCTCTGGTTTTGGAGTTTTCACATTAATCTCTTTTGTTCTTATTGAGTTTCTCTTTTTTTCACGCCTTTTTTTACCCAACAAGTGGTATCAAGAGCCTTTGTTTGGTAGGGGTATAAATATTTTAGTATGCTTTGTGGTTGCATTTTGTTTGATCTTACACATCTGAAAAGAAAATTTATACTCTGTGTTGGTTGGAAATTTTTGTTTTGCTGAAGGAAAGGGTTTAACTAAAATGTCAAGTTCGTCAAGTGTGTGAAGATTGACTTAGAGAAATTTGATTAAAGAATCAATTTTAGCTTGTGGAAAGTTCAAGTTCAAGATGTTTTGATACAATTAGGATTAGACAAGGCACTGAAACGAAACATTTCCAACACGGAGAACGAGAAGCCGGAGGAACTAGATTTGAAAGCTTTGAGTACAATCCGCATGTCTTTGGATAAAACTATTTTTGCGAATGTTCTTGGTACATCACTAAAAGAAATTTAGGAGAAACTTGAAGGGATGTATCAAAAAAAGAATATATAAAATCAGTTGTTGTTGAAGGAGCAGTTTCATAGCTTGCGTATGGATGAACATACAAGAGTATTTGATCATCTAAGTGTTTTAAACGGTATTGTTTCTGAATTAGAAACTATTGGAGTCAAGATTGTTGATGAAGATAAAGCTTTGAGACTCATATGGTTTCTTCCATCTTCCTATGAGCATATTAAACATGTTTTATATATGGGAAGGAAATTTTGAATTTTGAAAAAGTAGTTATTAAAATTATTTGTGAAGAAAGAAGATTGAAGGGCGAGGATAATACTTCATCTAACTCAGTGTTGGTTGCTAGAAGAAGGCCTTACGTGAAGAAAAACAATGAAAAGGATGTGAGATGGTGAAAATGTGTAAAGATTAGGCATGTAAAGTATAAGTGTCTTGATGGGGAAGCTTTAGAGAATGGCTTTGAGTCAAATGCTAGAAATTTCTCCCTCGTTTTGGGAGGTGTTGATCTTCTCAGAAAATTAAGAAGTGTTTTCTCATGAAATTTTTGTTGTCATGGAAAGTGTATTGTTAGATTATGTAGATGGTTGAAAAACTTCCTACTAACATGGACGTTGCATCATAATGTTTCAACCCTGTTTGCGACATGTGAAAATTATTGAATTGGTTTATCTTTAAGTGAAGTATAGTTTTCTTTAGGCAAAAGGCTGAAATCAGGGCCGACCCTAGGGGTAGGCCACCAAGGCTACCGCCTAGGGCCTCAAGTTTTTAATAATATTTAAATGGCTTTAGTTAATTGATTTAAAAAAATTAATTTTTTAAATTATTTTATATGTTAATTAAATAATAATGCCTATTTAAAATATATAAGGCAAAATAACCTTTTTCGTCCCTTAACTTTGCCCCAGGGTCCAGTTTGGTCCCTTAACTTTAAAAAGTGGCAAGTTCGTCCTCTAACTTTTAAAATGGTGCCACGTTTATCCTTCCGTCTGGTTCCGTTAGTCAAAGGTTGAAAACAGGTGTCACGTATTTCCAGGTGGACTTTATGTGGTTGGCGTGGAAATAAGGATGTGTTAAAACAAATTGAAGTAGCTTTTCATTACCTAGAACATCAAAAGGTTAAAACAAATTGGAGAAACTCAACCAAGCTGTGCTAGGGCAAACACAAAGGGATTGAAGCAGACGTGAAGGATTGTTGCAAACGTGAAGGATTGAAGACGACTCAAGAAGTGTTTATCAAAAGGTTAGTTCATTTCTTTCTGATTTAGGGTAAACGAAAATTTAGGGTTTATGCGAAAATTTAGGGTTTATGTAAAATTGTTAGTGTAATAACTGTAAGCACTATTTGTATATTTCTTATAATAAAATTCATATATTGACTTAATCAAAATAACTTGGATTTTTCTTCTGCAGTTTACAGTTGTGTTATTGGTAAGAAATTGTCTCGTAGTGCCTACAAATGGAGCTGAAGATTACCCATTTACACCTCTTACCGTGAGTAGTGTTTTAATTTTTGAAGATATGAATCGATGTTTGTCGATAACCGAACTAAATGGTGTTGTATGAACTAATTTTGTTGTAGGTCATTGTACTGAAGGCTCTTGGAATTATTATACCCATGTACATAGTTACAAAGACAATTGGAGCCATTCAGAATAATATTCGACGTTATCGTGATTCTGATTATGACACGTCCCTTCCTGAGGAAAATGACAGAAGTGATACAACTCACCGAGAAAATTTAATACATTCATAGATTATTTACTTTAATGTGTATTAGAGTAATCATGAATGGTGATGCTTTGTTAAATTCCAAAATTTTCTAGCATAAATATAGACAATTGATTTCTGATCAATATACATCTTGAGATAGATTAACATTGCCGTAGAAGCTTTCTTGCTTTATGTTGAAGCTTCATTAGGGAACTATCAGAAACAGCCTCCTCGCAACTCAAATTTGTAGCAGCATTATTTAATTTTTCTACAACTCCTTTTATCTTATCGACCCAACCTTGATTCAAACTGTTTGTTTTAGAAGTCACATTTCTATATTTTCCATAACTGGCCTCAAATTCTCTGGACTTGGCAGCAACCTTCTGAAGCACAGATGTAGGTAGTCCTGAAATTAAGTAGACGAGAGGTTTAATACATTTATAACAACCAACATAATCAGCATATCACACAATTAGTGTATTCCAAAGTGATGGAAAAGACTTGTGTTGACCCATCTTGATATGTATTTTCTAAGTGCCAGCACAAGCTTAAGCTTTAAAAAAAACCTTAAATATAGCAAGTGTTCAATAAACTAAATTAATGCAACAGACAGATTTTGGATGTTAAGTGAAATAATGTTTATGATAGTTCAAAGCAACAAGACAACATACCGGATAATCGAGCAACATTAACACCATAGCTCTTGGGGCAAGCACCAGGAGTCAGCCTGTAAAGAAAGGTGACTTCGGCCAAACCTTCATTTCCACTACCAACTTGGCATGCCATGTGAGAGAGACAGACCTTAACAACAAATGCAGGAAAAGCCAACTCAAAATATAATTATATTCCCAAACACTAGCAAAAGTGGAAGGTAGATCAAACTATTAGACTAGAATGTAAGCTTTCTATAGATATGATATCTATATAACCTTTTACTTTATAGAAGTCATGTACATCAATATATTTAAGCATTCAAAGATACAAGCATTGCAGGGCAAATAAATATTCCAGTGATGATTACACATGATAAAAAAAATGGGTATACCTTGGGATCTTTGAGATGATCTATAGCTAATCCATGTATACTGATACCGCTAGGAAACAAATGCAATTCCACAACAAACACTTACGCAATGGCATGTCCATCAGATGTTGAAGTCCCACGCCCAGGCTCATCCAGAGCCACCAATGAGTTTCGAGTCGCTGACGATTGTATGCACCATCAAAATTAGTCAGGTCTGATAATACATATAAGGGCATATAAAGCTTCATGATACAAACACATGAAACAAACCCAACTATCCAAGTATGACAGAACCTCATATAAGCTCTAAAAAATCAAGCTTCAAATTGTTGTCTAGGCATTGTGATGGAAGAAGAAGAATTCGATTTGCCCTAACAATGAAATAGGGGAGAACGACCACAACAAACGTAACCAAGAAAGAAGAAGATGATATTCCAAATCCATGTCAGCTGCCACGTAAGCAAGAATAAACGGACGTTTGAGCCAACTAACGACAAGGACTACTTTTACACCATTTTAAAAGTTAAGGGATGAACTAGCCACTTTTTAAAGTTAAGAGAGCAAACTGGACCCTGGGGTAAAGTTAAGGGACGAAAAAGGTTATTTTGCCAATATATAATAATAAAATTGATTTATTTATTTATAATATGTATGTTTTGATTGGTTAACTTAAAAACAACACATGAATAATAAATTTTTCAATTCTTTAACGTAATAAGAGATTTAATATTTAAGTATTTTTTTTTTTGAATTTTGACATTATTTTTCAATTATGATTTTTTTTTAAATAACGAAATGAGTGTTTATATGAGTTTATTTTATTATCAATTGAAAATAAAATGTTAAATGAAATTGATTATAAAAATTTAATGATTTGCATCCTAAAAAATTTAAAATATATTAATTTTAAATTTTTTTTATTATATTAAAAAAATTAATTTCAAACTTTGTCTCAGGGCTCGAGATGTGTTGGGCCGGCCCTGGCTGAAATTATCACGTGTTAATTAGACATGTATTTGCCTCCATCATTTTTGACATTATGGTTCATTTAATTATTAATATAATAAGGGAGACTAGATTTTGTGGTCCAGTTTATTTAAGGTGGATGTATTTGATCGAGCGGTAAATGAGGATCTTTAAAGGGTATACGAAGGATCATCACCGTCTAGAAGCTTTAATCCTTGAACAATACATAACACAAGAAACTATTGAGTTTTGTACAAACTATTTATTAGAAACAACCTCTATAGATATGGAGGTAGGGGAACTTAAGATTTTGATGTTGAGATAATGAACTAAGATGTAGTTCTTCAAACACATTTGTATATATTGAATAATATTGATGAAGTTCAACCGTACTTGTCCACTCACAAAATTCTTATCAAGAAAAAATTCCCCATATGAGTGCAAATTGATCTGCACAAAGCATAACAAAATTTTTATAAATTGATTTAATGAAAGGGTTTCTAAACATAGTAGTGCATATAAGACAATAAAATGGATGTCATATATGTCTAAGTAAAATGAAATAACTTGGCGTGCATACGACATTCCTAATTTTTCATTCGATGCAAAATTAAAAGATTGTCGTAGTACCATGCAAAATAGTAGAATTATGCATGGTTCAAGCTAAATCCATATATTTCTCTAGTTTAAAAGATAACAATCTTGTATTGTCATATAGAGCATATTTTGGCCGGATCAATGAGGAGATTTTGGAAATTGATTATGTTATTTTAAAAGTATCTTTGTTTTACGTACAAGTGTATTGATAGTAACATTATTGTAGAAACTGGTGAATTAGGATTTACACTAGTTGATCTTCGAAAGACAACTAATATAAACGAACCACTCATCATGCATTCCATGAAAAATAACTTTATTATATCACTGGTCTTTCTAACACTAGATAGTCAATTATTCTACAAGGAAAATATATTCCTGATAGTGATGAAAATCAAAATTTAAATTGAGACCCTTTTTTTTTGTAACAGATGTGTGTTTCTCATTAGAAAAAGTGATTCAGATGATTTGCATGCTATTAAAAATATGAGAAAACTAGTAAGCTAATATATATATATATATATATATATATATATATATATATATATATATATATATATATATATATATATATATATATATATATATATATTATACTAATTAGTAATATATATTTATTAATTTTACTTTTTTTATTCTTTTTATTAATATTTATTTATTTTTTAACATATAGAGATGTCGAAATATACCGTATGTTGCAGGGTTTAAAAAGTAAAAATCAGAAGAAAAGTAAAAACTCCTAAAATAAATTTTACATGATGCATGTTGTTAGATATTGAAGTAAATGTTGTTGTTGTTGTTGTTGTTGTTGTTGAGATTAAATTTTAAATGTTGTTGTTGTTGTTGTTGAGGTCAATGGTTTAAAGATTTAATATTGTTGTTGTTACTCATTATATATCCGAATTGATTTCAAATATTGTTAAAAATATAGGTGTTTAATTACCGATTATAAATCACAGAAGAAAACTTTTAATCGACTTATAAAAATTTGCATTTTGATTTTGCTTTTGTTGGTTAATCATTTATTTGATTTTTTTTAAATTATAATATATGTGTCATTTTGACTTTACAATTAATGTAAAAAAATAAATACTTTTGATACAATATTTTTTATTATGAAATAAGCAAAAGTTACAATATTTCTGTTTTAGAAATATATAAGAAAAAATGTTCTATAATACAGATTAAAAAAATGTTATTATTTCAAATTGAATAATATTGCTTAGTTGTTGGATATCAAACTAATAATCATTACATTAAAGTCTCGTCCAAAGGATAAAATGACACACATTTCATAATATTATACGTTATCTCATATACAAAATCGAGATTAACCTTCATTTTTAATCAAAATAAAAATAGTTTTTCATAATAGCGATAGTGAAGTAGTATGATTTTTTTTTTCAATAAGCAAGATTTCATTAATAGCTAGAACAATGGGTTCTCGAACCCACTTATAGAAAAAGAGCGAGACGAGGCTCGACGAAGAAAATTACAAACCAATTAAGCCTTAGGATAAGAATAACAAAGGAAATTTGCTAAACTCATAAAAACTATAATTGGATCGAGTAATTTTCCCGATAAAAGACCACCTCCACACCAACGCTTTGATATCACACATAAGTCATACAAGGAAATTTATCCTTCAAACATAAGTCATCTATCCAACGAGCATGCCAAAAAGAAGTAGCAAACCCATTTCCAATTTTAACTTTATAATTCAAAGCAAATAAATTCTCCGAAAAACCTTTATCCAAACCATACACATCCCTCCACCAAAAGGAAAAATTAGAGGATCTATCAATAGATTTCCCATATTCCAACACCTTTAAGTTAATATCATCATACCTTGCCTTTAGAAATTCACACCACAAAGCATTAGATTCATTCACTATTCTCCATCTCCATTTATTAAGAAGCGCCACATTAAAATCATCCACCCTTTTCAAACCAAGCCCCCTTTGTCTACCGGTAAACACACCTCCTTCCAACTCACCCAATGAATTTTCCTCCTACCCTCCTTACCCCCCAAAGGAAATTACTTTGGATCCTTGTGATCTCTTTAACCACCTTCACCGGAGCTTTATAAAAAGAAAGCATAAAGATCGATAAACTTAATAACACCGATTTCAACAAAGTAAGTCTCCCTCCAAAACTAAGAAACCGATTATTCCAACAAGAAAGTTTTCTCTTTAACTTCAACACCAATTCCGACCATAAAGAAAAAGAGTTCGAAGAGAAACCAATAGGAATTCCAAGAAAAACAAACTCATTATCTTCCCTTCTACAAGAAAGGAAAATAGAAGCCACCTCCATAAAACGAGAGCTAATATTAATACCTATAAGTTTACTTTTGTGAAAATTAATTCCCAAACCGGAAAATAATTCAAAGCCTCTCAAAATCGATTTAATAGACCAAATATGCTTCTAACTCCCATCACCAATCAACAACGTATCATCTGCAAATTGAAGAATATCCACACAACAATTTTCTTTTATTTCGAAACCCTCAAAATCCCCATTTTCCACCTACTTATTCACCATACCTTTCAAACCTTCCGCCACTATGACATAAAGAAATGGAGAAAATGGATCACCTTGTCTTAATCCTCTATCCACCACAAATTCCTTTGTAGGACTACTATTGACCAACACCGACATTTTACTAGAAAAAACCAAAGCTTCCATCCACCCCATCCAAACCACACCAAACCCCATTTTCCTTAACATAAATTTAAGAAAATTTCAACTAACCTTGTCATAAGCTTTTTCGAAATCAACTTTGAATAACAAGCAACCTCTTCCCTCCTTATTAGCAAAGTCCACCACTTCATTTGCCACTAATACTCCATCAAGCATTTGTCTTCCCGAAATAAAGACACTTTGGCTATTCGAAATGATCGAATAGAAGACCACTTTTAATCTACCCACCAAAAGCATGGAAATCTTCTTGTAAACACAACCTACAAGACAAATCGGCCTATAATCATCCAAACTAAGAGGATTAGATGATTTAGGAACCAAAGTCAAGAAGAAAGAAATAAAAGATTTAGATAAAATAGCCCCGAAATGGAAGCTTTGAAAGCAACCGATAAAATCCTCCTTCATAAAACTCCAACACTTCTTAATTAAAAGGAAAGAATAACCATCGGGCCCCGGACTTTTGTTTCCAACATAACTCCACACCGCATCTCTAATTTCCTCCTCCGAGAAAGGTGCTTCAAGAAAATAATGATCCAAAGCCTTTACACCAAGAAATGAGATACCATCTAAAGATGTTCTATCAAAATCCGCTTCACTAAATTTCGAACCAAAATGGTTCCTAACTTCCTCCTTCACCTCCTCCACTTCATGAATAATACCATTTTCCAATAAAATATAACCGATGAAATTCTGTCTCCTCCTCTCTGTGAAGTCTTGTATTAGGCCCATTAGAAAAAAGAAACAATTTGTCCTTCTCAAAGATTTTATTGTGGGCTGATTCTCTTTTATTATTTTGGATTTAAGTAGTCTTTTATTGTAAGGGGTCCATGGCCCATTTAATCACTTAGTAACCTAACTATATATTGTAACTTGTTTCATTATTGGAGTAAGAAGAAAAGTTGCTTTATTTTATTGTCTTCCAATGCAATTCTAGATCTAGGGTTTATCTGAATTTATTAAGTCTAACAAATTGGTGCTTTCTACAAGTGAATTCAATGGCTCCCCCCAAACCCCAAAACCCTTCCTCAAGAGAAATCTTTGAGGAAGTTGTCCACACCTCACAAGTTTTGATTGATAATGCAATGGCTCTTACACAACAGCAACTAGATGAAAGATTTGACAAGGTTGCTGCAGATTTGGAGGCGCATATTGCAAGGCTGAACACCAGATTTTAAAATGATAAAAGCTTGGAGGATTCAAGGTTTGAAGCCGTCATGAACGCCATCAAAAATCTCACTACCCAAAAGGAAAAACAGCCTGCTGTTATTTCCATGGCAGCAAGTTCCATGGCAGCTAGTTCTTCAAGTATTGTACTAAACCCACCCCATATTTCCTCATCGTCCACCCCTTCACCCCATATCATTTCCCCTACAAACACCCCATTTAGATCACCACCGGTTTTTTCCCACAACAACCCCCCTCCACCAACCTCCTTTGTGCAGCGTTCCCCACCCATACAGCCACCACCCCAAACGTCATTCCAACCTCAATTTTCCCCACAAACCGTTTTTGCAGCAACCCCAAATTACACTTTCCCTTACTACCCACCTCTCCCACAAATTCCTCCTTTACCCCCTATGCGAACACCTAAATTAGATCTTTCTATGTTTGATGGCACAAACCCTCTTGAATGGTTGTTTCAAGCAGAACAATTTTTTAGTTTTTATAACATGCCTCATGAAAACAGAATGTCATTAATTTCATTTTATATGAAAGATGATGCTTTGGGCTGGTTTAAATGGATGCACCAGAGTTCGTTATTATCGGACTGGAATACTTTTACGAAAGATTTGACATTACGTTTTGGTCCATCTTCCTATGAAAATCATCAGGCAGAATTATTCAAATTAAAACAAGATGGTTCAGTTGTGGATTATCAAACCAAATTTGAAAAGCTTGGCACCCAAGTTGTTGATCTACCACAAGATGCAATTTTAAATTGTTTTATTTCAGGATTAACTACTGAAATTCAAAGTGAAATGGCCATTCACAAACCCACCACAATTTCACAAGCTATTGGCCTTGCAAAACTGATTGAATCCAAAATAAGGGATTCAAAACCTAAATTTTCCAAACCATTCTCTAGCCCCTACCAAAGAAACAGCAGCCCCAGCCAACCAACCAACCCAAAAACTCCAACCTCACCCACCCCACCAATCACAAACACAAAACCACCGCCCACAACTGTCCCTACAAAGTTCCCTATTCGTCGTCTATCACAAGCGCAACTGCAAGAAAGGAGAGCTCAAGGGTTGTGTTTCAATTGCGACGAGAAGTTTATCCCCGGTCATAAATGTTCTACTTCTAAGTTTCTTCTTCTTTTGGCTGAAGATGATGTGTCCGAAGACACAAGCCTAACTCAAGACAGCATTGAGGCTGAAAACACTACAATTGACCAAAACGACACTTATTTTCAACTGTCCACCCAAGCCTTAACGGGTCAATTTTCCCCACAAACTCTTAAGTTCAAAGGGTTGATAGGCGGATTGTCAGTCATGGTTTTGGTTGACACTGGCAGTACTCACAACATTCTCCAGCCTCGCATAGCTCATCACCTCAACCTTAAGTCAACTCCTATTCCACAATTTTCTGTAATGGTTGGTAACGGCTCGCATATACAGTGTGAAGGCATTTGCAACAATGTTCAAATTGTCCTACAAAATAAACCCTTTCAACTCCCATTCTATTTGCTACCAATTAAAGGGGCAGATGTTGTTTTGGGTATGGCATGGCTAAGAACCTTGGGAAAAATTCAGGCAGACTTTTCCATTCCTTCTATCACCTTTAACCATTTAAACTAATCCATCACACTTCAAGGTGACCCCTCAACACACCCAATTCATACTACATTTCATCAACTCCGCCACCTCATTCATACAAATTCTGTATCCTCCTTCCACTTAATGACTTTCCTCCCAATCCCAAACTTATCCACCCCAACTTCAGCCTCCCACTCAAACCATGACCCATTGCCATCAGAATTATACCCTCCAATACAACACTTAATACAAACTTTTCAAGACATTTTTCACCCTCATTCAGGCCTTCCCCCAAAACGCCCTCATGATCACCACATACCCCTTGAGCCCAATGCCTCCCCAATCAATGTCAAACCCTACCGCTACCCCCATTCACAAAAAGACGCTATGTCAACAATCATTCAGGAAATGCTTAAAGAAGGTGTTATTATTCCTAGCAATAGTCCCTTCTCCTCACCAGTCCTTCTTGTTAAAAAAAAGGATGGCACGTGGCGATTTTATGTGGATTACCGTGCCCTTAATGCTGTGACTATTAAAGACAGATTCCCTATTCCTACCATTGATGAACTTTTAGATGAGCTTGGCTCAGCCAAAGTTTTTACCAAGTTAGACTTACGTTCAGGTTACCACCAGATCAGAGTTGCATCGGAGGATACACATAAAACAGCTTTTCGAACTTTCGATGGGCATTACGAATTCCTCGTTATGCCTTTCGGGCTTACTAATGCGCCCTCTACTTTTCAATCCGCAATGAATGATTTATTGAGGCCTTACTTGAGAAAATTTGTTCTGGTTTTTTTTTATGACATCCTGATTTATAGTAACAATTTGAATGACCATGTTAATCATTTGCAGGTGGTGTTTAACTTGTTGCGATCACAGTCTTTCTTTGTTAAGTTATCCAAGTGTGTTTTTGCAGCTGATAAAGTTGATTATTTAGGCCATGTGATTTCTGTTGGTGGTGTTGCACCAGATCCAGATAAAGTTAAAGCCATTTTGGAATGGCCTCAGCCTCGTTCTCTCACGACACTCCGTGGGTTTTTGGGCCTCACTGGTTTTTACCGACGTTTTGTACGTAATTATGCCTCTCTCGCCGCTCCTCTCACCGATCTTTTGCGTTCTACTAAGTTTACATGGAGTCCTGAGGCTGATTTAGCCTTTACAGAGTTAAAGAAACACATGACCGACATGCCGGTCTTGGCTCTACCAAATTTTACAAAACAATTTATAATAGAAACTGATGCTTCTGGTGTGGCCATTGGCGCAGTCCTAACCCAAGATGGTCATCCAATTGCCTTCTTCAGTAAAAAAATGTGCCCTCGCATGCAATCCTCTTCTGTCTATGTCCAGGAAATGTTTGTTGTCACAGAAGCAATCAAGAAATGGCGTCAGTACCTCGTGGGGCAAAAGTTTCACATTTATACTGATCAAAAGAGTCTAAAATCCCTACTGATGCAACGCATCCAAACACCCGAACAACAAAAATGGGCCGCTAAGCTACAAGGTTTTGATTTTGAAATTTCATATAAACCTGGTCGTTCTAATCTGGTAGCTGATGCACTTAGTAGACAATTTGGATCTGATGATCCCCAACTGTTGGCGCTATATTCTCCGGTCCCAAGCCTTATTTCCACACTCAGAAAGTTCTACGCTACAGACAGTGCAGGAATTAGCTTAGTCCAACAGCTAGTTCAGCAGGCAAATGATAGTAGCATCTACAAATTCAACAATGGGTTGCTTTATTTTAAAGATAGACTCTTTGTACCTGACATCCATTCACTTCGCCAGAGTCTCCTTCAAGAGTATCATGCAACTCCTTCCGCTGGTCATTCTGGGGTCAAAGCAACCTTGGCTCGTCTTGGATTATCCTTCTGTTGGCCGGGCGTAGCTGAAACAGTTAAAAACATGGTCAAGACATGCGAGATCTGTCAACACAACAAATATGTAACCAAGAAAAAGAAAGGTCTCCTACAACCTTTACCTATTCCTAACAAAGTTTGGGATGAACTTACCATGGACTTTATCACACACTTGCCCAACTCTTTTGGACACACCGTCATCTGGGTTATTTGTGATCGTTTAACCAAGTTCGTCCATTTTCTGGGTTTGCCCTCCAAGTTTTCTGCGAAAGATTTGGCAGTTCGGTTCTCCACGGAAATTTTTCGTCTCCACGGCACCCCAAAGTCTATAGTGTCCGACAGAGATCCTTTGTTTCTGAGTAATTTCTGGAAAGAGTTTTTCAAGATGCAAGGCACCACGTTAAAATATAGTACCTCATACCATCCAAAAACGGATGGGCAAACAGAAGTGGTAAATAAATCAATCGAAACTTACCTTCGATGTTTTGCAGGAGAACACCCTCGTCTGTGGTTTAAATACCTCCATCTTGCTGAGTTTTGGTTTAACTCCTCCTTCCACACCGCTATTCAAATGAGCCCATTCAAAGCTTTGTATGGTCGTGAACCTCCAACCATCCCAGATTATTTAGCCGGCGCAACCACTGAGGTGTCCTTGGATGAATCCTTACAACAAAGACAAAAGTTAGTTACTCAGTTGAAGGAAAACTTAAAGAAAAGTAGAGTACAGATGGAAAAACAAGCTAACAAGTATCGTGAAGACTATACCTTCAAGGAAGACGATTTGGTTTTGTTGAAGCTTCAGCCGTACAGACAAACATCCGTCAAGAATCGCGTCTCGCAAAAGTTGTCCAAGCCATTTTTCGGTCCTTTTCGCATCATCAAACGGGTAGGTTCAGTGGCGTACTTGTTGGATCTTCCATCTTCATCGCGCATCCACCCCGTGGTTCATATGTCCTTGCTCAGACCCTACTTCAAACACCACCATGTCTCAGCTACGATCGTTATTCTCCCTCCGAATTCGGTTAGTTTTGAGGACCATCACATGCATGAGGAAAACAAGGGGTTTCAAAGCATGGAGGAAGGTTTTACTTTCAGAAACAAGGATGAAGAAAGGGAAACGCAGAACAATGAACATGCAAAGCGGAGAAAAAGTTCTACAAAGTTTTGGGTCAACAAAACAAAGGGTAACACAACTGAAGTGGATGGACTTGCAACTCACTCAAGTACCCTTAACCCTACACGTGATCCACTTGTGTGTTCTCATTCTAAAGCCCACACGTGCCCCAACGGTAAGTGTACCATCCAATCTCCACCGTCCATTCAAAACTCTTTCCACAAACCGACCCTTCCACTTTCTTTGGCTTCACGTGCTGAAGTATTCCCAACAATTAATAATTCCCTTATGCCTCACAGCTGTATCCAACCAACCAACCCCACCAAACACACTGCCCAAAGTTCTGCTCCCCCACGTGTTTCTGCCACCGATACACTACCCAATCCCACTCACATTTCCGCGGCGCTTCCTGGGCACGCCACGTGTCCCTTACCACCAAACCCTACCCGTTCAACCCTTGCTACACAGTGGGCCGGATCACCCAATTCCACTCCTAATTTGAACCTTGAGGACAAGGTTCTCTTGGGCCCTGGAAGTATTGTTAAGTCTTGTATTAGGCCCATTAGAAAAAAGAAACAATCTGTCCTTCTCAAAGATTTTATTGTGGGCTGATTCTCTTTTATTATTTTGGATTTAAGTAGTCTTTTATTGTAAGGGGTCCATGGCCCATTTAATCACTTAGTAACCTAACTATATATTGTAACTTGTTTCATTATTGGAGTAAGAAGAAAAGTTGCTTTATTTTATTGTCTTCCAATGCAATTCTAGATCTAGGGTTTATCTGAATTTATTAAGTCTAACACTCTCTTTCATCACTCTATGAAAATACTTATTATTCGAATCACCGTCATTTAACCATTTAAGTCTTGATTTTTGAATGAGCATATTCTCCTTAATCTTGAGGTTCAACCAAAACTTACTACTAGACAACTCCTTTTTCTTCAAAAACTCCTCCTCCTCCATCACCCCAAGATCGAGGTCTACATCATCACCTTCATTTAATTCCCTCACACCTTCTTCCACCTCCAAATCGACTTTCCCAAAAATATTAGTATTCCACCATTTGAGACTACCCTTCAACAACCTTAATTTCTCCTTCAAAACGTAATCTCCCCTCCCCTCTACCACAATCTTCTTCCACTCCTTTTCCACAAATTCAACAAAACTACCATTACAAAACCATTCATTATTAACTCTAAATGGTTTAGGATCCCAATCCGATTTATCAACTATTAACCAAATCGGACAATGGTCTGAAATATCCCTCAGCCCAATCAATTGTCCTACCGCCCCTCAACTATCAACAATACCATCCGTAACTAGAAAATGATCAATCCTACTCTTCGCAAATCCGCCGCTCCCATACCAACTATACTTTTTCCCTTTACAAGGTAAATTCACCAAATTTCCTTCATTAATAAAACCATTGAAATCTCTCCATTCCATACGCGAGCCAAAAGCATTTCTACCTCTCCTCTCATAAGAACTCTTGACCGCATTAAAGTCTCCACCAAAAACCCACTCTCCCTCCCTGAAATTAGACTTTAAATCTAATAGCCTCCTCCATAAATCCCTTTTCATCTCCAACGAACATGGCGAGTATATGTTGACTATGTTGTAAACGAGATTCTTCCATCTAACCTTGACTCCCAAGTACCCCAAACCTTTGAAACTACATAACACCTCCACCGAATTAACTTTCCAAATCACAAGCAACCCCCCCGATAATCCATCCGAATTAACAAAAGAAAAATCCACCTCCTCATTCCCCCAAAAATTACGGGCAACTCCCTCCGTCATAGCCTGAATCTTCGTCTCTTGAATCATGAAAAGGTCCGCCTTACCTCTGGAAATAATGTTTGAAATTTTTCTTCTCTTGATACGACTACCCCCCACTAATATTCATCGATCCCACTATCATTTCAAAGAATTCAAGGCCGCCTTCCCTCCTAGTAATTTTATTTTATCTCTTCTCTCCATTTCTACTATTCTTCTTTGAAAATCACCTTTGTTATCCCCCTTTACAACCCCTAAATTAGAAATTGCATTCCAAATTTTGCCTCCAAGGTCGGTGTCTAAATTTTCCAAAATCTTCTTATTGCATTTGTTAATTCCCGTCACTTCCGATTGCTCACCATGAAAAATATTCACCCTATTATGCTCCTTCGAAAGAGACCCATCCACATGCTCCGAAGCACCCTCCAGTAACAATTTACCCTTGCCATTCTGCGCCTCTTTCTGTTTCCTTCCTTTGAATACTTTTCTTTTTTTGTGACCTCTTCTCATACCCACATAAGGTCCTCCAATTTCATATAATTGCTTTAACTTAAGACTTTTCAAAACCTTTATTCTCTCTCTACCTTTTATGACTTCTGTAGGTGGGCTCTCTATAACATTATTATTATCTATATTTTCCTCCAAAAACTCACGCCTCCCATCAACCTCAATTGCCAAGGAGCATTCAACAATTGAACCCTCAGTTACTTTAGAGTTGGTCCCACCCTCTTTATCAACAACACTGTTCTCAAATTAACAATTTATGCCTTTTACTGCCACAATAGCTTCATCGAAAGAGACAAAATCAACCCCTTTATCTACTTTATTCGTTCTGTCACTATCACGCTCTGAGAAATTCTGATTAACCGGTCTCACAACATTATCCAATGGACCACTAGAAGCTCTCACATTTGAACCGAAAGTCTCCTCCACCGACGCCTCCCTTTCTTTGAACAGAGACTTCACCTCCACCTCAGAAACTTCTTTTCTAACCATGAACAGATCGTCTTCAAAATCATTAGGAAATAAACTTAAATTCTCTTCAGAGTTGCTACTACTTGAATCTGTCATCTGCATAGGGGTGTAATCTGAGTCCCCACGATTTACATTATCAGAACCAAAGTGTTCCTCTCTCAACCAAATAGTGAACTGCTTATTATCAATCTTAACTTCCAAGGAGTTAGCAACAACTGAAGCAGCCAGAATTTTCACCAACAATCTCGCGACGTCCTTAACAGAACCAACCATTGTTTTATCATCTACCCGAACAAACTCTCCCACAACCTTTGCCACCAAAGTAAAGAAATCAATGTGCCAAGCTTGGCAAGAAACACCCAAAACCTGCAGCCAAATTACCCTGTCTGAATCTACGTCTTTTTCGTTCCATGGCCTTATTGCTTGAAACCGATTTTTCCACCAATTTTCCCCTTCTACAATCAAGTCATGTATAACTCCATCTTCCGATTCCTCGAGTAAACATAAACTCGACCCCAGAGGCGTAGCTTTTATAGTGAAATATCCTTCAGCTTCCAACTATTCTTGGATCGAGTATGTCACGCCCGAAAATAATATTACCCCTACGTATACCTTCTGCAATTGGTATACCACTTCAGTCTCAGCAAAATACTCAAGATCAACCTTTTCTCCTTTTGTACCCCTTACTTCTTCCTCATGAGTCAAAACCACCCCCTTACCAGCTACCTCTGCAAAAGTCTTAATCCCAACATGATTCCTCCCAACAACACCAGCCATAACTGAACCTCTTCTGTTTCCAAATGCAATACTTTCTCTCCTCCCTTCTCTAATCCCGACAATCCCCCCTCTATCGAACCTAGGAGGGTTCACGTGAATCTTCTTACCATCAATGATAATATTATCAAGCTTTATAGCCAAGATTCTGATATCACTCACCTCCTGAAATCTTGCAAATCCAAATCTTTTTCCAAATTTGTTTCTTCTAGGTGAAATCATCACCTCCACCATATCTCCAACACAACCAAAAAGCGCAAATATATCCACCGATTTTACTCTGTCAAGAAATTCAGAAAAATTTATAGAGAAAGTTTGAGGCAGGCTCCCTCCGATCAAAGCTTTCCCCTTCGAGTAGATATCCCATCTAGGAGCTATATTCCTGAAACCCTTCCTCTTTGCCGTTTGCCACTCCATTTCATCACTAAATCTATTTTTGTTGATTCTGATTAGTATGATTTTTTATTTAGTTATTAATTAAAACTAATAGTTGCCAAACATTTTTTTATTTTAAATATTAAATACAAAATATATTACAACATTTTTTTTATTCATAAATACTCTCATATGAGACTTACGTTCATTCATCTCATGTCACATATTTATAAAGTTACCTTTATTTAAAAAAAAAAAAAAAAAAACTTGACACAACAAGAAACAACACAACGAAAAACCACAACAATTAAAAGAGAACATAAACTAGTCCTTCATTTCTCACTCTTTCATGGATATGATATGATAACAGTTTTTTTAACCACTACCTCCAAAAACACCCTTAAGCTTCTTCAGCACAGCAGGATCAAGAAAAGTAGTTGCAGTAATCAATTCAGTAGGAAAATCACTCTTAAACAAAGCGAAATCCAATATCTGCACACCAGGATTAGCACTACTAAAGCTAACAAAAGCAAGTGCATTAGAACGACCACTGTTAATTTGGAAATGCAACAACCCTTGTGGAAAAATCATAATATCACCCTGGTTAAGTGTTTTAAGGTAAACAACGTTGTCGGAGGAAACAAAACCAGCCACAAGTGTTCCTTGAGCAACAATCAATAACTCCGAAGCACCCCGGTGAGTGTGAAGTGGAATGACTCCACCTACAGCAAAATCTAGACGCGCCATGGAAATGTCTAGACCGTTTATGCCGGGAAATTGTGCGTTGAATGCTGGCGTAATAGCGGATTTGAAAATGTTTGCCGTGTTTCCACTTGTGCCTAAGCCGTGAAAGACGAAGTCATCAACGGTTACTTTTTGGGGTGGTTTGCAAGAATACCCTACCGGACCGTTTGGTGCATTATAATCTGCTACACAGAAATCTAGTACTGATGCGTGAGAGAGGGAAAGAAGAGAGAATATGAAGAAAAAGATAGTGAGAATCATCTTTATTTTGTTGGTGATAAGATTGTTTGTGTTGTGTTGTGTGTGTTTATGTGATGGATTTAGTTGTATTATATAGAGCGTGGAATGGTGAATATGTTTTTACTTTGCTATAGAGACACAAAACTTGACATATAATGATCTTATACTTTCGAAATTAATTACAATTATTTATATACTTTTTTAAATACAAACAATGTTTTTTGATGATACAAAATTATGTTATTAGTTATTTTTAATATTTCATTTACTAGTAAAATATAAATTATTTATTTATATATAATACTGTCATACTGACGTCCAAACGAACACACTCGTACCCGTTTGTCTTTTTTTTAGTATGCACATGCGTTAAAACACAAATGATATTTCAACATATATTTATGAGAAATCATATTCGTACACCAAAATTTAACACCTACACTGTATTTCATTGTTCACCAATACGATGAACAGTTAAATATTATAATAATATTTTTTTTAAAAAAAAAAAAAAAAATATATATATATATATATATATATATATATATATAATTTTTTTATTAATTTTTTTAGTTTAAAGGATAGTGATATAAAATTGTGTGATTAACTAATTCATAACTGCATTAACTAATATTTTATACTTTATTAACCAATTTTGTTTATTGTTAAAAATTATTTTTTATATCTGACGTTTATTAACCAATTTCATAACTTTGGTAACCAACTTTTTAATTTTTACTAATCAATTTTGATTTACTATTTAAAATTATTTTTAATATCTAAGCAATTGTTAACCAACTTCATCATTTCATTAACCAATTTTTTATATTTAATTAACCAACTTTATTTTACTATAAAAAATCATTGTTCATGCATTGTGCACGAACATTGTACACGATAATATTCACACCTAATGAACAATGCATACATTGTCAAATTTTGATGTAATGTTGGTATCAACATATATAGCACACCTGTATATTTATTAAAAAAACTAAATGTTTTCAAATATTTAATTATAATATCTCTAAAAAAAGCAATAAATAAATAAATAAATATATATATATATATATATATATATATATATATATATATATATATATATATATATATATATATATATATATATATATGTATATCCTTTTATTTATAAAAAAATTAGTTTTAATATCTGAATATTTATTAACCAAATTCATCACTTAATTAACTAATTTTTTACATTTCATTAATCAATTTTATTTTACATTAAAAAGTAATTGTTCATGCACTGTGCACAAACAATATTCATGATACTATTCACGTACGTGTGTACTGTTCATCTGACACTGCTCATCACTATTCTGGAAAATACATTATTTAATTTATGAAAAATATTGTATAAATATGGTGAACAGTGCATATGGTGTCAAATTTTGATATAAGGTTGGTGGCAACATAGCACACCTGTATATTTATTATAAAAATTATATGTTTTCAAATATTTAATTATAATATCTCTCTTAAAAAACAATTCATTTAATATATGTACTTTTATTTATAAACGAAATTAATAATAAAAGTTAAATACATATAAACTGTTCAAGAATAAGATTTTGCAAATGAATAAAATAACAATATATATTAATTCTTTGGACTATTTTTTATCTTTTCATCCTTTTTAAAGTTGTGTTTTATCTTTTGTGTGAGATTTGGGTCGAACTCATCTGTTTCGAAGGAGAGCTTTCATGTATTTCGACAGGAGGCAAGCATGCAGTCGAAGCTTGTTCACATGCTGATGCCTGTTAGTTACATATAGTAGTCGAAGTCTGTTCTTATATTTATTCTGTCGAAATGTTTATATTCTATCGAATTGGGCCTTGTGTTAAGGATCCAATTGTTTAGGTTTCTTGGGCTGCAAGTTACCTAGTTAGCCTATAAATAGGCTAGTACACTCAGTTTGTTGAGTGTGGCAAATTGTGATATTCACTTGTAAGCATTTGTAAACATTAAGGTGAAAGTGAATAGTAAACAGAACTATATTTGCCCAATCCTTGTTGTTCTCTTCTTCTTCTTGTTTTCTTTTCCGTTAAACCCTTGTTTTGGTTCTTGATCATCAAGAAACCGTTTTATACTTTGCATAAAGACATCGTTTTTCACAACAAATTGGTGCGGTGAGCGTGGAGAAGATGGCTTCAACAAAGTATGAGATTGAAAAGTTCACCGGAGTGAACGATTTCGGTCTGTGGCGCTTGAAGATGAAAGCCCTACTGGTTCGGCAGGGAGGTTTGGAAGCGTTGAAGGGAATGACAGCCATGGATGCTGCGTTGACAGAAAGAGAAAAGACGGCAATGATCGAGAAAGCACACAGCGCAATATTGTTGAGCCTTGGTGATAAGGTTCTCCGGCAGGTGTCAAAGGAGACGGCGGCGTCGGGACTATAGGTGAAGCTTGAAAGCTTTTACATGACCAAGTCGTTGGTGAATCATCTTTACCTGAAGCAAGCCTTGTATTCATTCAAGATAAATGAAGACAAAGCTTTGGCTGAGCAGTTGGATTCTTTCAACAAGCTGATTCTTGATCTTGAAAACATTGATGTGAAGATTGATGATAAAGATCAAGCAATGTTGTTGTTGTGTGCTTTGCCCAGATCACATACTCACTTCAAAGAAACTCTCCTGTATGGAAGAGAGTCCCTGGCCTTTGAAGAAGTTCAAGCAGCCTTGTATTCAAAGGACTTGAACGAAAGAAAGGAGCAGAAACCTTCATCAGTTGGCGAAGGGTTGTCCGTAAAAGGAAGATCGTCGAAGAAAGATGGTAGGTTTGACAAGAAGAAAGGAAAGGTTCAGCAGAAGTCTTATGGTGGTGATATGTCTGGTATCAAATGTTATCACTGTAAGAAGGAGGGTCATACAAGAAAGGTGTACCCTGAGCGCCTGAATAATCATGGAGGTAAGGACAATGGGAATGCAGCTATTGTGCAAGATGGTTATGAATCATCTGATGTCCTTGTGGTGTCGAGGAACAACTCTTGCGAAGAGTGGATTATGGATTCTGGATGTACTTGGCATATGACTCCAAACAAGAATGTGTTTGAAGAATTATGTTTTCAAGATGGAGGATCAGTGCTGCTGGGGAACAATAAAGCTTGCAAGATTGCAGGTATTGGATCTGATAGATTCAAGCTCCATGATGATTCAATAAAGCTATTGACTGGGGTTATGTATGTACCTGATCTTAAAAGGAATTTAATTTCTCTTGGTGAATTCGACGGAAAGGGATATGTTTTCAAAGGAGAGCAAGGTATCCTGAAAGTCATGAAAGGGTCGAAGGAAGTCTTGAGAGGCGTGAAAAACCAAGGCTTGTATACCCTTGAGGCTGACGTTGTAAGTGGTTCGACAAATGTTGTATCCACGAAACCTATGTCGAAGACAGAATTATGGCACATGAGATTGGGCCATGTCAGCGAAAGAGGCCTGGTCGAATTGGGGAAGCAGAACCTGCTAGGAGGTGACAAAGTCGAAAAGTTGGAGTTTTGTGAATCTTGTGTATTTGGTAAATCATGTAGGGCGAAGTTTAACAAAGGCAAGAAAAGAACACATGGATCCCTTGATTACATTCATGCTAATCTTTGGGGGCCTGCAAGGAATCCTTCACACTCAGGTGCAAGGTATTTTCTATCCATCGTTGATGACTATTCCAGAAAGCTATGGGTATTCATTCAGAAGACGAAGGATGAAACTTTTGAGAATTTTAAAAGTTGGAAGGTTCTGGTCGAAACTCAAACTGGCAGAAAGGTTAAGAGGTTGAGAACCGACAATGGCCTTGAATTCTGCAACGAAGCGTTCGACAGTTACTATGGTGAGTCTGGGATTGCAAGGCATAAGACTGTAGCAGGTACTCCTCAACAAAATGGCTTAGCTGAGAGATTCAATTGAACAATCCTTGAAAGGGTTAGATGCATGTTGGTTAGTGGTGGATTGAAGATGGTGTTTTGGGCAGAGGTCGTTTCGACAGTAGCTTATCTGATAAATAGATGCCCCTCGACTGCGCTGGGAATGAAGACACCTGAAGAAGTTTGGTCAGGTCATCCACCAGATCTCGACAAACTGAGGGTATTTGGCTGTTTAGCCTATGCTCACATTAGGCAAAACAAGGTCGAACCTAGAGCTTTGAGATGCATGTTCCTTGGATATCCTGAGGGAGTCAAGGGTTATAGGTTGTGGTGCCTAGAACCAGGTCACAGAAGATGTATCACAAGTCGTGATGTAGTTTTCAATGAGGTCGAAATGGCTTTCAAGAAAACTGGTGATGTTAGTCGAGTGCAGAAATCTCTGAAGAGGAGCTGGAACAGGTAGAGATGCCTGTTGAGGTGGAGCATAGTGATGCTGAAGTGCATAGCCCTGATGAAGTCGAAGAGTAAGATACTTATGAGGTTGAAGAAACTGTCGATGACTACCTACTGGCAAGAGATAAGTCGAGAAGAGTCATCAAGCCACCTTAGAGACTTGGTTATGCAGATCTTATAGCTTTTGCCTTAATCTCTGCAAGTGAGGTACTTGACGAAGAACCTAGAGATTACAAAGAAGCTATAAGGAGTCGAGACAATAGTGAATGGAGAAAAGTCATGGATGACGAGATGAAATCTCTTCATGATAATAACACTTGGGAGCTGATTGAGAAACCTGCAGGAGTAAGGTTAGTCAGTTGTAAGTGGATTTTCAAGGTCAAGGAAGGAATCGAAGGAGTGATGTCGAAGCGCTTTAAGGCGAGGCTGGTTGTTAGGGGGTTCACTCAGAAAGAAGGAGTCGACTTCAATGATGTGTTCTCACCTGTTGTAAAGCATAGATCCATTCGAATGTTGTTGGCCATGGTGGCAAAGTTCGACTTGGAACTTGAGCAAATGGATGTGAAGACAACATTTCTGTATGGTGATCTAGATGAAACGATCCTGATGCGTCAACCTGAAGGGTATGCAGAAAAGGATAAGGAAGATTATGTGTGCAAGCTGAATAGGTCTTTGAATGGCCTGAAACAATCTCCTCGACAGTGGAATAGGAGATTCGACAAGTTCATGGCACACATTGGTTTCACTAGAAGTCAGGTCGATCACTGTGTTTACTTTAGATTTTGACCTGGAAACTCACTTGTTATGTTGCTGCTGTATGTGGATGATATCCTCATAGCTAGCAACAGTGTTGAGGATGTAACGAAGGTGAAGGCTGAGCTCAGTAAGGAGTTCGAAATGAAGGATCTGGGAGCTGCAGCCAAGATTCTTGGGATTGACATCCGGAGAGATAGAAAGCAGTCGAAGTTGTGCTTATCTCAGGAGACATACCTACGGAATTTTCTCGACAAGTTTGGTATGTCAAATTTAAAGCCTGTTGTGACACCTACAAATCCTCAGTTTAAGCTTAGTATTACTCAAAGTCCGAGTACTGAAGCTGAAAGAATCTATATGAATAGCATTCCATGTGCTAGTGTAGTGGGTTCTTTAATGTATGTTATGGTCTGTACGAGGCCAGACATAGCATATGGAGTGAGCCTTGTGAGCAGGTATATGGCCAATCCTGGAAAGGCGCACTGGAAAGTTGTAAAGTGGATTCTCAGGTACATAAATGGTTCTCTAAAAAAAGTCTTGATTTATGGTGGAGCCTGTGATGGTGATAGCATAGTCAAAATTGAAGGATTTGTTGACTCTGATTATGCAGGTTGTATGGATTCCAGAAAGTCTATTTCTGGATATGTTTTCACAATGTTGGGCACATCAATCAGTTGGAAAGCGACGCTTCAGAAGGTTGTTGCCTTATCAACCACTGAAGCTGAATATATTGCCCTCACTGAAGCTGTGAAAGAAGCATTGTGGCTTGAAGGTTTTGCAAAGGAGCTGAAACTTCAAGGTCGAAGTATCACTGTTAAATGTGATAGTCAAAGTGCAATAAACCTGTCGAAGAATTCAGCCTATCATGAGCGAACTAAGCACATTGGTGTGAGGCTGCATTTCGTCAGAGAGATAATCGAGCGTGGTGAAGTCCAGGTGCTGAAGGTTACGACTGAAGACAATGTTGCTGATATGATCACCAAGACGTTGCCATGTTGCAAGTTCTTCCACTGTATGCAGCTGATAAAGCTGCATGATGAAAGCTAGTTGTTTTCCATTTGTTGCTGAGTTAGATCCAAGGTGGAGATTTGTGAGATTTGGGTCGAACTCATCTGTGTCGAAGGAGAGCTTTCATGTATTTCGATAGGAGGCAAGCATGCAGTCAAAGCTTGTTCACATGCTGATGCCTGTTAGTTACATATAGTAGTCGAAGTCTGTTCTTATATGTATTCTGTTGAAATGTTTATATTCTGTCGAATTGGGCCTTGTGTTAAGGATCCAATTGTTTAGGTTTCTTGGGCTGCAAGTTACCTAGTTAGCCTATAAATAGGCTAGTACACTCAGTTTGTTGAGTGTGGCAAATTGTGATATTCACTTGTAAGCATTTGTAAACATTAATGTGAAAGTGAATAGTAAACAGAACTATATTTGCCCAATCCTTGTTGTTCTCTTCTTCTTCTTCTTGTTTTCTTTTCCGTTAAACCCTTGTTTTGGTTCTTGATCATCAAGAAATCGTTTTATACTTTGCATAAAGACATCGTTTTTCACAACAAATTGGTGCGGTGAGCGTGGAGAAGATGGTTTCAACAAAGTATGAGATTGAAAAGTTCACCGGAGTGAACGATTTCGGTCTATGGCGCTTGAAGATGAAAGCCCTACTGGTTCAGCAGGGATGTTTGGAAGGGTTGAAGGGAATGACAGCCATGGATGCTGCGTTGACGGAAAGAGAAAAGACGGCAATGATCGAGAAAGCACACAGCGCAATATTGTTGAGCCTTGGTGATAAGGTTCTCTGGCAGGTGTCAAAGGAGACGGCGTCGTCGGGACTATGGGTGAAGCTTGAAAGCTTTTACATGAACAAGTCGTTGGTGAATCGTCTTTACCTGAAGCAAGCCTTGTATTCGTTCAAGATGAATGAAGACAAAGCTTTGGCTGAGCAGTTGGATTCTTTCAACAAGCTGATTCTTGATCTTAAAAATATTGATGTGACGATTGATGATGAAGATCAAGCATTGTTGTTGTTGTGTGCTTTGCCCAGATCACATGCTCACTTCAAAGAAACTCTCCTGTATGGATGAGAGTCCCTGACCTTTGAAGAAGTTCAAGCAGCCTTGTATTCAAAGGACTTGAACGAAAGAAAGGAGCAGAAACCTTCATCAGTTGGCGAAGGGTTGTCCGTAAAAGGAAGATCGTCGAAGAAAGATGGTAGGTTTGACAAGAAGAAAGGAAAGGTTCAGCAGAAGTCTTATGGTGGTGATATGTTTGGTATCAAATGTTATCACTGTAAGAAGTAGGGTCATAAAAGAAAGGTGTGCCATGAGCACCTGAATAATCATGGAGGTAAGGACAATGGGAATGCAGCTATTGTGCAAGATGGTTATGAATCATCTGATGTCCTTGTGGTGTCGATCAACAACTCTTGCGAATAGTGGATTATGGATTCTGGATGTACTTGGCATATGACTCCAAACAAGAATGTGTTGGAAGAATTATGTGATCAAGATGGAGGATCAGTGTTGCTGGGGAACAATAAAGCTTGCAAGATTGCAGGTATTGGATCTGTTAGATTCAAGCTCCATGATGGGTCAATAACGCTATTGACTGGGGTTAGGTATGTACCTGATCTTAAGAGGAATTTAATTTCTCTTGGTGAATTCGACGGAAAAGGATATGTTTTCAAAGGAGAGCAAGGTATCCTGAAAGTCATGAAAGGGTCGAAGGAAGTCTTGAGAGGCGTGAAAAACCAAGGTTTGTATACCCTTGAGGCTGAGGTTGTAAGTGGTTCGACAAATGTTGTATCCACGAAACCTATGTTGAAGACAGAATTATGGCACATGAGATTGGGCCATGTCAGCGAAAGAGGCCTGGTCGAATTGGGGAAGAAGAACCTGTTAGGAGGTGACAAAGTCGAAAAGTTGGAGTTTTGTGAATCTTGTGTATTTGGTAAATCATGTAGGGCGAAGTTTAACAAAGGCAAGAAAAGAACACATGGATCCCTTGATTACTTTCATGCTGATCTTTAGGGGCCTGCAAGGAATCCTTCACACTCAGGTGCAAGGTATTTTCTATCCATCGTTGATGACTATTCCAGAAAGCTATGGGTATTCATTCAGAAGACGAAGGATGAAACTTTTGAGAATTTCAAAAGTTGGAAGGTTCTGGTCAAAACTCAAACTGGCAGAAAGGTTAAGAGGTTGAGAACCGACAATGGCCTTGAATTCTGCAACGAAGCGTTCGACAGTTAGTGTGGTGAGTCTGGGATTGCAAGGCATAAGAAAGTAGCAGGTACTCCTCAACAAAATGGCTTAGCCGAGAGATTCAATCGAACAATCCTTGAAAGGGTTAGATGCATGTTTGTTAGTGTTGGATTGAAGAAGGTGTTTTGGGCAGAGGCCGTTTCGACAGCAGCTTATCTGATAAATAGATGTCCCACGACTGCGCTGGGAATGAAGACATCTGAAGAAGTTTGGTCGGGTCATCCACCAGATCTCGACAAACTGAGGGTATTTGGCTGTTTAGCCTATGCTCACATTAGGCAAGACAAGGTCGAACCTAGAGCTCTGAGATGCATGTTCCTTGGATATCTTGAGGGAGTCAAGGGTTATAGGATGTGGTGCCTAGAACCAGGTCACAGAAGATGTATTACAAGTCGTGATGTAGTTTTCAATGAGGTCGAAATGGCTTTCAAGAAAACTGGTGATGTTAGTCGAGTGCAGAAATCTCTGAAGAGGAGTTGGAACAGGTAGAGATGCCTGTTGAGGTGGAGCATAGTGATGTTGAAGTGCATAGCCCTGATGAAGTCAAAGAGCAAGATACCGATGAGGTTGAAGAAACTGTCGATGACTACCTACTGGCAAGAGATAGGTCGAGAAGAGTCACCAAGCCACCTCAGAGACTTGGTTATGCAGATCTTATAGCTTTTGCCTTAATCTCTGCAAGTGAGGTACTTGACGAAGAACCTAGAGATTACAAGGAAGCTATAAGGAGTTGAGATAAGACTGAATGGAGAAAAGCCATGGATGATGAGATGAAATCTCTTCATGATAATAACACTTGGGAGCTGATTGAGAAACCTGCATGGGCAAGGTTAGTCAGTTGTAAGTGGATTTTCAAGGTCAAGGAAGGAATCGAAGGAGTGATGTCGAAGCGCTTTAAGGCAAGGCTGGTTGCTAGGGGGTTCACTCAGAAAGAAAGAGTCGACTTCAATGATGTGTTCTCACCTGTTGTAAAGCATAGATCCATTCGAATGCTATTGGCCATGGTGGCAAAGTTCAACTTAGAACTTGAGCAAATGGATGTGAAGACAGCATTTCTGTATGGTGATCTAGATGAAACGATCCTGATGCGTCAACCTGAAGGGTATGCAGAAAAGGATAAGGAAGATTATGTGTGCAAGCTGAATAGGTCTTTGAATGGCTTGAAACAATCTCCTTGACAGTGGAATAGGAGATTCGACAAGTTCATAGCACACATTGGTTTCACTAGAAGTCAGTTCGATCACTGTGTTTACTTTAGATTTCGACCTGGAAACTCACTTGTTATGTTGCTGCTGTATGTGGATGATATCCTCATAGCTAGCAACAGTGTTGAGGATGTAACGAAGGTGAAGGCTGAGCTTAGTAAGGAGTTCGAAATGAAGGATCTGGGAGCTGCAGCCAGGATTCTTGGGATTGACATCCGGAGAGATAGAAAGCAGTCGAAGTTGTGCTTATCTCAGGAAACATACCTACGGAAGCTTCTCGACAAGTTTGGTATGTCAAATTCAAAGCCTGTTGTGACACCTACAAATCCTCAGTTTAAGCTTAGTATTACTCAAAGTCCGAGTACTGAAGCTGAAAGAATCTATATGAATAGCATTCCATGTGCTAGTGTAGTGGGTTCTTTAATGTATGTTATGGTCTGTACGAGGCCAGACATAGCATATGGAGTGAGCCTTGTGAGCAGGTATATGGCCAATCCTGGAAAGGCGCACTGGAAAGTTGTAAAGTGGATTCTCAGGTACATAAATGGCTCTCTAAAAAAAGTCTTGATTTATGGTGGAGCCTGTGATGGTGATAGCATAGTCAAAATTGAAGGATTTGTTGACTCTGATTATGCAGGTTGTATGGATTCCAGAAAGTCTATTTCTGGATATGTTTTCACAATGTTGGGCACATCAATCAGTTGGAAAGCGACGCTTCAGAAGGTTGTTGCCTTATCAACCACTAAAGCTGAATATATTGCCCTCACTGAAGCTGTGAAAGAAGCATTGTGGCTTGAAGGTTTTGCAAAGGAGCTGAAACTTCAAGGTCGAAGTATCACTGTTAAATGTGATAGTCAAAGTGCAATAAACCTGTCGAAGAATTCAGCCTATCATGAGCGAACTAAGCACATTGGTGTGAGGCTGCATTTCGTCAGAGAGATAATCGAGTATGGTGAAGTCCAGGTGCTGAAGGTTACGACTGAAGACAATGTTGCTGATATGATCACCAAGACGTTGCCATGTTGCAAGTTCTTCCACTGTATGCAGCTGATAAAGCTGCATGATGAAAGCTAGTTGTTTTCCCTTTGTTGCTGAGTTAGATCTAAGGTGGAGATTTGTGAGATTTGGGTCGAACTCATCTGTGTCGAAGGTGAGCTTTCATGTATTTCGATAGGAGGCAAGCATGCAGTCAAAGCTTGTTCACATGCTGATGCCTGTTAGTTACATATAGTAGTCGAAGTCTGTTCTTATATGTATTCTGTTGAAATGTTTATATTCTGTCGAATTGGGCCTTGTGTTAAGGATCCAATTGTTTAGGTTTCTTGGGCTGCAAGTTACCTAGTTAGCCTATAAATAGGCTAGTACACTCAGTTTGTTGAGCGTGGCAAATTGTGATATTCACTTGTAAGCATTTGTAAACATTAATGTGAAAGTGAATAGTAAACAGAACTATATTTGCCCAATCCTTGTTGTTCTCTTCTTCTTCTTCTTGTTTTCTTTTCCGTTAAACCCTTGTTTTGGTTCTTGATCATCAAGAAATCGTTTTATACTTTGCATAAAGACATCGTTTTTCACAACAAATTGGTGCGGTGAGCGTGGAGAAGATGGTTTCAACAAAGTATGAGATTGAAAAGTTCACCGGAGTGAACGATTTCGGTCTATGGCGCTTGAAGATGAAATCCCTACTGGTTCAGCAGGGATGTTTGGAAGGGTTGAAGGGAATGACAGCCATGGATGCTGCGTTGACGGAAAGAGAAAAGACGGCAATGATCGAGAAAGCACACAGCGCAATATTGTTGAGCCTTGGTGATAAGGTTCTCTGGCAGGTGTCAAAGGAGACGGCGTCGTCGGGACTATGGGTGAAGCTTGAAAGCTTTTACATGAACAAGTCGTTGGTGAATCGTCTTTACCTGAAGCAAGCCTTGTATTCGTTCAAGATGAATGAAGACAAAGCTATGGCTGAGCAGTTGGATTCTTTCAACAAGCTGATTCTTGATCTTGAAAATATTGATGTGAAGATTGATGATGAAGATCAAGCATTGTTGTTGTTGTGTGCTTTGCCCAGATCACATGCTCACTTCAAAGAAACTCTCCTGTATGGATGAGAGTCCCTGACCTTTGAAGAAGTTCAAGCAGCCTTGTATTCAAAGGATTTGAACGAAAAAAAGGAGCAGAAACCTTCATCAATTGGCGAAGGGTTGTCCGTAAAAGGAAGATCGTCGAAGAAAGATGGTAGGTTTGACAAGAAGAAAGGAAAGGTTCAGCAGAAGTCTTATGGTGGTGATATGTTTGGTATCAAATGTTATCACTGTAAAAAGTAGGGTCATAAAAGAAAGGTGTGCCCTGAGCGCCTGAATAATCATGGAGGTAAGGACAATGGGAATGCAGCTATTGTGCAAGATGGTTATGAATCATCTGATGTCCTTGTGGTGTCGATCAACAACTCTTGCGAAGAGTGGATTATGGATTCTGGATGTACTTGGCATATGACTCCAAACAAGAATGTGTTGGAAGAATTATGTGATCAAGATGGAGGATCAGTGCTGCTGGGGAACAATAAAGCTTGCAAGATTGCAGGTATTGGATCTGTTAGATTCAAGCTCCATGATGAGTCAATAACGATATTGACTGGGGTTAGGTATGTACCTGATCTTAAGAGGAATTTAATTTCTCTTGGTGAATTCGACGGAAAAGGATATGTTTTCAAAGGAGAGCAAGGTATCCTGAAAGTCATGAAAGGGTCGAAGGAAGTCTTGAGAGGCGTGAAAAACCAAGGCTTGTATACCCTTGAGGCTGAGGTTGTAAGTGGTTCGACAAATGTTGTATCCACGAAACCTATGTTGAAGATAGAATTATGGCACATGAGATTGGGCCATGTCAGCGAAAGAGGCCTGGTCGAATTGGGGAAGAAGAACCTGTTAGGAGGTGACAAAGTCGAAAAGTTGGAGTTTTGTGAATCTTGTGTATTTGGTAAATCATGTAGGGCGAAGTTTAACAAAGGCAAGAAAAGAACACATGGATCCCTTGATTACATTCATGCTGATCTTTGGGGGCCTGCAAGGAATCCTTCACACTCAGGTGCAAGGTATTTTCTATCCATCGTTGATGACTATTCCAGAAAGCTATGGGTATTCATTCAGAAGACGAAGGATGAAACTTTTAAGAATTTCAAAAGTTGGAAGGTTCTGGTCAAAACTCAAACTGGCAGAAAGGTTAAGAGGTTGAGAACCGACAATGGCCTTGAATTCTGCAACGAAGCGTTCGACAGTTACTGTGGTGAGTCTGGGATTGCAAGGCATAAGACAGTAGCAGGTACTCCTCAACAAAATGGCTTAGCCGAGAGATTCAATCGAACAATCCTTGAAAGGGTTAGATGCATGTTTGTTAGTGTTGGATTGAAGAAGGTGTTTTGGGCAGAGGCCGTTTCGACAGCAACTTATCTGATAAATAGATGTCCCACGACTGCGCTGGGAATGAAGACATCTGAAGAAGTTTGGTCGGGTCATCCACCAGATCTCGACAAACTGAGGGTATTTGGCTGTTTAGCCTATGCTCACATTAGGCAAGACAAGGTCGAACCTAGAGCTCTGAGATGCATGTTCCTTGGATATCTTGAGGGAGTCAAGGGTTATAGGATGTGGTGCCTAGAACCAGGTCACAGAAGATGTATCACAAGTCGTGATGTAGTTTTCAATGAGGTCGAAATGGCTTTCAAGAAAACTGGTGATGTTAGTCGAGTGCAGAAATCTCTGAAGAGGAGTTGGAACAGGTAGAGATGCCTGTTGAGATGGAGCATAGTGATGTTGAAGTGCATAGCCCTGATGAAGTCGAAGAGCAAGATACTGATGAGGTTGAAGAAACTGTCGATGACTACCTACTGGCAAGAGATAGGTCGAGAAGAGTCACCAAGCCACCTTAGAGACTTGGTTATGCAGATCTTATAGCTTTTGCCTTAATCTCTGCAAGTGAGGTACTTGACGAAGAACCTAGAGATTACAAGGAAGCTATAAGGAGTTGAGATAAGACTGAATGGAGAAAAGCCATGGATGACGAGATGAAATCTCTTCATGATAATAACACTTGGGAGCTGATTGAGAAACCTGCATGAGCAAGGTTAGTCAGTTGTAAGTGGATTTTCAAGGTCAAGGAAAGAATCGAAGGAGTGATGTCGAAGCGCTTTAAGGCAAGGCTGGTTGCTAGGGGGTTCACTCAGAAAGAAGGAGTCGACTTCAATGATGTGTTCTCACCTGTTGTAAAGCATAGATCCATTCGAATGCTATTGGCCATGGTGGCAAAGTTCGACTTGGAACTTGAGCAAATGGATGTGAAGACAACATTTCTGTATGGTGATCTAGATGAAACGATCCTGATGCGTCAACCTGAAGGGTATGCAGAAAAGGATAAGGAAGATTATGTGTGCAAGCTGAATAGGTCTTTGAATGGCTTGAAACAATCTCCTCGACAGTGGAATAGGAGATTCGACAAGTTCATAGCACACATTGGTTTCACTAGAAGTCAGTTCGATCACTGTGTTTACTTTAGATTTCGACCTGTAAACTCACTTGTTATGTTGCTGCTGTATGTGGATGATATCCTCATAGCTAGCAACAGTGTTGAGGATGTAACGAAGGTGAAGGCTGAGCTCAGTAAGGAGTTCGAAATGAAGGATCTGGGAGCTGCAGCCAGGATTCTTTGGATTGACATCCGGAGAGATAGAAAGCAGTCGAAGTTGTGCTTATCTCAGGAGACATACCTACGGAAGCTTCTCGACAAGTTTGGTATGTCAAATTCAAAGCCTGTTGTGACACCTACAAATCCTCAGTTTAAGCTTAGTATTACTCAAAGTCCGAGTACTGAAGCTGAAAGAATCTATATGAATAGCATTCCATGTGCTAGTGTAGTGGGTTCTTTAATGTATGTTATGGTCTGTACGAGGCCAGACATAGCATATGGAGTGAGCCTTGTGAGCAGGTATATGGCCAATCCTGGAAAGGCGCACTGGAAAGTTGTAAAGTGGATTCTCAGGTACATAAATGGTTCGCTAAAAAAAGTCTTGATTTATGGTGGAGCCTGTGATGGTGATAGCATAGTCAAAATCGAAGGATTTTTTTACTCTGATTATGCAGGTTGTATGGATTCCAGAAAGTCTATTTCTGGATATGTTTTCACAATGTTGGGCACATCAATCAGTTGGAAAGCGACACTTCAGAAGGTTGTTGCCTTATCAACCACTGAAGCTGAATATATTGCCCTCACTGAAGCTGTGAAAGAAGCATTGTGGCTTAAAGGTTTTGCAAAGGAGCTGAAACTTCAAGGTCGAAGTATCACTGTTAAATGTGATAGTCAAAGTGCAATAAACCCGTCGAAGAATTCAACCTATCATGAGCGAACTAAGCACATTGGTGTGAGGCTGCATTTCGTCAGAGAGATAATCGAGCGTGGTGAAGTCCAGGTGCTGAAGGTTACGACTGAAGACAATGTTGCTGATATGATCACCAAGACGTTTCCATGTTGCAAGTTCTTCCACTGTATGCAGCTGATAAAGCTGCATGATGAAAGCTAGTTGTTTTCCCTTTGTTGCTGAGTTAGATCCAAGGTGGAGATTTGTGAGATTTGGGTCGAACTCATCTGTGTCGAAGGAGAGCTTTCATGTATTTCGATAGGAGGCAAGCATGCAGTCAAAGCTTGTTCACATGCTGATGCCTGTTAGTTACATATAGTAGTCAAAGTCTGTTCTTATATGTATTCTGTTGAAATGTTTATATTCTGTCGAATTGGGCCTTGTGTTAAGGATCCAATTGTTTAGGTTTCTTGGGCTGCAAGTTACCTAGTTAGCCTATAAATAGGCTAGTACACTCAGTTTGTTGAGTGTGGCAAATTGTGATATTCACTTGTAAGCATTTGTAAACATTAATGTGAAAGTGAATAGTAAACAGAACTATATTTGCCCAATCCTTGTTGTTCTCTTCTTCTTCTTGTTTTCTTTTCCGTTAAACCCTTGTTTTGGTTCTTGATCATCAAGAAATCGTTTTATACTTTGCATAAAGACATCGTTTTTCACAACAAATTGGTGCGGTGAGCGTGGAGAAGATGGTTTCAACAAAGTATGAGATTGAAAAGTTCACCGGAGTGAACGATTTCAGTCTATGGCGCTTGAAGATGAAAGCCCTACTGGTTCAGCAGGGATGTTTGGAAGGGTTGAAGGGAATGACAGCCATGGATGCTGCGTTGACGGAAAGATAAAAGATGGCAATGATCGAGAAAGCACACAGCGCAATATTGTTGAGCCTTGGTGATAAGGTTCTCTGGCAGGTGTCAAAGGAGACGGCGTCGTCGGGACTATGGGTGAAGCTTGAAAGCTTTTACATGAACAAGTCATTGGTGAATCGTCTTTACCTGAAGCAAGCCTTGTATTCGTTCAAGATGAATGAAGACAAAGCTTTGGCTGAGCAGTTGGATTCTTTCAACAAGCTGATTCTTGATCTTGAAAATATTGATGTGAAGATTGATGATGAAGATCCAGCATTGTTGTTGTTGTGTGCTTTGCCCAGATCACATGCTCACTTCAAAGATACTCTCCTGTGTGGATGAGAGTCCCTGGCCTTTGAAGAAGTTCAAGCAGCCTTGTATTCAAAGGACTTGAACGAAAGAAATGAGCAGAAACCTTCATCAGTTGGCGAAGGGTTGTCCGTAAAAGGAAGATCGTCGAAGAAAGATGGTAGGTTTGACAAGAAGAAAGGAAAGGTTCAGCAGAAGTCTTATGGTGGTGATATGTTTGGTATCAAATGTTATCACTGTAAGAAGTAGGGTCATAAAAGAAAGGTGTGCCTTGAGCGCCTGAATAATCATGGAGGTAAGGACAATGGGAATGCAGCTATTGTGCAAGATGGTTATGAATCATCTGATGTCCTTGTGGTGTCGAGCAACAACTCTTGCGAAGAGTGGATTATGGAATCTGGATGTACTTGGCATATGACTCCAAACAAGAATGTGTTGGAAGAATTATGTGATCAAGATGGAGGATCAGTGCTGCTGGGGAACAATAAAGCTTGCAAGATTACAGGTATTGGATCTGTTAGATTCAAGCTCCATGATGAGTCAATAACGCTATTGACTGGGGTTAGGTATGTACCTGATCTTAAGAGGAATTTAATTTCTCTTGGTGAATTCGACGGAAAAGGATATGTTTTCAAAGGAGAGCAAGGTATCCTGAAAGTCATGAAAGGGTCGAAGAAAGTATTGAGAGGCGTGAAAAACCAAGGCTTGTATACCCTTGAGGCTGAGGTTGTAAGTGGTTCGACAAATGTTGTATCCACGAAACCTATGTCGAAGACAGAATTATGGCACATGAGATTGGGCCATGTCAGCGAAAGAGGCCTGGCCGAATTGGGGAAGAAGAACCTGTTAGGAGGTGACAAAGTCGAAAAGTTGGAGTTTTGTGAATCTTGTGTATTTGGTAAATCCTGTAGGGCGAAGTTTAACAAAGGCAAGAAAAGAACACATGGATCCCTTGATTACATTCATGCTGGTCTTTGGGGGCCTGCAAGGAATCCTTCACACTCAGGTGCAAGGTATTTTCTATCCATCGTTGATGACTATTCCAGAAAGCTATGGGTATTCATTCAGAAGAAGAAGGATGAAACTTTTGAGAATTTCAAAAGTTGGAAGGTTCTGGTCAAAACTCAAACTGGCAGAAAGGTTAAGAGGTTGAGAACCGACAATGGCCTTGAATTTTGCAACGAAGCGTTCGACAGTTACTGTGGTGAGTCTGGGATTGCAAGGCATAAGACAGTAGCAGGTACTCCTCAACAAAATGGCTTAGATGAGAGATTCAATCGAACAATCCTTGAAAGGGTAAGATGCATGTTTGTTAGTGTTGGATTGAAGAAGGTGTTTTGGGCAGAGGCCGTTTCGACAGCAGCTTATCTGATAAATAGATGTCCCACGACTGCGCTGGGAATGAAGACATCTGAAGAAGTTTGGTTGGGTCATCCACCAGATCTCGACAAACTGAGGGTATTTGGTTGTTTAGCCTATGCTCACATTAGGCAAGACAAGGACGAACCTAGAGCTCTGAGATGCATGTTCCTTGGATATCTTGAGGGAGTCAAGGGTTATAGGCTGTGGTGCCTAGAACCATGTCACAGAAGATGTATCACAAGTCGTGATGTAGTTTTCAATGAGGTCGAAATGGCTTTCAAGAAAACTGGTGATGTTAGTCGAGTGCATAAATCTCTGAAGAGGAGCTGGAACAGGTAGAGATACCTGTTGAGGTGGAGCATAGTGATGCTGAAGTGCATAGCCCTGATGAAGTCGAAGAGCAAGATACTGATGAGGTTGAAGAAACTGTTGATGACTACCTACTGGCAAGAGATAGGTCGAGAAGAGTCACCAAGCCACCTCAGAGACTTGGTTATGCAGATCTTATAGCTTTTGCCTTAATCTCTGCAAGTGAGGTACTTGACGAAGAACCTAAAGTTTACAAGGAAGCTATAAGGAGTTGAGACAAGACTGAATGGAGAAAAGCCATGGATGACGAGATGAAATCTCTTCATGATAATAACACTTGGGAGCTGATTGAGAAACCTGCATGAGCAAGGTTAGTCAGTTGTAAGTGGATTTTCAAGGTCAAGGAAGGAATCGAAGGAGTGATGTCGAAGCGCTTTAAGGCAAGGCTGGTTGCTAGGGGGTTCACTCAGAAAGAAGGAGTCGACTTCAATGATGTGTTCTCACCTGTTGTAAAGCATATATCCATTCGAATTCTGTTGGCCATGGTGGTAAAGTTCGACTTGGAACTTGAGCAAATGGATGTGAAGACAGCATTTCTGTATGGTGATCTAGATGAAACGATCCTGATGCGTCAACCTGAAGGGTATGCAAAAAAGGGTAAAGAAGATTATGTGTGCAAGCTGAATAGGTCTTTGAATGGCCTGAAACAATCTCCTCGACAGTGGAATAGGAGATTCGACAAGTTCATGGCACACATTGGTTTCACTAGAAGTCAGTTCGATCACTGTGTTTACTTTAGATTTCGACCTGGAAACTCACTTGTTATGTTGCTGCTGTATGTGGATGATATCCTCATAGCTAGAAACAGTGTTGAGGATGTAACGAAGGTAAAGGCTGAGCTCAGTAAGGAGTTCGAAATGAAGGATCTGGGAGCTGCAGCCAGGATTCTTGGGATTGACATCCGGAGAGATAGAAAGCAGTCGAAGTTGTGCTTATCTCAGGAGACATACCTACGGAAGCTTCTCGACAAGTTTGGTATGTCGAATTCAAAGCCTGTTGTGACACCTACAAATCCTCAATTTAAGCTTAGTACTACTCAAAGTCCGAGTACTAAAGCTGAAAGAATCTATATGAATAGCATTCCATATGCTAGTGTAGTGGGTTCTTTGATGTATGTTATTGTCTGTACGAGGCCAGACATAGCATATGCAGTGAGCCTTGTGAGCAGGTATATGGCCAATCCTGGAAAGGCGCACTGGCAAGTTGTAAAGTGGATTCTCAGGTACATAAATGGTTCTCTAAAAAGTGTCTTGATTTATGGTGGAGCCTGTGATGGTGATAGCATAGTCAAAATCGAAGGATTTGTTGACTCTGATTATGCAGGTTGTATGGATTCCAGAAAGTCTATTTCTGGATATGTTTTCACAATGTTGGGCACATCAATCAGTTGGAAAGCGACGCTTCAGAAGGTTGTTGCCTTATCAACCACTGAAGCTGAATATATTGCCCTCACTGAAGCTGTGAAAGAAGCATTGTGGCTTGAAGGTTTTGCAAAGGAGCTAAAACTTCAAGGTCGAAGTATCACTGTTAAATGTGATAGTCAAAGTACAATAAACATGTCGAAGAATTCAGCCTATCATGAGCGAACTAAGCACATTGATGTGAGGCTTCATTTCATCAGAGAGATAATCGAGATTGGTGAAGTCCAGGTGCTGAAGGTTACGACTGAAGACAATGTTGCTGATATGATCACGAAGACGTTGCCAAGTTGCAATTTCTTCCACTGTATGCAGTTGATAAAGCTGCATGATGAAAGCTAGTTGTTTTCCCTTTGTTGCTGAGTTAGATCCAAGGTGGAGATTTGTGAGATTTGGGTCGAACTCATCTGTGTCGAAGGAGAGCTTTCATGTATTTTGACAGGAGGCAAGCATGCAGTCGAAGCTTGTTCACATGCTGATGCCTGTTAATTACATATAGTAGTCGAAGTCTATTCTTATATGTATTCTGTCGAAATGTTTATATTCTGTCGAATTGGGCCTTGTGTTAAGGATCCAATTGTTTAGGTTTCTTGGGCTGCAAGTTACCTAGTTAGCCTATAAATAGGCTAGTACACTCAGTTTATTGAGTGTGGCAAATTGTGATATTCACTTGTAAGCATTTGTAAACATTAATGTGAAAGTGAATAGTAAACAGAACTATATTTGCCCAATCCTTGTTGTTCTCTTCTTCTTCTTCTTGTTTTCTTTTCCGTTAAACCCTTGTTTTGGTTCTTGATCATCAAGAAACCGTTTTATACTTTGCATAAAGACATCTTTTTTCACAACATTTTGTTATTGTGGAACTCCGTCATACAAAGTAAATTTTATATGATCATGAAATATTTAGAATTCTAAATTTATTTAGAAGTCCACTTTACAATTAGAGAAGTAGTTTTAAAAAAGAAAGACCAAAAGAAAATTAAAAACCATATTTAAAAACCATAAAAAAACTAATGAGGAGACAAATAAAATCAAATAAACAACTCAATTTATAAATTTCGGTCGCTACGCGAAAAAAACACAGAATCACCACCGAATTTTATTTATTTAGAAAAAAGGGAAAATAATAAAACCCTCTCTAAAGGTGAAAAAGATAGTCTCGCAACCAAATTCGGGTTCGGAAGTCGGTTATACGAGGGGAAGGTATTAGCATCACTCACATCCTTTGTACTCAACGGGAACATCCTAGATTTCCTAAGCGTGAATGTGTGTCGTTTATCTAAAAGTCTACTTGCTATAGGGGAAAATTGAGGTTTTTTTTATTAAGGTGCTCGCTAAGGATTGTGGCCCTTGTGCCTGCGTATCCTCATAATGAAATGAGGAATCAGAGCTCCGTAGTTCGGAGTAGAAAATAAGTGCTTGTTGGTTGATTTAACCTTGATAAAAAGGTTTTCGGGATGATGCCCTAAGGCGCAAAGAGTTTGATGAGTTGATGTTGTTTTTAGGGTTTTTGAAAAAGAGATGATTCTTGATTAGGATTGCACTAAAAACTATAGGTAGAGACGAATATTTCAAACTACCAAGCCGAGTGTCTCGTGTCCAAAATACTCAGAGTGAGTGTAGAAAAGCTCAATTCTCATTCCTTCTCCAGCACTAAAGGCACGTGGCGCGCAATCTTAATCGTATCTTATTGTGTTTTTAGAGTTTATTGAGAAAATGCCGATTGACGTTGGATCAAGGGTTTTATTAATGATTACAAAAAGGTTTAAGTGAAGAAAGGGAAAGGTTGATGGCAACGCAAAAAGCGATTGACTTACAAATTGAGTATGACTTGATGTATGGATCAAGAATGCTTTGGATTTGGTTGATGGCGATGCACAAGGCAATAGAGTTACAAGGGTTAAGAAAGTGGTGAGGTCGATCCCTAGTCCCTAAGGATAGTTAGTAAGCAAGACCAAAACAAAGAGAAGCGAGAAACTAAAGAAAGTACACCCAAAAGAGGGAGAGGGATACATGAAAATACAAGGGAAGTATTGATGCGAGAAATAAAATGTATCGTTGTCAGGTAGCCTAAGAGAAAGTCGTGTGTGTGCAAAGTGTCCTAAGCTAAGCAAGGAAAAGGAAATTGGAGGTTACATGTCTCTCTTTAACTTCAGGGCAGCGCCATGAACTAAAATCTTGATGATTAAAACCTTGAATCCCTAAGGATGCTCCAAGTCGAGTTAAGGTCAAAATACAAAGTACAATATTGTACGAAATATTCCAAATCATGCTAAGGTCAATCACATGGTCTATAATCCATGCTCAGGTCATACACAAAGTCCACGGTCCATTTATATCTCACAAATTTTTTTAGGTCTTTTCCATTTTATCATGTTTTTTAGTTTATTTTAACAAGATAAAGAATAAAGATCAAAGAAGAAGAAAAGGACATAAAGTAAAGCGTAAGAATGATAAAGTAAATTGCGAGAATATAAAGTGCAAGAATGTAAAAACTTATAAGTTAGATGGATTAGAAGTCAATAGTTAGTGGTTAGTGATCGATTAATCGCATCGGGACAATTTAGCGCTATGCTAAGCCATCATAAAGAAGTCGAGGTCCTCTCAAGAATGAATAATCAACTTATCAACAAGGGATGAAAATTGGGGCACCAAGAGCATCCATATCTGTGTGTTAATCATCACACCATCAAAATTCAAGTGTCGGGAAGTCAAAACCCTCTTACCAACCAAAGTCCAATCTTTTATTGGAAACTACTTAAAAGTTCACCCTTGTTGGCATCTTCTAATTTACCCTTTAAAGTTCAGTCTTCATTGGCAACTACTAAAATTCCTCCATGGTTGGCATCTTCATAATCTCCAAAAGTCTAAGCCCATTTGGTGCATAAGACCAAAAGTCCAATTTTCATTGGCAACCACCAAAGTCCATCCTTGTTGGCACCTTCATAAAACCTAAAGTCCAATTTCACTTAGCAATTCCTAAATTCAGTTCCCTGTAATACCCTTGATAGGAAGACCTATCCCAGCATACTCAAACATTTGCATTGTCACGTGCATGCATGACATGCATCATACATAACATTCCTGCCAAACAGGAATGGCATCATATCAATCATACTCAATCATATCAATTATTAGCATATTTATGCATGACCTATCTATCAAGAAACTTTACCAACCAGTCTTGTGCATTCATACATACATAAATCCCCAACATTTGCATCTTCACAAGTAACTTCATGCATCATGCAATGCATGTCATTTCCACCAAAAGTGGAACATCATATCATGACAGGATCCAAGATCAATTAGCAAGCATCCCAGCTAGTCTGCCTTCAAAGTTGGTTGTATTACTCTGAAAAAAGGTGATATCCTGCACCTGCTTATGGAATTTCTATTCCCCAATAATTCATTCTTCAACCATGCAGTTAATAATGATAATCCCTAGCATCCTTGCTCTTGTCGCTCCCCAAGCAGAGGTTATCCTAAAAAGTTTCTTGTGAACTTTCCCCTGCAGAGCTTTGTTGACCCTTTTCCTTCAAAAGGGAATTTTGCTTAAAATTGTTTTCCCCAATAGGTTTAATACCTGAGACACTGCTCTAGAGATCCTCTGAGAGCCTTAATCCATAAGGTACTGCTTTGTGCGATCCAGAGAGTCTCATATTTTTGCTGAGATGTTGTCTTAATGTCCTTGGAAGAGATTTAATTCATAAGGTACTTCTTCACATGGTCTAGGAAGTCTCATGCCCTTTTGTTGAGATACTGTTCTGGTATTATTTAAGAGCCTTGGTCCACGAGGTACTGCTTCATAAGAATTAGAAAGTCTCACATATAGCATTTGAGGCACTGCTCTGTTATTCCCAAAGATCCTTAATTCATAAGGTACTGCTTTGTGTGATTCATATAATCTCTTTTGTCTTCGAGATACTGCTTTGGCATCCTTGGAGAGCCTTAACTCATAAGGTACTACTTCATTTGGCCCAAAGAATCTCATGGTTTGGTTGAGATATTGTCCTTGTATCCTTGGAGAGCCTTAATCAATAAGGTACTGCTTCACATGATCAGAAAGTCTCATACCTCTGGCGAGATACTGCTTTATTATCCCCAAAGATCCTTATTCTATAAGGTAATGCTTTGTGTAATCTAGAGAATCTCATTTGTTGAGACACTGCCTTGGTTTCCTCAAAGAGCCTTAATGCATAAGGTACTGCTTCGCACGACCCAGGGAGTCTCATACCTTTTGTTGAGATACTGTTCTAGTATCCCTGTAGAGCCTTAATCAATAAGGTACTGCTTCATATGGTATAGGAAATCTCGTGCCCTTGGAGAGTCTTAGATTAAGAGATAGTTTCCCCTAGTTGGAATATCTCAATCGATAAGATGTCGTTTCATTGGTTTAGAGAACCTCATTTTCTCGTCTTGTGGAATTTTGCTCTAAATATCATTTGAGAACCTTAACCCAATAAGGTATTGCTTCATGCGATATAGAGAATATCCTTATTTTTATTAATCTACTTTAAAGGTACTCGGAGAGCCTTAGGTTATAAGGTACTGCTTCGTACGGCCTAGAGATTCCATTTGTGTTTGAGATACAGCTTTAGAAATCCAAAGAATCTCATGTTGTTTTACTCTTCCCGCATCATGTTGTTTCCATTCACCTTTGCATTTTTCTTATTGGTAGACAAATTTTGGGGTCTTCTTGTATCTAATTGACTTTTACCCTAAAAAATGAACTCCATGCGGTAGCTCATTCTCTCGGGTTTAAGGCAATTAGATAGGGGCATCTGTCATACCCCAAATTTGTCATACCTTTCTCAGCTTTCTCTCTGTAAGATCATCTGGCCTTTGGCCATAATCTTCTGAGAATTAGGTAATAGGATCTTGTGTGCGTATTCATCATGACTAACTAGTTTGTGCAGGTGCAGTAATTTCAAGTGTAGATGGTATTTATTTTCACAGTCAAGCATTTCAGGGCATGACCAATTGAGCCTGTTCAAAGCGGTCCAAGGGTTTCTATTTGATCTGAGCCTCATTGCTAGAACTCTTTCTTATTCATGGACCATCCTTGGATCATTGCTATGAAGATATCTTGGATGGATTGGTGGCCATACCTCATTAAAGTTAAGATCGGGCTTTAATTTCTTATGGTTCAAGGTATTGTTGTAAGTTATTCTTGAGGACATGGTGCACCAATCTTAAACTTGAGTTTGTTGGGCTTTGATGCACTATGGTTTAAAATTAATTTGGGCCATAGTTCATGATTGATTGCAATATGATGCTTCAAGATTTTGGGCGAGTTATTCTCTAAGAGTTTTGGCCATTGCTAAGAGCTTTATGGTTACAAAGTTCAAGGTGCCATTTCAAATTTGAATTCAAGCTATCAAACCATTCAAAATTACTAGTCTAAGTACAAAGAGTTCAAGACCTTTCCACATTCAAAATTCAAAGACTTTCATAAAATCCATATCATCGTCACTACAAAATTCAAAGAAGTTCAAATGGAAGGTTCATATTTTAAGGCCAAGCTCAAGTTGGATACAAGGATTCATCACGAGCTTAAGCATAAAAATTCAAGTTAACATTATGTCATCACTCCCAAAATTCCAAAATTAAGTTCACATCATACAAAATTCATTCAAAATTACAACACCTTTTCCACATTTAAAAATTCAAAGTTTTTCAAAGGGATTTTGCATGCTAGACTCAAAGTGTATAAGTTCAAATTCAAGATTGCAACATGATCAAGGTCCATTACTATTCAATATACAAGGTTCATCTCAATTCAAGGTTAGTTTCTACAAAGGAGAATGAGTTTTAAAGACCCTTTACAGAATGCAAAAATTGGGAAGGTCATAATTTCAAAGTGTACAAAATAGTTCAAAATGCCAAAATTCAACAACACACAAAATACAAGATAAACCAAAGTTCAATGCCTAAGAAGATAAAATCCAGCCACGACTTCTTCCAATCCCTTGTCCCATCTGTGTTGAGCTCGTGTTGGAGAGTTAAGGCGAACGAAGATTTGAGCAAGATACATCAATCTACTTCTGTAAGCTGCTAATTTTGACGCCTAGACTTTGTTCAGAAAGTAAGTTTGAAGATCTACCAGGATATTTCGACAGGAGTGTGTTTGAAGAAGGTCAGTCAAAGATCAATGTTAATTGGAGGAGCAGATTTGGAGATTTTTTCTAAGTATTAAAAATACTTCGACAGATTGGTGATAAGGCCATTTTCGATGGATGTTTTGAAATTCGAATTTAAGAGGGAGACTCATTTTGAAAACCAGACGCGTGGAGCGCATCCAGGGCGAAAAGGCATGCAAGACGCCATGTGTCATCATTTGGAGAAATAGCTGTTATTGACAGTTATTTCGATTGTATATAAATAGGGAGTCCTAACGTTTAGATTTCCGTGTGTGTTCAAAATTTGTACAAGTTACTCAAGAATACTCAAAGTAACCGTGTGAGAGAAAAGAGTAGTTACTGAGAAAATGTCGTTTGAGAAACACCAGTTTTATTCCTTAGATTTTAATGAAGTTTTAAGTTATTCATTTACAATTCCTTTTCATTCTTGCACTTTTATTCTTGCAATTTACTTACATTTCGCCATTTCTTTCAAGAAACAAAGTTCTTATTACTTTTAGTCGAAAAACATTTGTTGACGAAAACCATGATAAATCCAGTAAACAAAAGGTTTTATTTTAACACAAATTGTCAAGATTGTTAAAGCACATTGTCCTAGGATTTGTTTGATCGGTCCTGCAAGCAAACTAATTTTTTCATAAATTAGGAGATCAGCGATTGTTTGCAAATTTTCTAGGCAAACAAATTGGCACGCCCAGTGGGACATTGTACTATTAACAATTGAAAACCTTTATTTTACATTTTACTCGTACGAAACTTTCTTCGCTTCGTTGCATGAGACTAAGGAGTGGTAAGATAGCCATAAATAACGAAGAAAGACCCAAAAGAAGACGAGTACGCAGAATGGCGAATCCAAATCTGCCAAACAATCAGATTTTTATGAATAATGAAGTACCAACCCCTAATCCATCGACTAAGGGCAATACCGCCTCAATATCAGTATCAGAGGATATGCCATCAACAGCGAGTTCGACACCTGTGCATTCGATTCCCCAGAGTGCGCCTAGTTTTTCAACTATGGGACCCCAAATGCCTCAAATGACTTCTCCCCCTTCAGGGAGTATGTACAGACCCTTTATATCTGGTTTTTCGATGCCTCTAAATCGAGAACAACCATATGGAATGCCAACTTCAGTAATAGCAAGTTTACATAATGCGCCATCAGCGTTTACGGATCCAACGACGAACGTAACTTCGCCTTTGCAAGGGTCCGGTTCTGGTGTGAACCATATGGGTAGAAATAGCCAGCCTTTAGGAACGGGATATCAAACTTATATGCCAAACATTACCAATAATTCTGTACAAGTAATTAGGCAAAAAATGGATGAGAGCAACCATGCACTACGCCAAAATTGCTTTTTGGCAGCACAACATAGACATCGCTTTTGATCAAAAGCGCTGCTATATGTTTTAAAAAAACACGCTGAAAAAAAGCGCTGCCTAAAGGCCTACTTTAGATAACGCTTCCTAAAAGCGCTGTTAAAAGCCATACAAATGTGACACCTTAGAAAGCGCTTTCAGGAAAGCGCTGCTAAAGGCACACTTTAGAAAGCGCTTTTAAAAAGCGCTGATAAAGGCCTTACGTAGGTCACACTTTAGAAAACGCTTTCTGCAAGCGCTGCTATAGGCAATTAAAAAAAAGCGCTTTCATAGAAAAAGCGCTGCTAAAGCTAATACATAAGAAAGCGCTTTCCAAAAGCGCTGTCTTATGTTATTATTTCATAAATATATATTAAAAAACTTTTCATTGTTTCAGAAGCCCTAATCATTTCTTTTCTTTCTCCTTCTCTCTCGCGACTTCTTCCTCCGCCGTTTCTTCCCCTCTCTCGCGACTTCTCCCTCCGCACTGTTCGTCTTCTCTGACCGACATTCCTCTGTCCGTCTTCTCCGACTGGCACTGCTCATCTGTTCGTATCTCCATCTTCTCCGACCGGCACTGTTCATCGTCTTCTCTTGAGGGTTTGTTCTTGAGCATCTTGTTTTGTTTTTGTTTTGTTTTTAGTTTAAATGTGTTGAATTTGATTTTGATTTTGATTTTGAAATTGTTGTAGATTAGTTTTGATTTTGAAATTGTTGTTGTAGATTAGTTTTAACAAAACAAGTTTCAATGACATAGGAAGTTTCAACGACCTGCGCAATACTTTAACATGAGCACTTCCTAAAAAACTCCATGACCAAGAAGGTGACCGAGAAAATGAAGAAGGACGGTCCAAATGTTGCAATATCTGCTGCATCATCAATCGGAGCAACCTTGTCCGGGAAGAAATCTATGACAAAGATGAAATCCCTCACAAAAGACCGCGCTCCAAAACGTGATTTTGGTGCAGATGTTGATGAGGACTGGGATGAAGACTGGTTCAATTTCCTTCATTCAGGAGGCTGGAGAGAGAGCGATTAGCTTCTAGAAGAGAAGTTGTATTTTGTTGTTGTTTTGATTGTCCCCTTATATGGGTGTTAGTGATTTTTCTGGTCTTCAGGCTCTCTTTTTAATTGTATTGTACAATTCTGGCTCATTTGAAGCATTTTATATAATATGTCGTTTTTCCTCCTGCAAGGAATTACCCTTTCAGGAGTTATTTTGTTGTTTTTTATTGTCTCTTTTTAATTGTACAATGTTTTGGCTCATCTGAGGCATTTTATATAATATGTCGTTTTTCCTCCTGCAAGGAATTACCCTTTTATGTACCAAGCGTTATTTTTTTGCTTTTTTGTTTTCTGAGACTTTATATTAGCTCAATCACTCAGACGTACACAAGAAGCCCCACTTTAGAAAGCATAAAAGGCTAGAAAAAGCGCTGCTAAATGCCCAATTTAGAAAGCGCTTTTCTAGAAAAAGCGCTGCTAAAGGCCTACATTAGAAAGCGCTTTTCCAAAAAAAAAGCGCTGCTAAAGGCCTACATAAGGCAGCGCTTTTGCATAAAACAAAAGCGTTGTCTTTACTTATAGCAGCGCCACCTTAGGCAGCGCTTTTAAGCCCTGCTAAAAGCCAAAAAAAGTGGTGTCTTTTCCCTTCTGTGGCATAGTGATTATATAGTCCAGATGTTAGCCCAACAGATGGGGGTTATATTTAACCCTTTGATCCAAAACACGACACAAACGAATCAACAATTGGCAGCACAGATGACGCGCATTGCTGATTTCTTTGGAGTCCCCCAACCTCCCCCAAGGGAACAGGTAGTTCAGAACCCAAGGGTAGCCGTCGAAGAAGAACCTACCATAAATCAAAGATAACCAAACATCCCTCAGGCGAAAGTTTTGAACCAAGGAGGGGCAGTCGAACCACCAGGGGTCGAAATCCCTGTTCAACAAGAACCAAGGGTGTTGCTAGTAAACCGAAACCAAAATGTCGACAATATTATACAACAAATGCGTTGTAATGATATACTGGCAGAGAATAATTTGGTTGCCTTGGTCGAAAGAATTATGGTGCGAAATGGGATGAATGTAGGATTACAGAGACCCAGTTATACTTCCCCTTTATCAGAATATATTTTGCAGCAAGAACTGCCCCATAGATCGAAAGTTCCAAAGTTTACAAAATTTTCAGGGGATACTAGTGAATCGACGGTCGAACATGTGGTGCGGTACTTAATTGAAGCAGGAGAAATATCGCACAATGAGAATTTGAGAATAAAATAGTTCCCTAGTTCCCTAACGAAGAATGCTTTTACTTGGTTCGCCACATTGCCTGCGAAATCGATACATACTTGGACCCAGTTGGAGAGATTATTCCATGAACAATTCTACATGGGACAGACGAAGATAAGTCTGAAAGAATTGGCTAGCGTTAAGAGAAAGTTCTCAGAGCCAATTGATGATTATTTGAATAGGTTTAGGTTGCTTAAGGCATGGTGTTTCACACAAGTTCCTGAACATCAGTTAGTCGAAATGGCCGCTGGTGGCCTTGACTATTTAATCAAAAAGAAATTAGCTACCCGGTACTTAAGAGACATGGCCCAATTGGCTGATAGGGTAGGACAGGTCAGACGACTAAAAGCCGAGAAACCTAGGGCTAATAAAAATAAGAAAGAAAGGGTAGCATATGTCCGAGTTTGTGAGGATGAAGACGAAGAAGGGCCATCAAACTTCGACGAACAAGAAGTCGATTTGGCAGAATTAAAACAGGGGCCACCATATGCATGCAAAGTTTTAGCTCCGTCGAATGGGAAAAACCCAGTCGAATCGGAAAAGAACGACAAGTTCCCCAAAAGAACTTATACGTTCGACGTCACCAAGTGTGACGAAATATTTGATTTGTTAGTCAAAGATTGCCAAATGATAGTGCCTCCTGGTACTAAAGTGCCTCCTTTAGAACAACAGAAAAAGAGAGGTTTTTGCAAGTACCATAATTTTTTGGGTCATAAAACGTCTCAATGTTTCCTTTTCAGGGATCTCATGCAGAATGCAATCAGCGATGGAAGACTCAAATTCAGAGATAAGTTGAAATCCCAGGCGAAGGTGGTTTCAAACTCTTTGCAAGTGGTGGAGGCCCACTATGCTGAGCCATCCACAGTGAACATGGTCGAGGTTACTGAAGGCTTCGACGACAATGTGAACATGATTAAGGCTACTGATGGATTCGACAACAACGTGAATATGGTGGAGGTTGCTGAGGATCCCGCCAACAAAGGTGACATGATTGAAGTTACAACTGACTTCGTAAACCAGGTTGTGATGGTTAGGGTTACTGAAGACCTTGACGTAAAGATCATTGAGAACTACATTGTTGAGGCCCCTGAGGGCGTCAACAACGAAACTACTGACAGTTTCGTCCAAACCAACAACGAAACTACTGACGGTTTCGTCCAAATCAACAACAAAACTACTGACGGTTTCATACAAATCAATAATGAAACTGCTGAAGGTTTCACCAAAGTCAACAATGAGACCACTGAAGGGAAATTAACAAAGGAACTACTGAAGGTTCTTACAAACAAGCTGCTGTTGGTATTCTCCGAAGGACCATGGAGGATCCAAAAAACAAAGTTGTCAGATTCGTCAGCCCGCAGGTTACCAGAAGTTCACTTCCAAAGGTGCTAACAAAGAAAATCTCTAAGGACTTCAATCGTATGAAGAAGGAACATGAGGTCAATGAAGGCCTCAGTTTGAAGTTGAATAAATTGAGCATGGACACAGAGACACTTGCCAATGTAAACATGGTCGAAGTGGCTCAGAACATGTCAATGCAAGTCGACGAAGAGCGTCGACGTGAGGAGTACCATAAACTGGCGTATCCCAAGGAGGAAGAGAATCTGGCAGATTTCATACATAGATGCCAGAGGAAAAGATCTGAGGTAATGCTTTGCCCTCGTTGCAGTGTCGTCTTCGACAAAAAGGCTGCACAAAACTTAGAGGGAGTGGAGAGAGCAAAAAGAAGGGGAAATTGGAGTCCTTCTGGAAAAAGATTCGACCCCAGAAGAGGGGACCAAAGCAGGGAGAAGTTAGGGGGAAGATACCCTAACACGTTCAAACCTACAAATAAAACTCCAAACGACAGGTGGGTCAATCCAATCCGACAAGCCCAAGGAAAGGGGAAATGGAAGGATTTCGAAGTACAACAAGGATCTTCCGTATCATACAGGAAAGAATTCCAAAAGTCAAAAAAGGTGACTTACCCTTCTGAAAATTACAAGGGCAGGAATCCTGTGACGAAGTCACAGTGGAGGACGTACCAACGTCGAAAGAAGGCCGAGAAGGAGGCTGCAAGAAAAGCCAAGCCAGAAACCAACATCAATGTTCAAACTTCAACTCAGAAGGAAGAAGTGAAGGTCGAGAAGCCACCTATTACTCCAGTACAAGCATTGTCAAAGGAGGAAGTAACCAAGGATGATGAAATGACAGACGATTTTAACTCAGAGTCAGAGGCATCATTCGACGTAACGTGTAACGTCGTCTCAGTGCTCCCTAGGGAGTATGATCAAATAATGGAAGTCGAAGAGGAAGAGGAAGTTTTGGAGGTCGAAACGGCCAGACACAGGCCCGTTTGCTATTATATCATGAACAACGGATGTGTTGAAGAGCAGAACGCATTTTTCGAAAGGCCAGATGCCTCAATGAGGAACCACTTGAAACCCCTATTTATAAAAGGAAAAGTGGGTAATATAGGGGTGAATAAAATTTTGCTCGATGGAGGAGCGACTGTCAATTTGATGCCGCATTATATGCTTAAGAAAATTGGAAAAGATGATTCCGACACCAAACCTCATAACATGGTGTTGTCGAATTATGAGGGAAAAGTAGGAACCACTATGGGTGTGATACAGGTAGATCTAACTGTAGGAACCATTACGAGGCCGAGAATTTTTATGGTGATTGCGTCAAAAGAAAATTATAACCTTCTCTTAGGCAGGGAGTGGATACACGACATTGGTGTCGTCCCTTCGTCAATGCATCAACGAATAACAATGTGGCGCGCATACGGGATTGTTGAAAATATAGAGGCTGACCAGAGTACTTTCTGGCTGAAGTAAACCAGGTGGATAGGCGAAGCTTCGATAGGAATCTAGCTCACATAGCTCCTTGTAGCCCAACCACCTTCGACATGACACCAACGGACAACGCTTTCTGCTCATTATACCTTCATCCCGCCCACGGGTTTCAATGGGATAGAGAGGTAGTTAGTGAAGAAGACTACATTTTTAGAACCTGACACATCCGGCCAACTGGATGGGGAAGCAAATTCAGTGACAATGAGTGAGTCACTAGTTCTCGAAAAGATCGCGGCTTATATAGCCGAGAATAAACTCAAAGCGGCCTTAGAGGCCGAAGTAAAGTACATGGTTGTCGAAGCCAGTGAAATCGAAGCAGATCAACAAGGTATTGGAAAGAATTTTGATATGGATCAACTTGATAATGATCTAGGAGATTTGCAAAACCAGAGGCTCGACGCGATTTATGACGATGAGCCATTGGGCTTTGAGAAGGATCCATTAGCAGCAAACATCAAGATGATGGCACAGGATCCACTCGAAGAAATCGACTTCGGATCGGGGGCAGAGAAAAGACCAACCTACATCAGTTCGAAAGTGAGCCCTCAACTCAAGGTCGAAATAGTCCAGTTACTGAAGGAATTCAAGGATTGTTTCCCATGGGACTACGACGAAATGCCCGGGCTGGATAGAAGTCTGGTCGAATTAAGGTTGCCAATAAAACCTGGGAGGAAACCTGTTAAGCAAACTTCAAGGAGATTCGCCCCAGAAATCCTCTCGAAGATTAAAGAAGAAGTCGAAAGACTCCTCAGATGCAAGTTCATCCGTCCGACCAGGTATGTCGAATGGATTGCTAACATAGTTCCTGTAATAAAGAAAAATGGCAAATTGAGGGTATGTATTGATTTTTGAGATTTGAATTCTGCTACCCCAAAGGATGAATATCCTATGCCAGTGGCGGAAATGCTCGTCGATTCTGCCGCAGGCCATGAGTACCTCAGTATGCTTGATGGGTACTCTAGTTATAACCAAATTTTTATTATTGAGGAGGATTTTCCTAAAACGGCGTTTCGATGCCCTGGAGCCTTAGGCACCTACGAATGGATGGTTCAGGCGGTGGCAGTTAAATTTTTGACCCATGATCTTCTAGAGACTAGGGTAGTGATGATGAAAAATCTTAAAACGTGGGCTGAAGAGACGTTTTAGGAAAAGTGCAATGATGACTCTGACGTTACAAATGTCTAGTCATATGAACAGTCATATGTTGAATTATTGAAGGCGTCGAATTGTATTGGCAAAAAAATGCTTTTCTCCCTTTGTCGAAAATGCATTTTCTGGGGGGCAGTTTATAAGTTGCTAATTTCGACACCTAGATTTGTTCAGAAAGTAAGTTTGAAGATCTGCCAGGATATTTGGACAAGAGTGTGTTTGAAGAAGGTCAGTTGAAGATCAATGTTAATTGGAGGAGCAGATTTGGAGATTTTTTCTAAGTATTAAAAATACTTCGACAGATTGGTGGTAAAGCCATTTTCGACGGATGTTTTGAAATTCAAATTTAGGAGGGAGACTCGTTTTGAAAACCAGACGCGTGGAGCGCATCCAGGGCGAAAAGGCATGCAAGACGCCATGTGTCATCATTAGGAGAAATAGCTGTTATTGACAGTTATTTTGATTGTATATAAATAGGGAGTCCTAGTGTTTAGATTTCCGTTTGTGTTCAAAATTTGTACAAGTTACTCAAGAATACTCAAAGTAACCATGTGAGAGAAAAGAGTAGTTACTAAGAAAATGTACGTTTGAGAAACACCAGTTTTATTCCTTGCATTTTAATGAAGTTTTAAGTTATTCATTTACAATTCCTTTTCATTCTTGCAATTTACTTACATTTTGCCATTTCTTTCAAGAAACAAAGTTCTAATTACTTTTAGTCGAAAAACATTAGTTGACGAAAACCATGATAAATCCAGTAAACAAAAGGTTTTATTTTAACACAAATTGTCAAGATTTTTAAAGCACATTGTCCTAGGATTTGTTTGATCGGTCCTGCAAGCAAACTAATTTTTTCATAAATTAGGAGATCAGTGGTTGTTTGCAAATTTTCCAGGCAAACAACTTCATTCTTCATACAAGCTTCTTGAGCAAGCTGCTACTTCTGCTCAGTTCCTTCCACTTCAAAGGAGTTTGGATCAATTCAAAGAATTGTCGAAGAAGCTTGAATCCAAGATAGCAAGAGCTGAGGCGCCGTCACAGTTCATTTCCGCAACTAGACTTCTTTCCCGCAAAGATAGATGCGGAACGGCTTGCAAAGGATCCGAAGCCATTTGAGTTACAAACAACTTTGGAGATTGTTTTTCTTTCATCGAAGCAATAATGCTGAGGAGATCCCTAGCAATAACGGCACTGGAAGTTCAAAAACCACTATTGAGATAAAAACCAAAATATTAGATTCACAATTTATTCCCTCAAAGTTGATAGACAGGTGCCAAGAAAAGTTGATAAACATTGGAGTGATATCAGAAAGATAGCGTTTAATTTGCCAAGGTAAAGTTCTTAATTACATACCATGTTAAAGATGGACACACATTCACTACAAGGAAATCAGAGATTAGCTATGTCAAAAATCGTAGCAAATTTGAAGGGAAACTCTATCAAATAGAGTTAGCTAGAGATTAGTTGCGGATTAACTTCAGAAAATGTCGTAGCTTGGATTGGGTGGCTAATTATCTAGAGCAAATTTTTCTAGCAAAACTCAAACTAATATTTTGTAATTCGCAGCTAATCCACATTTAAATCGTAGCAAAATACCAGCCTTCTATTATGTTTCCAAACAAAACAGCTAAAACTTCACCTCAAAAAAATCATAGCAAATCTCAAGCTAAATAAGGCTATATTAGTTTTTTAATTTTCTAATCAAAACCGATTAGGCTTTAAATTATAAAAAATTATTCCTAAAAAACTACTTTTGAAGACATCATATTTGTTGATAATTAAGCATTGGTTTAAATAAAATAATCTAAAATTAATGATTTTTCATTTAAGATTATATTTAATTAGTTGAATGAGAACACTAGAAGCAATTTCATATTAATATATCTTCAATGGGACAATGACTAATCCATTAATAAACTACAAGATACATATTTATCCTCATCTCAAAGAATATTTTAAGAAAAATCTTAGTGTTCACCATTCAGATGTTCTAAGAAGAATCAACAATAAGGGTTATGTTCAAACCATTATGCGCTTGGACATTAAAACTCAGAGCACGATGCAAGCAAAATCAACTCTGAACACTTGCAACAGTCATTGCTTCTTCTTCTCTCGTTCTCTTCCAATCCATTATAATCTCTTGAATATTTTCTTCGGCAATTTCAGTTCGATTTTTTTGGCAAGGCCTGTAGCTACTAACAAAATCATCTTTCTGGCTCGGAATTTGGCTTACTGTTTCTTCATGAGCAGCCATTTGTTCGACAAATTCACTATTAGGACATGCGATGAGATCTCTATACTTTCCAAACTCCGCTATTTTCCATCTTTCATAACCTAACAAAAAGTATATAAATCGGTGAGACGCGAGTTCAGTCAAATAGGCGCAGAAATTTTCTACGACGACACACAAGTGTTCAGTATAGCTTACCAAAATAAGATCAGCAGCTTCCAAGAATTCTAGTTGATGTGTAGCATAGACAACGGTTTTATCGTATAAAAGTTTCATAAGACATTTCTGCACAAAATTTTCACTTCTTGTTAAGTTCTTATAATTTAATGAAAGTGTAATTAGAAAATGCATGAAAGAAGAAGAAAAAGTAGTCATTGGCACCACTAACCTTAAACAAATGACATCAGAAACTATTGGTCCATTATTGGTCCATTATTGATATCAAACTTTTTCATGTTGGCATGGATATTTGAGACAGTGAAATAGAGAACTTTGAGAAAATTGTAAGACCCATCACCGAGAATCATAGCAATGGAAATGAAAACCTGGAGCAAGGGATAAAATCTGATAAGGTCTAAAAACAAATACTCCATTGAGGTTCTTTAATTAATTCTATAGCTAAACATAAACCTTATAACCATTGAGACTCTTCATGCTACTTTCTTTTATACTTGCAGGGAACAATTCTCCTTTTAGTCCTCTAATTAATGGCCACATGATGCCCCATGAAACCACAACACCAAGAAGTAATGATAAATTTACAAGATGAGAACAGATCATTCCTGCTCCAACATAAGTCATACTAAAATCGAAGTAAAATCTGCAAAATTATAGCGCTTTAATTAGCAACAATTACATAATTATTTCACATGTAGTTGAGAACTTTTAGTACTGCTAGTAGTAGAACATAAAACAAGGGAGAACTCACGAGTTTTTCCATGCTTGCAATCCAAAAGTAGGAAATTGAACAAATCCATAAGTATATCCACCAGTAAAGAACCACTGAAAGAATGCCCAGACAAAGCTTGATGCAATAATTTCATGAATCCATGAACCTGCTTCCTGCAAAAAAAGTTAAACTAGTTTGAGAAACTCCAAAAAATTAAAACTAAAATAAAAGAAAAGACGATACATGTTCATACTTGGCCATGACATCTCCTTTAGGTGTATGGAATCCATAATTTAGTTCTTATACTTGGCCAGATTGCATCCATGGACTTTGCGGTACATAGCTTCTAGTCCCATAAACTTTAGTTGTTGCACCAGAAACCAATGAAATCTCGCCAAGCATACTACAAAGCAAGCTCGATTTTCCAGACCCTACCGGACCACAGACCGCAACCTTTTGACCTTTATTTATAATTAATTTTTCCACAATATGAATTGTTGGTTTCTTGAGAATTGGATGATTTTCTTCCCATGCATATTCTCCCGGCTTTACTTCAACAGCAACCGTTGAAGTTTTGGAAGCATGCTTATTCATGAACTGATTTTGATCTTCCTATATGAATTCCTGAATTCGATCAACCGAAAATTTTGTTTGAGTTATCATGGAAATAAGTTCAGGCAAATTGTAAATCGGTTCTTGCAATATACGACCTAATGCATCAGCTACTCTTGGGTGTCTTTTAGAAACCTCAATCAATTCGTCAACTCCATTCTTAAACTCTTCCGTTACTTGGCCATTATTGTTCTTTCTTCGCCTCATCCAACTTCGATCGGGTCTCATGATTACAAAAAGCTATCTGTGAGATAAAGTCAAAGCAATTTTTATACAATATCACCCAAACAACAAAATGATATCAATGCATGATCCTTTCTAGCCCCAACAATTTTGAATGAAGGTGTGTTTGATGTCTACCAAATGTTCCTGACACACACATGAATATAGTGATAAACAGGGCATACTGTCTCTGTAAATGAATATGTATAAACTAATATTATCATAAAATAATCTGATAGATCCATAATAGAAAAAGAAATCCTATCATGACACGATACATATACCTAATAGACTTAACTACATACATACCTTTAATAAGAGAATAGAAATTTCAGAAATCCACAACAATTGAAATATTATTTTTCAGAATATATAGAAATAAATAGACATAGGATTGCATATGAAAATTGTTCATACACAAGTTAAAAATATAAAAAACAAGTGAACTCTTTAAAAGAAAGTAAATCGAGAAAACTCACTTAGGAACAGCAATAGCAGTCAGAGCTAATATTGGTACATCTGGTATGTGGGTTCTCAGAGTTGAAAGCTTTTCGTAGCTAGGCATGTCCTCAAATACAAAATTGTAGCAACAAAAGTACTAAATCACTAATATCAGGAGAAATATTGTAGCAACAAATCACTAATATCAGGAGAAATATTGTCAATTTTAACAATATCATTGAAGCCTCAAAGAGTATCAATAAATCCAAACCAAAGGAAATTATATATTATAAAACATGGGAGATCAAACCTTGTTTGTTCTTGTTCTCAATAATCCATTCCAATTGATGATGTAATAGCTTACAGAAATAATAATATTATCTTTTGTTCTATTGTTTGCAAAAGACAACAATTGAATAAAACGCTCATAACTAAGCTTATTTCTACATAATTTAGAAGAATAATACGTTATAACAATATTGTTAGATGGTGTTTAATCAAATGATACTAACTTGTAAATCTTAGAAATTTTGAGGAAAAGAACAAATATGAGAGTAGACCTTGTAGAAAAGCACACTAGCGAGTAACTATAATACAATATCAATCTCTCTGAATTTTCAACTTACTATGAAAACAATTTCTTTTTCCCTTTCACTGAACTACATATATATAATTTTACAAATGATTGAGGAGGGTATGTATGCTGCAACTATTAATTAACTGCTTAAGCATATTTTAGAGTTTTTCAACCAAAAATCCAATAACAGGCTTAATTTTGGAATTATTTCAGTAATCTACAAGCCAGTTCAGAGATACCTAAACAGAATTATTTCGTAAGATTTATGTTCTCATCAGTGAATGTCTCAGAACAAACATTACACTAATGTTTCAAATATTCAACATAGTATAAACCTGTGTAAAAGTTTTGTTGTATTTGTCTCCTATTTCAGTGATCTTGTTCAGCAAAGGTTTGAGCTGCTATATAAAAATGTAAAAGCACTTGAGGAAGCTAGCATTATTGGTAAAATTTATTGGATCTTCAAATTTCAGAAAAATAGTAATGGACGTGTACCGTTGTAAGGAATTCTGGAGTATAAATTCTGCCTCGAGGTCCACTTGGGGGCTTTTCAGGAGTATACTTTCCGGTTAGAACACCTCACAAGACTTATTTACACTTAGTGATTGAAAGAATTCAGAAATATACAATTAGCAAAACACTCAAACAAGAAAACACAAAACTGATCCTAGTTCTTCCTACCATCATCAGAAGCGCTATGATTCACTAACTGTTAATATGAATTGCAAAATAGAACAACAATTTGACAGAAATGACTTACTTGATTGTTGGAGCCGGATAGCGGCTGTAAAAGAAACCTTTGTTATCATGCGTCCAACTAGTAGAAGAAAACTTTACCTGAATGAAATTGAAACACAATGAATCAATCATGATTCATTACTATCATTATTAAAACAGTATGAGATATTGTTATTACTACTCACCCAAGACAAAGTATCAGGTTGGACAAGCTTGTCATGAACACGCATGACCTTTATAGTAGCCCAATCACTACCACTGGAACTGAGTCCATAAGCCAAAAACTTAGCATCTTTACTAACCGAGAAGCTGTTAAGTGAAACAGTGCCATCTTCACTAAGAACATTGGGATCAAGTAAAGCCTCAGCTTCACCCTCAAAACTATCCTGAAATTAATAAACATGAATTCATAAATATGTTTTCTACATGACTTTTTGGCAACTACTATAAAATAATGTGAAAGTGAAAGGTAACCTGAACATAGAGGACACTCTGAGATTGAAGACCGGTATTGTGGAAGTAAAAGTATTTATCAGCTCTTTTAAAAGGAGCACTATAACGAGGATGATCATAGATCTTTTTGATTGTATCACCAAGTTTAGCTCTAACATCGATAGTCTTCAACACTGAATCCGTTAAAGTAACCTGTTTCTATACAAACTCTTTAACTTCTTCAACATCAGGATTTTCAAGCCACCGGTAAGGGTCGGGAATGTTAACGCTGTGATTGTATCAGGGCCAGCCTTAGAAGTTAGAACATAAAACTACTTGAAAGACTAAATTCAAATATATAATTATGAGACTACAACTCGTACGGAAGACAAATCGAACATAAGAGATTAGCCAGTTGTTAGCATTATTTCAGATTAGATTAAAATGCTGCTGCAGCTAACATACAAATCAAAATTTGATCTAAATACAAGCTAATCACATTCTTCAGTTTCACACAGCTTCAGTAACTTATAAAATAACATGAAAACACTAAATACTTGAACATTCTTCAGTTGTTTACATTTCTAACTTAATATAAAAATTCATTATACAAAAAATCTAATGAAATCATGAAGTACGTAGAGAGAGTATGCATACTCTTTGAGGAGCTGGTTGAAGAACAAGAAGACATACGTGATTAGAAGTTCTTGCCGATGATCCTTGAAGAGTTGGTCAAAATGTGGCTCACACTAAAAAACACCTTTCATTGAAGAATAATTACTCAGCTGAAACAGAAAAAGATCAAAACATCAATTCAAGAGTTCAACAACAATCAACAACAATAACAGAAAATTCAGCATCACTATGCACATCAAAACAGAAGCGAAAAGACGAAAGAAATCGGTTGAAACATTTTGAGGCGTTTTATCGAACACCTTGCGGGCAAGACCAAAAGCCCTATTTCTGCATTTTTAACACGTAAACATTCCTCCATTTAGCTTCATAATGTTGTATGCTAGTGTTAACTTAATTTAGAATCAATACCGAAAAAAAAACCAGAGAAACCAATTGAAAGCGTAATCAACATGAAACTGTGAAGCTTACCGTAAAAGTGCACCAAACCATGAGCATTCTGAACCGAAGAAGTTCTTAACCATAACCAAAACATAACTGAACGATGCAGTGAGATTACGAATCGCGTTTGGGTTTGCGAAGAAGCAATCCGGCTGCAAAATCGCGTTTGGGAAAAAGCACTTTCGTGTTGGAGGCCTTCCGGGAGAATCGCGTTTGAGAAAAAAGCGCTTATGTGTAAAATTCTTCACGTTTTACCGTTTTCGAATGTTTTGCTTCTTTCAAGTAGTGTTTCAGCAAATTATTTCCTCTTATGTTTCATGTAACTAAAATAAGTAAATAAAATTAATAAAAAAAGAATTAGTGATGGTTCTTGTAGTGATTATATGATTGTCTTTTAAATAGGAATTAGCTACAAAATTATTTTGTAGTAAAATTATGGTAGCTAATCCTACATTTTCTTACCGGGATTGCTTCTGGTTGTGAAGCAACCTAAATCTGCCACCTCCCAGAAGTCTACTCGATCACGTAGTGACTAAAACAAATTCAAGCACAAGCCATGGTCATAATACTCAAGTCGTTTTAGGTGTCTTTATTGAGTTTAATATTCCTGTTCACAACGATGGAATTCCACCCGAAACAAATAGGATCGTTCCCTCCGTTCTGGGCTCTATCACTGGACTTCCAAATTTCACAAGTGATGGTGAAGGTATTTTCATCAAAGAGCATGGATATGATGCATTTCCAATCCCTTATAACTTTCTCGCAACTCGACGAATCAACTATCACGCAGTGAAAGCATCCTACAGCACAAGGGAATAACTATTAATTAGTTCCCAAGAATGAGTAAGCTGAACCCAATACAACATACTCCCTCCGTCTCATAAAAAGTGTCTCATTTGCACTTTTTCTTTGTTTTAAAATTATTGTCCATTTACATTACCAATACAACATTTATTATTATTTTTCCACTACTATACCCCTATTTACTAGCTTTCACTTTATTCAACTACTCTATTAACAATATTTAATAAGGGTATTATAATAAATGATATTAGTTTTTTCATTAAAACCAATACATCTAATCATTTTCTTAAGAACCATGAATTGTCCAAATAAGACATTTTTTATGACATGGAGGGAGTAAATAAAAAACGGAAATGAAAAGTCAACATCATTCATTATACAAACATAGTACCCTTTGTTTCCAAAACATCCACAGACATAATGAATTGGAAATGTAAAGAAATTCGGACGTGTTTGGACATGTTATCAACTTTAGGTCTTGGCCCATGTTTTTTTATACCTTTTTAGCATGTTTTTTTCTTTTCTAATTGTTAATTTTTATTTTAGTTTTGATGTTAATTTTGTGATTTATTTTTAATAGAGAATGTGTGATTAAATTCATGATTAATGTTTGGTTAAAAGTCTGATTATTTTGCAATTTAAGTTAATTGCTAATTCACAGCTTAAGTCTGCGATTAAATCATCGTGTTAGAATTATGAAGATATGAGTTGTTTATTATAAGTCTTGTGATGTGCATCCGATGATGATTTATACATAATTTTGATATATGTGCTTGATGATCGCCCTGAATGTTGGATGTTATTGATTGCTTGCCCACGATTTCCATGTCCCCTTAGGTCCTTGATTCAATCTTATCTTCGATGAATTAAATTAGGGTAGACATTTAAATTTTAGGTTCAAATTTGTTGCATGATAACATTAGCGTAGTCTCTCCCTTAATTTTAATCTTAGGACCGTAGTATTAGGTTAGTTTCCCTTCTTAAAATTAAAATCTTTTCTTCACAAAAAAACAAAAACATTTTAACTAAATATGATAAGTATCATGCGCCATGAGCATTAAGTATATAGGAAAAGATGAGTAGGAGGTTTTCCTTACCTCTTCTTAAGGTATTTTGTATGTGGTACGCCTGTACCAATTGTACAGAATACTCACTCCTATTATCATGGACTTTAGTGTGATGCTTATCTTCAACTGTTTTCCAAACCCTAAAAAACACTTCACAAATCCAAATCTTTTTGCCTTTGGACTTTTCCGTTTAAATCCTTTTCAATAAGGGCATGCTACCTAGCAGCGTCAATAAAAAACAAACAAAAACATTTTCAACAACAACTACGAAGTTTTAATTGCCTCTGGGATACGTAAGCACTGAATTGTAAATTCAGACAAACTCAATGATAAAAAAATCTCTTTTTTTCCCTCAAGTAATCATCCACATTCCCTTAGCAAGCAGTATGGTTTGGAATAACTTTCATTCATAGACAACTTAGATGGGTCACATCGAGTACGATGGATGTAGGAAGTGTTAGCACATTCTCCTTACATAACCGACTTTCGAACCCAACATGGTTGCGATGACCATACCACATCCTTTTTCCCGTGGGTTTTCTCGATATTTTTCCTTTCCCTTCTTGGGAATAAATAAAGTTCGGTGGTGACTCTCATAAATCCATCGGTAATCGTGCAATCATTGTTTTGCGCATTGAGAAGATCGTATTTTTCGAGATACAACAAAATGGTAGGAATAATTATTAGCCTTTAGATTTAAAAATATATGGTTGAGATATGTGTTACTCTTTCATCATTTATCTCATGTTCAAATAAATGATGAAAGAGATATACATGTTCATTAAATGAATATTTTAATCTCAACCATTGATTTTTAAATCTAAGGGCTAATAATTATTGTTACCATTTTCATATAAATATATATATATATATATATATATATATATATATATATATATATATATATATATATATATATATATATATATATATATATATATTGATCGTATCTAGATCAGACAATTATTCGGTGGCCAGCAACGTCGTATGGACTTCAGCTACGGTGAGGTTGAAAGAAGGGGGGTGTACCTGTAAGGTACTCCGACGATCAAGTAAGGCAAGGGTCACAAGTAAAAGTAAGTACAGAAAGAGGTTAGAGTGTATGAGATTATGTAACCTGGCCCTCTCAAGTGAGAGGGTATTTATAGAGAGCCCCCAGCGCGGGGCCAACGATCACTAGCACTGGGATGGATTGCCAGGCCCAATTCAAGCAACTTCCAGGGCTTACGTGGTGTAGTGAAGACCAGCACGTGGTCTTCGCTCTAGGGTAACCGTTCCTAGATCTCCGGAATTAGGGCAGACCGATTCCATCGGGAGTGGGTGGTTACATGAGAACGTGTCCTCGCGGGAAGGAGTCTTGCATGTCGGGGAGAGACGTGTCTTCGCGGGGAGGATTCTCATATGCAAACGGAGATGGCTCCTTGAGGGGGGAGCACCTGAGTGTCGAGGAGGAGCGAGCCCGGAGAGGCTTAGCGCCTCTGCACGATGCTCTATGTCGTGTGTGCCCGAACACCGCCGAGGTGTGGCGTGTGCCCGACATTATTGAGGTGAGGCATGTGCTCAACGTTGGTCGTGCTAAGGGGCCTTTGTTGGGCCCTGCCAAGACGTGTGGGTTGGGCCTGCTCGATTGAAGGGCAGACCCGGCCCAGTCCAGAACAGAAGCCCCCCAAGTCGTTGCGCTGAGGTGTCAGGGTGATGACTTTAGGGTCGGTACTATGTCGAGGACGTGCCCAGTCAGGGAAGGGGCTCTAAACGAGGAGCAGTTGGCAAACTGGGCAGAAACAAATCGATCTGCCCGTGCTAGACTGGCCGCGGATGGGCAACGTCGTGGGGAGAAGTCTGAAACGAGGTGAATGAAAAGACGTGTTGGGGAGTGAAAAGATGTGCCTGGGGAAGCGTGTGCCACGTGTCACACCCAATCATTGCCTAGGGCGGCTACGCTAGGGTTAGGGGTGGGAATAGGCCAGGCCAACTAACAGGGGCCTACGGCCTAGCCTACATAGGCTCTGGCCAGGCCAGACTTTTTCTTAAATAGAAAAGGCCTAGGCTTTTTTATAAGCCTATTTAGCTAAAGAAGCTAGGCCACAGGCCGTAAGAAAAGGCTTTTAAGCCTATCAGGTTGGCTTATTTAAGAAAAAACCAATAAATTTATTATTATTATATTCTATTTTGTACTTTGAATTAAAATACGAAAATAAAACTTAGTTATCTTGAAGAAATTATGAAAATAAGTTGAAAAAACATTATAAACAATGTCATAAGTTGTTGTCATAAGTTTTTCTCATAAGTTATCTTCAACAAATACTATCACCAAACTTATGCTAATAAGAAAACTTGAACGAGACAATGAAAACAAACATTTAATCTCATTGATCTTTTAACTTGTTAGTCTATTTAACATTAGTTTAATTTCTTATTTACAGATGTTCAAGTGAAGTAGGCTTTTAAATAGGCTAGTAGGCTAATCAGGCCTTCGAAAAGGCCAGACTTAGGCCTAAAAATAAGCCTATGATAGGCTATAGGTCAGGCATAGGCTTTGAATTTTTTAGCAGGCCAGGCTCAGGCTTGGAAAAGCCTAGCTCGACCTAGCCTATTCCCACCCCTAGCTAGGGTAGCGTAATCGATTGCCTAGGAAATCCTCGAGTGTTGTGAGGAGCCTATAAAAGGGCTCGAGTTCGTGTCAGTTGCACTTTCCACCTTTTTCGCTCTCCTCTTCTTCCTATATCCGTCGTCGCTCCACCGTCGTTCTCCGCCATACGTCGCCGCATCTACCGCTCCGGTCAGGCTTCAACCACCGTTCCAAGTAAGCTTCTGATCTCTTTCTTTTCCGTTTTGCTTTCTGTTGGTGGTTTTCCGGTGAATTGATGAAGTTCCCGGTAATCCCTTGAGGGTTCCGGCCGAAAACGGCGGGACGTTCCTAGGGTTCCGGTAGGTTTGGCGGAGGCTTGGGATGAATATCCCGAGGACCCGAAGAAGGGACGGGGGTAACGGCCTCGGGCAGTTCGTCGTGTCCCCGAACATTTTCTTGGCTCTCGCTGCCCTTTCACTTGATCGGCGGTGGAAGGCTGGATTTGGTCGCGGCCAACGTGTTCACCTATTTCCTCTGTTTTTCAGTTAAAAAATGGCCGAGAGGCTTCCGGGGATTCTCCAGATAGACATTGAACCCGACGTCGACGGACCCGCACAGATCCCTGGGGAGGAGCTCGTGCGTCCGGCCTCCGAATGGGCCAGCGAGGAGCCTCTACAGATAAAATCACGTTTTACTGTCGACGGCATGGACGTTTTCGCCTTCGTCGAGGACGTCCCTGAGGGCGAGCAGGCGAAGTGGACGGTCTTCCAGCCTCGGGCACACCACCGCATCTGCTCGAATTACCGTGGGTTAAGGTTCCCCATGTATGAGTTTGCCTTTAAAGAGGCTGGTATTCGTCTCCCCTTCAACAGCTTTCAACTGGGGGTTTTCAACCGGCTGCACCTGGCGCCGTCCCAGCTTCATCCTAATGCGCTTGCCTTCATATGGGAATTTGAGATCGTGTGTGACTACCTCAAGATCGGGACCACCCTCACGCTATTTTTCTGCGTCTTCCATCTCCAACGTTCAACGGACCAGGGGCGACACAGTTGGGTCTCCTTCAAACAGCCGAGGAAGTTGTTCAAGGTATACTCAGATTCGATTAGGAATTTCAAAGATAGGTTCTACTATGTCATGCTCGCGACGCACGACACTGTGGGTACGCTTTATGACATCGTGACCGACAGTTCCGGGGAGGAGAGGTTTGTGTCCAAGTGTCCCCTGGAGTGGGAGGATGCGCACTTTGCGCTTGGTACGGACGAATACCTCGTGAAGCCTGGCGAGCTGTTGGAGGAGGACAAAGGAGCGTACGCCACGCTGGTCGCATATGTTACCAGTTTTAACCGGGCAGAGTGTGTTGATAGGGATGGAAAATACATCCTCGACCCACGAGGAAGGGTTGTGACCACTCCCCCGTTACATAAACACCAGGTGTCTCCTTGAGTGCAAGTCTCCAGATGAGGCCAAGAGGTTCTTAGGTAGGAGCTCCTCGTCCTGTTCGGGCGTCCGTTTAGTTTTGTTTCTTTGTGCTAACTTTTTTCATGTTTTCTCTTGCAGCTCAAATGTCGAACGCCACCGAGTGCATCCTGAAGTTGGCCGCTGAACGGGCACCTAAGCGAACCAAGAGCTGCGTTCGGGATGTTATTCAGGCTGCGACGTCGACTGGGATGACGAGTGGCTCAGCCTCTCCACAGTGTAGCCAGTCTCCTCCTCTGGAGGGCACCCCTGCCAAGAAAGCGAGGACCGAGGGACCTGTACTTGTGGATCTCGTGGACCCTACCTCACCGGAGAAGTTTCTAATGCCCACTTGTCACCTTCAGCGGAATTTCTTCGGGGGGAAGCCCCCCCGTCATTGTCGAGGCCGAGGTGAAGGCAGTTCTGGGAATGGACGGTGCAGCCAGGAGAGAGGCGTTTGTCGAGGATCTTGCGGCCATGATGCGAGTATTCGAGACTTCCTGGATATTGAACGAGGGGACCCCCTCTGCCTCCGAGTTACAGAAGCTGAAGGATGGATATACTGCCCTCGAGAAGGAGAAAGACAAGGTCGCGGCTGATCTGTAAAGGGCCCAGGCCAAATGCGAGGACTATGCTAACGCCCTCCACGAGCTGAATGAGGCCAAGGCTGCACTGAAGGCGACTCAAGAGGAGCGTGATCGCTTTCGGACCAGGATTGGAGAATTGGAAACCGCTGTCCGTCCCGCAGAGAAAGAATCTGCCGAGGAGAAAAGCTTCGCCGACCATGCGAGCCTGATCGCTAAGATTTGGGAACTTCAGCAAGATAATCTGGAGGCCCTCGAGATAGGCTTTAAGAATGCAGTGGAGCAGGTCGGTGCCGAGAATCCGGGTGTTCAGCTTGCGCTCGACAGAATCGGCATGTTCCTTCGTGTGGTCAATGGCAAGTTGGACCTGCCAGAGGAGGAGGACGAGGAGGATGAACGCCGAGTTGAGGACGAGATTGCTGTTTAGTTTTGCTTGTTCGGCCTGCGTGCCACTCTCTTTTGATCTCGGTTTATCTGGCCTGCGCACCATTTTTTCTTTGTAATCACTTGTGCTTGGCCTGCGTGCCAGGGGCTTTTTGACACTTGTTTGTAATATTTGTACGCTGGGCTTCTGCCCGCTTCAATGCATTTTTGTTTATCTGCTCGTGTGCTGTTTGTATATTTTCAGCGTTCCATGGTCGAACAAGTTCCTCCCTATGCAGATTTTCGAGGAAGTAGGCTCCTGTCCCCGTTTTCGCGCGGACATGGTACGGGCCCTCCCAGTTTGCGACGAGTTTGCCTTCTCGCGAATCTTTCTGGTTCCTTCGTAGGACGAGGGTGCCTATTTGAAAATCACGTTTAATAACTTTGTCGTTATAACGTAAAGTTATTTTCTGTTTAAGTGAAGCTTCTCGGAGGGAAGCGCCCGAACCTGTCTCCTCGACGAAATCGAGTCCTTCCCTCAGGGCGTCGTTGTTCGCGTCCCCATCGAGGGGGGCTTTTGTCCTCCTCGAGGGTTCCCTGATTTCCACGGGGATCACCGCTTCTGTTCCATAGGTCAGACGAAAGGGGGTCTCCCCGGTCGTGGAATGTGGGGTCGTTCGGTAGGCCCAGAGGACGTTGTGCAGCTCCTCGACCCACTGTTGTTTGGCGTCGTCTAATCGAAGTTTCAATCCTCGGAGGATTACCCTGTTCGCCCCTTCAGCCTGCCCCTTCGTTTGAGGGTGCTCGACCGACGTGAAGTGCTGCTTCGTGCCTAGTTTGGTGACGAAGTCTTGGAAGTTCCTATCGGTGAACTGTGTTTCGTTGTCGGTGACAATAGCTTGAGGCACGCCGAATTGGGCGAGGATGTTTCTTTTGTAAAATAACAGTATGTTGAAGGCTGTGATTTTGGCCAAGGCTTCCGCCTCGATCCACTTCGTAAAGTAGTCCACTCCGACGATGAGGTACTTGTTTTGATATGATCCTATGACGAAAGGTCCAAGGATGTCCATTCCCCACCACGCAAACGGCCACGGGGAGGACATCGTTTTGAGCTCGCTAGGAGGAGCGAGGTGCATGTCCCCGTGTCGCTAGCATCATTCGCACTTCTTGACGTGTTCCTTGGTGTCCTGTTGCATGGTGGGCCAGTAATACCCTGCTCGAAGTGCCTTACGGGCTAACGATCGCCCGTCGAGGTGTTACGCATTGATTCCCTCGTGGATTTCCTGGAGGATGTCGGGGACCCTGGTCTCCTCGACGCATCTGAGGAGAGGGATAGCAAACCCTCGCCGGTATATCTTGTCTTCGACTATCGTGTATGAGCATGCCCGCCGCTTTACCATCCCCGCTTCCTTGGGATCTTCAGGCAGTCTGCCCGTCGTGAGGTACTCGTACACCGGGGTCATCCAGCAATTGTTGTCCCCAATGGCGTTCACGTCCGTTGCTGGAACGGGTTTGTCAATGCTCGGGCGGGAAAGCACTTCTTATATGACGGATTTGTTTCCGCCCTTCTTCTTTGTGCTTGCCAATTTGGACAGGACATCTGCTCGGGCATTATGCTCGCGAGGGACGTGGGTTACTTCCGTGGAGGTGAATTTTTTTATCTTTTGTTTCACCAAGGTCAAGTATTCGATGAGGCTGTCGTTCTTGGCCTGGTACTATCCTCGGACTTGCGAGGCCACGAGCTGGGAGTCGGTGAAGATTTTGACCTCCTTGGCGCCGAGGTCCTCGACCAGCCGAAGCCCGATGAGGAAAGCCTCGTACTCTACTTGGTTGTTCGACGTCGGGAAGGATAGTTCGAGGGATACCTCGATCAGGATGCCTTCCTCGTTTTCGAGGATGATGCCCGCCCCGCTTCCCTTCGGGCTGGATACTCCGTCGACATAGATCGTCCATTTTTAGGATCCGTTGGTCGAAGGTTCTGGGACGGTCATCTCTGCCACAAAGTCGGCCAATACCTGAGCCTTCAGGGCCTTCCTTCCCTCGTATTGGATGTCAAACTCGGCGAGTTCGAGCGACCACCTGAGCATCCTCCCCGCCATATCTGGCTGTCCAAGGAGTTTCCTTATGGGCTGTTCGGTCCTTACGATGACAGTGTGGGCTAGGAAGTAATGGTGTAGCCTCCTGGCCGTGGTGATGAGGGCAAGGGCGACTTTCTCTATCTACTGATACCTGAGCTTGGAGGGCTTTGCTCGTTAAGTAAATCGGTTTCTGCCCGTCCGGGGTTTCCCGAATGAGGACAGCGCTGACCGCTTCACTCGTGATTGCGAGATACAAGAAAAGTGTCTCCCCGCTCTCGGGCCGTGAGAGGACCGGGGGTTGCGATAGGACTTGTTTTAGGTGGAGGAGCGCCTGCTCGCATTCCTCGCTCCATTCAAACGTCGTTTTTTGTCGAAGAAGTTTGAAAAATGGGAGTGTGTATTGCACAGACTTGGCGACAAAGCGGGAGAGGGCGGTGAGCATCCCGTTCAATAACTGTATCGACTTCTTCGAGTCCAGAGTAGGGATCTCGGAGAAAGCCCTACACTTGTCAGGGTTGGCTTCGATTCCTAGCTCTGTGAGGTAGAAGCCGATGAACTTACCTGCCCGAACGCCGAAGGTGCATTTGTCGGGGTTGAACCTCATGCGACATCTCCTCGCTGTGTCGAACACCTTCTTGAGGTGCGCGGCGTGGTCGACTTCTTCCGCGGATTTGACAATCATGTCGTCCATATAGACCTCAAGCATGTCGCCGATTTCATCCCGAAAAACCTTGTTCATCATCCGTTGGTAGGTCGCACCGGCGTTCTTCAGGCCGAAGGGCATTACGTTGTAGTAGTAATTGCCCGACTCGGTCATGAAAGCCGTGTGCTGTTTGTTGGCCTTATCCATGGGAATTTGGTTGTATCCTGAGTAGGCGTCCATGAAAGACAACAGTTTGTAACCTGCAGAATTGTCGACCAACTGGTCGATGTTAGGCAAAGGATAACAGTCTTTCGGGCAAGCCCGGTTAAGATCAGTATAGTCAACACACATCCTCCATTTTCCATTATTCTTTTTGACGATTACAACGTTGGACAGCCAGGTTGTGTACCTGGCCTCCAAAATAAAATTTTCCTCTAGGAGGTCTTTTACAGCTTTTTTAGCAGCCTCCGCTTTTTCGGGAGACTGCTTACGCCTACGTTGAGCTATGGCCCTAGCGGCCGGATCTACTGCGAGCTGATGGCAAGCCACCTCGGGGTCAAGGCCAGGCATCTCGGAGGCGCTCCATGCGAACAGGTCAGCGTTCTCCCGGAGACATGCCTTCAGCTGCTCCTTCGCCAGTTCGGGGATCCCGGTGCCAATCTTCACGTTACGGTCTGGATCGTCCCCGAGTGCCACGAGTTCAAAGTCTCCGTCTGGGATGGGGCGCGTTGGGTGGAGAGGCCGCCCGTTGTTTTTCGCCTGGAGGTCGAGGTCTTCTGCCCCGTCTTCATCGAGTTCTCCCGGGAACCTGCTGTCGAGGTCGACCGCGTTGACGGATGGGAAAGGTCTTTGTACGGTGTCTGTGGATGGCTTTGCTCCGGTCTTGGTCTTGTTGCCGATGGAACTCATGCCTTTGATCGCAACATCGAAGCACCTCCTGGCCGCGTCTATGTCCCCGTGCATCGTAACCACACGTCCCCGGGTCGTGTAGTACTTCATCTTGAGGTGGACCGTTGATGGCACTGCTGTGAGTTCGGCCAAGGTGGTCCTCCCGAGGATGCAGTTGTAGAGGGATGGACATTCGACCACCAGGAAGCGGGTCTTCACTTGTCGGGCAGTGTCTTCGGCCCCGAATGTGACCATCAGCTCAACGTAGCCCCATGGTCTGGTGGTGGTGCCGTTGAACCCCTGCAGATCTGAACCAACGTACGGGGTCAGATGTCTCTCGTCGAGCTGGAGAGTCCCGAACAGATGAGCGTACATGATGTCGACCGAACTGCCCTGGTCGAAAAGGATCTTTCGAACGTCAAAATTTTCCATCTGTGCCCTGACTAGGAGGGGTATAGTGGTGTTGGGTGCTCCTCCGGGGAGCTCTTCGAGGTAGAAGGTGATAGGGTTTGATTTCCCTTACACCTTCTCGAGAGTAGTGGTCTTCTCCGATGTTGCGGACTCCAGCTCGTCAAACTTCCGCTTGATCAACCCGACGGACAATTTCTCGTAGCCTCCCCCGGAGATTACCATTGTCTTGGGGAAGCCTTCCCACGTGCTCCGGGCAGCGACGTGGTCCTCGTGGGGGAAGTTCGCCCACATGTTGCGAACTGCTTCTTGGCCCTCAATGCCTTCGGGGACAAAGAAGTCTTCGGGTCGAGTGACGTTGAGGGCGACCTGAAGCCGACTCTCGTCGAGAGGAGGCGTCGTTTCCTCGATGTTTTGGGCTTCTCGGGAACTTGGTCGAGGAGTGTCACTCTTCTGGGCGTACTTCTTTAAGTGCCCTTCCTTAATCAGGATCTCAATTGCATCCTTGAGATGGATGCAGTCTTCTGTGACATGTCCGTGGCTCCGATGGAACCTATAGTACTTTGATTTGTCCGTGTTTGATTTAGGGGTAGTCAGCTTCGGAAAACGGACGCCTCCTTTTAGAAATTCCGAGTTCTAGCACTCAAAGAGGATTCGCGCGCGGGGAGCGTTGAGCGGGGTGTATTCGATGAACCGGCCAGCTGGTCCGCGCGGTTCACGAGGATCCCGGGGGCAATTTTCTTTCTTTCTTTCTCCTCCTCGCGGGGAGGAGAGTCTTCTTTGTGGCCGCGGGGGCCTTCGTTGCGTCTCGACTCAAGGGCGATCTGCGCTGCCTCCGACTCCTCGAGCTCGATGTACGACTGAGCTCGTTGGAGGAGGTCCTCCAAACAGCGGGGTCTGCGGAGGCCCACGAACTTGGCAAAATCAGATCCAAAACGTAGTCCATGGATGATTAAATACTTCTTCATGTCGCCGGTCATATGAACCTTGACAGCTTCTCTGTTAAATACTTCTTCTCGGAGAGATTCGTTCTTCCCCTGGAAGATGCTCTCTAGGGCAGCCTCCGTCTTCGGGTGTCGACGAGACGCAGTAAAGTGTTTGGTGAAGCGTTGTCTTAGTTGCTTCCAGGATGTGATCGACCCGGGTGCCAGACCCTTGTACCACGTCATGGCGCCCTTCTGCAAGGTGGTGGGGAAAAGCCTACACTTAATGGCTCTCCTGACGTTCCTGAAGTCGAGCATGGCTTCAAAACTTTCGACGTGATCGTCGGGGTCGGCCAGGCCGTCGTAGGTTCCCAGCAGCGGGGGTTTCTCTATGCCCGCAGGAATTGGGGCGTTCATGATCTCCCATGATAGAGGGGTCCTCTGGTCGTCGTCGTAGCTTCCGGTCGGGGACCTCGAAGGGGATCGTTGATGCCGTGGAGGGGAATTCCTCGAACGGTTCCTTGGCCTCTCCTCGGTGGTTTTGGACTTCTTGGTAGTGGAGGGTCTGGGTTTCTTCCGAGGCGGGGAACGATAGCGCTTCTGGGAGATCGCCGGCTGGGGGCGTTCAAGGCGTGGACGACGGCCCTCGCGCACCGGCGTGGGGGTTCGAGATTCTTCGGATGGGGTCCTTCGCGGGGAAGGAGAACGGCGAGGTGAAGGTGGACGACAATGTCTTCGCGGGGAAGATCGCCGTGTCCCCCCTCGCCCTAGTGCTTCAATTATGAGATTCTGTTATGCGATCAGCTGGTTGGTCTGATTGACCAAGGCAAATAGGGCCACGATGCTCGAATCTACATTAGGCGGAGGAGCAACTGGCTGAAAGACGGCTTGCTGGTCGTCCTGGCGGGCGGCGTCGTAAGCCGTGTCTTGGGAGTCCGGGGAGGCGGTCTGCCCGTCCCTGACGTCACCTTCTTCGACGTTGAGGGTGGTAGTGTCCTCATGGTGGTTTCCGTTCTCGAGTTGCGCGAGGACGGTGTCCAGAGCTTTGTTAGCAGACGTGTTGTTGGCCATGCTGGTGATGAACGAGAGGATTGCTTTGGTTTATCGGAGGAAAAACGGGGAAGCAAGGGTTCCCACAGACGGCGCTACTGACCGTACCTGGATCAGACAGTTATTCGGTGGCCAGCAACGTCGTATGGACTTCAGCTCCGGTGAGGTTGAAAGACGGCGCGGGGGAGGGGGGGGGGGGGGGCGTTGTACCTGCAAGGTACTCCGACGCTCAAGTAAGACAAGGGTCACAAGTAA